>CM067063.1:20298157-20898157 GCA_033980235.1 Diadema setosum
ATTATAATAATAATAATATTAAATGTAACATTGATAATACTATTACTATAACTACTACTTCTGCTACTACTAATACTACTACAAAACTACTAATGATAATGACAAGGAGAAGAATAAGCATAATAACAAAATGAATATAAAAACGACATACCATGGAAAAAAGCAAGACTAGTGAATTCGGATCTCATCTTTATACTAGTAATTTGTCATTCCTAGAGGCCCTTTGTAAGTTGACAAAGCGGTCTTTTTTTAAACTAGTGAAGCAGATATTCAAGTCACTTTATTTTCAGCGGTCTGTGAACCTGTCTAGGAATATCTATTGTTGCATAAACGTAGAGCTGTGGATGCAATAGATAATTATGTGATGAAATCTGTGAGGACGTGTAAGTTCCAAACAAAAACAACAAACCTCTCTCCAATGCCTACTGAACTAACAAACTATGAATATATACTAACGATATAATGGTGTCAGGATCACTGTGTATGTTGGCCTTCAGAGACAGAGACAGAAACAGACATACAGACGGACAGACAGAAAGACAGACAGGCAGGCAGGTAGATGGAGCGAAATACCGCTGGCCAAAATGTCTGTTTCCCAGTTATCTCATAATATGACTGCTGACGGATACTAAATACCAAAAAGAAAATCATACACGCTACCGAATATATAACATTTCTTTTCGCGTAATTTACAACAGAAATTTTACCGCATGGCCAGGAATATGATTCTCGATTTTTGTCTGTAATCCATGTCTCAGAAGAAATTGATCCTTTGATTCAATGGCATCTGTATTAGTAGCATTTCATGCTTGAGTTCCTTTTCTATCAAAATATGCATCATGTGACCTTTGTATAAGCTTCTTGATATTGATTCATCTAGACATCATAATTTTTCCAAGATTGCTCTCAATCGTTCTTGCTGCTCTCATGTTTTGTTTTGTCGCCTTTTCAGCGCTGATTCCCGCTTTGACCCAACGTTCCACACTAAAGTGTCGTGTTTTGACGACGGGCTATGCGAATGGATTCCACCAGGTCTATTCAAAACCTCGTGTCCCATCGACGTCACCTACTTCCCATTCGATGTGCAACACTGCGAGATCAAGTTCGGCTCGTGGACCTACGACGGTTACGCGGTCGACCTCCACCCTCTGAACGATGCATCGGCCCTGAACGACACCTCCGACTTCGTGCTGAACGGAGAGTGGAACCTGATTGGTGCGTTGCTATACTGCTGTAATTCTATCCACATTGGACATCGCCTCGAGCAGTATATCTCGTGGAAGCTGCAGTTGTTGCTGCTGTTGTTCTTATTATGTGCTGTTGATGTGGTGGCGTGTTGATGATGACGATAGTAATGGTAATGAATCATTCGGGCCAGAATTGTGTGATAAGAGAGCAGCGTAAGAATCATTATGATATACACTATCTATCTCTCTCTATATCTATCTCTCTTTATATCTATCTATCTATCTATCTATCTATCTATCTATCTGTCTGTCTGTCTGTCTGTCTATCTATCTATCTATCTATCTATCTGTCTGTCTGTCTGTCTGTCTATCTATCTATCTATCTATCTATCTGTCTGTCTGTCTGTCTATCTATCTATCTATCTATCTATCTGTCTGTCTGTCTGTCTGTCTATCTATCCATCTATCTATCTATCTATCTATCTATCTGTCTGTCTGTCTGTCTGTCTATCTATCTATCTATCTATCTATCTGTCTGTCTGTCTATCTATCTATCTATCTGTCTGTCTGTCTGTCTGTCTATCTATCTATCTATCTATCTATCTGTCTGTCTGTCTGTCTATCTATCTATCCATCTATCTATCTATCTATCTATCTATCTGTCTGTCTGTCTGTCTATCTATCCATCTATCTATCTATCTATCTATCTATCCATCTATCAATCTATCTATCTATCTATCTATCTGTCTGTCTGTCTGTCTGTCTATCTATCTATCTATCCATCTCTCCCTCTTTTCATCTCCAAGTATCCTTGCTTCATCATCCTCACTGCAACACCCTGAGCAGTGACTGTAGTCGCTGCGCGACTTGGCCTGGGGCATTGTGTACTGTATTGTACAAAATCTTCCATGGGGGCTTGTGCTCTCCCTTATACGTAAAATCATGACTGTATTACTGACTGTATAACTGTTTGAACAAACCAATGCACGGACTCACGAATCACGTGCTGAAACTTAATGTCGTATCCTGTACCGGGTCCTGTACACCATTACTATTCACCAATATCGTTTGTGTGCATTTAATCGCTGACAAAGTTTATTACATCATTATATAACTTGCTGTACATTCCTAAATGGGGCTCTATTCTAACAGGCATGCCCGTCAAAAGGCGAGTCCAGTACTACCCTTGCTGCCCAACGCCGTATGTCGACATTCGCTTCACCATTACCATCCGGAGGAGGGCGCTATACTACACGCTAAACATTCTCGTGCCGTGCATGGTGATCTCGTCTCTTGCTCTGCTTGGCTTCACTTTGCCGGTGGAGAGTGGCGAAAAGTTATCGTTTGGTGAGAAAAACAAGAAGGTCATGATCTTGGGTAGATCGTCCACAACGTTGATCATAAATCGAATTTATTTCCATACTGATCACAGCATCACGGCAGACATTATATCATTACAATGTCGGCAGAAACAAGAGATAAAGAAAGAAACAAGCATAAATCATTACACGTACAAAGAAAAAAAAAAGATGAAAACATTGGACTTCAATAACCTGCTTTCCAGTCTGTTTGAATGATTTTAGTCTACTTGTTAAAGGTACACTCAGCATGAAGTGGCATTCCACTTTCAATTGAAAACGCGAGAACTTACATTCTTCTCGATTGACATCATAATAAATTTATCATGTTTACTTTGTGAATTGTACATTTTAGGCCTAAGAAGAGTGAATGTCGTCATGAGCATTCTCGTGAGAATAAAGATAGAGTCGAGTGATTGCTGTATTTTCAGTTTAAAAACAAATGTTTTACAGTAAATTTCCATATTTGCATCCTATACAGATAAAGTGTTCTGAAACTGCTCAGGACGATTCCTTCAATTGTAAAAATAAAAGATGGGAGGGGTTAAATAGATTTCGTGGGATTCCGCCTGGATTAAAAATTTCAGTTGAAATGATTATTCACAGTTTATCGTGTCACTGTCGGCAACCAGGGATAGCCTGGTGGTAGTGTTGCTGCCCGGAAAGCAGTAGACGACAGGTTCGAGTCCCGTGTTTCTTTTTCTGCGACATTTTGTTGAATTACAGATCAGCAGTTGCGATCTCACAAATTTGATTTGTAGAGGGAGACAAATTGAAGAAAGTTCACATGTTATCACGATTATTTATGTTTACTCCTCCCAAGGCATCACGATTCTGCTGTCCCTGACGGTCTTCATGCTTCTTGTCGCCGAAGCCATGCCGGCCACTTCCATGTCCGTTCCCCTCATCGGTAAGCAATCACTAACGGGACCGTGTCTTTTGTGTCAAGTTTCATTTCTTTCGATGAGAAGCAATAGCTAAACGGTAATTTAGTTCATTGGAGCAAAATAATGTAGATAACGTTAAGGTTCGGTCTGGGTAGCAAAGGGCAAAGTTGGTTGCACGTGATGTACTGCGTGCGTGCGGTGTCCTTTATATCTACAATTTGCCAACTTACCGGTAGACAAGGCTTCATGCAGTTCTGAGAAAGACATCGTTTTCTTTTATAGAGAACGTGATCACCCCCTAATACAGGCCTCAAATTGTAAGTAGACTTAACAAAGAATATTATCAAAATCTCTTCCGAGTTTTAATTAACCAGCACACAGTCGAATGATTGGCTGGTACGTGTATCTGTATATAAATTATATATAGCGATATCTCCCCAATGCTGCTAGCAATCGGAAGTCGTCTGAACTAGTCACCGCAAGGATATTAATGAGCCAATCAAACGTTCCCTCTCTATCCCGGATGTAGAAGAATTACACTTGGCCGAACGATGGCAATACGATCGTGCCCTTTGCTTGCCCAGACCTCGTTACGACACGTTGCAAACTCTAAGGTTGTCTAATTCTTCTAGCTTTTTACAGTCATGGAACACGAGGTTCTCGCTTAATTATGTTCTCTTCATTAATGAACTTCTGATTGGCCCAATCAGCGGCCATCCGAACAGCACATTCCAGCATGATGAGCAAACCTAGAATAGACAAGTCAATGATTATTGGGATGAGACTGAACTATTTGTTAAATCGTCATTTGTAATCGACCATTAATAGAATAACAGAGACATGTATCACGAATACGTTTGTAAAGGCAAGATTCACAAGAAAAGTTGAAGGTCAATATGTCATTTAAGTGCTCTGATGTGTCATTGTTAATGTAATGATGTGAGAAGTTCTTTTATTCACAGCTCACTTTGTTCACTGTTAAGTGTCGTTTTATGTTATTCACCTCACGATTGTCACTGTAGAACTCATGATCATTCGAAAGGAAAGTTCAGTGCTGAAGATATTATTACACTTCCTTTGCCAGCGACTGTATCACGTAACATAATATCTGGAAACAAGGCGATGACACGAACTTTCGACGCGGGAATATCGATCTCCATCCCTCTCCATTACGTTTTGTTCCGAAAATTCTTACCCCCTCAGCCAGATATTACACACTCCAGTGGATTTCTTTGTTGGTCTTCTCTGTATGACGAATAATCATGTTTTTCTTCTGGCGTCTTTTGATTTGTTCTGTCGCACTTCTATAGCCAAATACTTCGATTGTGTGCTTCTGATGGTGGCGCTGTCGGTAGTGTTTACTGTGTGTGCCCTGAATATCCACTATCGGCATCCAAGCACACATATTATGTCCCCATGGGTAAGATGGTAGATGTATCCCAGTGTGTTAGGCCATCTGTCTTTGCTTGTCTCTGTTGTATGTGATGTCCATGTCTTAACATACGGACCCACACCAACGTTTTTGTTTCATCAAAGCTTGTGCCTGACAATGTCATAACCCCCACCCGTCTACTAGTGGTTTTGTGGATGGATATCTGTACAGTTTGTTTTAACAGAGTGGTCCTTTGTCATTACCGTTCAATATTCCCGTACACTCGAGAAACACGTAGATGTGACGTGAGCAGCACGTGTTATCACTGCACGTATGACACGTCAAACGTAACTGGTTCGTCAAACAGTGTTATGCCAGCACCAAATTGCATTTCACGCGATGCATACATCAATTTAACGGGTGCAGGTTTGATGGGATGTGGTCTGAGTGACAATGTTTGGCATGAGCAGGGATGAAAGGAAAATGTTTGTGGTGATATGACTGACATTGGACTTTGCCCGTGAGAAACCCTACCTTACAGGCAAGTTCGTAGTTCGCTCGTGTCACAAATTGCCCCAATTTGCCGAAGATTTTCGAACACGGATTGGACCAACTCGCCGTGTTTCACTAATACTTTAATCTCGGTTTTTATAATCAAGGTACCGTTTCCTGTCCATGAGCAAAAGTAACTACGAACTCGCCTGTACTTTGATCATCTTGACCTTTATTTTGCATCCATTACTGTTTTTTTTTTCTTATTTCATATCCTTTGCACACTTTGTACCACTTCGTTTCTTGTTCATGCATGTCATCATCATCATCATCATCATCATCATCATCATCTCCATCATCATCATCATCATCATCATCATCATCTGCTCGTCAATCCTGATTTTCTTTCGCTCGCTCATTACCTTTGTTTAATCGACCACGAATCTGGTGACTTTGCAGCCAAGTACTTCACCTCTACACTAGCTATGGTCGCTCTTTCCGTACTCAGTACTGTGCTAACGCTCAATCTGCACCA
Organism: Diadema setosum; assembly: GCA_033980235.1. NCBI lineage: Eukaryota > Metazoa > Echinodermata > Echinoidea > Diadematoida > Diadematidae > Diadema > Diadema setosum. Next base: position 20,303,989 of record CM067063.1, read on the forward strand.
TCGCCATCCCGAAACGCACGTGATGGCTAAATGGGTAAGAAAATCACACCAAACCAACAACACTCATCTACTCACATCATGATTTCATGCCATGCCCCGTACGTCTGCCCTGGATCGGACAGTGTTGAGTGGCTTCATCCATCACTGCTCTAGCAAAGTGTTCGATTTAGTCTCGTGATGCGAAAATGGTCCAATATGTCAAACTTTTAAAGAAATAACTAATAATATTGTCATGTGTCCTCTGGTGTGTGTGGGATGAAGTATGTCATGGGAACTTATTTACACACAGAAAAAAAAATCGTTCATTTTATAAGTTACTCACTGCCTTTTACGTTTCACGGTTAAAATAAATCTAAATCATATTACTACCACAATCGGCACAACCTGAGCAATTTTTCTCCATCTTTAATCATCTGTGTTGTGACGTGATAAAAGACGTTATAAAAACAAGCATCAAGATCAATTATCTAATTGTGTTCTTGAGAGAACTATCGGGAATTTATGCCCTGGCGTATTTCCTAATAACCATGACTTGTGTCACATCTTCGATAATTGTTGTGAGAAATATTCCTGGTCCATTGTTGAAAACAATATACGTGCTGATATACATATTATGTATATATATTTATATAGATATAAACATATGTATGTATATACATATTATTTGTGTGATTCTTTTGTGTGAATATCTTTTCATAAACATACATAGTTGACCCATATACAATTTGAATATGACGCATATGCGACCATAATATATATATACAATTCATAAGGTCTTTCTTTATTCATTCATTTATTCATTCATTCATTTATAGAGTAAATATTAATGTGCATCACTTCGACACATAAATTTGGAGATTTGTGTATACCTTATTTTATGCAAGTAGACCACGATATGAGATATTTATGTGCCTTATGAGTCAGATAGCTGAAATTGTCGAGAAATACGAAACATGCGGGACTGTCATTGCATTTTGTTTTGTATCAAAGTCACTGAATTGGGGTCATCCCACGAGGCAGACGTGCACCCTTGAGTTATACGCCCCGAGAGCTAGACACCTACGAGGTACACGGCCCACGAGCCAGACATTGAAAAGAAGAAAAAGTTTCACGAGCCAAACATCTACGAGTCACACAGCCCACGAGCTAGACACCGACTGAAACAGGCCCACGAGCTCGACAGTAGGCAGATATAAGGACTGGTGCCTAGCTCGTGGACACTCGTTCATCTATTGTCTGGCTCGTGGGTTGCATGACTCGTATGACTCGTGGGCTGTTTGATTCGTGGGTGTCTAGCTCGTGTCATGCACTTATTGCATCACGTATGGTATACACTATAATGTTCATTTCCTTCTTTTCTATCCAACACCGATCATTTGGCGCATTTCCGTCTCATATCGTTGATCAAAACACACTTTTAACTTCAAGGGTTGTGAGTCATGAGTTTCTTCAATGATGAACATTCAGATTTACTCTGGTTCGCCTCAGTGAACTCACTGAAATTCCAATGAAACCAAAGGGTGGAAAAATAATGCAGTCTTTGACATTATTTCTATCGGAAATCACCTATAGTATGCGATCACTGTTACACGCACACCAGTCATTAAGCTCATTTTCAATAACAAAAATTATTTTTATGAAGACCATGTGCGCGTTTGCTTTGACAATTTTCATGATTGTACGGTGAAGTATTTCTCAACTATCCTGCATAATACTCAGTACATTGTGTGTCCTATCAGCTAATATAAGATTGCCTTGACATTTAAAGTGTGCTTTTGCCCTTCCAATGATCAAGATTTCGGTTTTTTCTTATGTCTCTTTTACTTTTTTTTTGACTAACAGCTTTCAGGAATGTGATCCTTCCCTTTTCATTAATGTCGGATATCTGTCGTCGCCCATCTGACTCAGTTTCATACCACATGCTTTGACACTTAATTTTTCCTTTCGTTTTGTGAGCTGCCTTCATTTCAAAGCTAAATTTCTTTTAAAAATCCCCATCCGCATAATTGACAATGCTTTGATATACAAAAAAAGTCTTGTGTTCACAATTGGCAACGCTTTAACATCAAAAGTTTGGTTTGTGTTAAACCTATACCAGCCATCATTCCATTCCCGTTTTTCCAGCCACTCTCCCGATTCCTATTCATTGTCTTCATTCTGTTGTCATGTATTGTGTTCATATCCACCAAATACTCACTTCGACCTAACCATGAACGAAAACTTCTGTGCTCTTTTCTAGTCTTACCCCCAACTCATTACTGTTATTGCTGTTGATGTTTACTGTTGTAATGGACACGGAGTGAATAACACGTTCTAAATTTACAGTCACATTTTCATAAAGACAACTAATCTACAACGTGAGACACAATATTGATTATGTAATATCGTTTGAAACTAACTAAATGGGCTTACATAGCTGGAAAATGTTGCACTAGTTACCTCAAGTCAAAAGAGAGAGCTAGTAGTAGGTGTCGAGTAAAATGCAAATCATGGATTAATGGAAAACAAAGAAAGTAATATGTCAAACATGATTTCTTCGACTACTGATATTAATACTCAAATAAAATGATGAATATCTTTTTCTCAGTTAGAAATTTACTCTTCGTTCTCTTCTAAAGTTTGGATGTTACATGGCTATTTACTAAGAAATTACTATGTACTAAGACTTTTTTTTTACTGCACAATCATTCAAATAATAGTATCAATCTCGTGGCAGTGGTAGGAAGAACCTGTATAAATAATGTCAGTAGTTGTTGTAGAAGTACAGTGGTGGTATTTGCGTTCACTTATTCATTACTTCTACTATAATGGTCAATGAAGTCGTGAATGTATTAACATGATATCATACTATCTAAATAACTTTCTAGATAATTTTTTTTTTATCAGAGTGTGAATTAGTAGTAAGAGTACTAGTCGCCGTGGTAGTAGTATTAGTAGTAAAACGTAGTAAAAGTAGTAGTAGTTTTCACTGCTGTGGCTAACAAATGAAATCCACCCGAAAATGAATAAACTCCAAAAGAAAGAAAAAAGCATTCCCACAGAACGTTACAAAAACTTAATGACAAAAATCGCATAAGAAACAAGGAAGATATGACACATTTTGAAATTTTACGGTTTTTTCGGAAAACATTTCTTGGCCAGTCCTTATGAATATTCAAATTAGCGAATTGATGATGTCATGCCCTCACAATTTTTTTTATGCCTCCGCCACGAAGTGGTGCCGAAGGCATTATGTTTTCGGGTTGTCCGTCCGTCCTTCCGTCCGTCCGTTTTGTGGACAGCCTAACTAAAAAAGCTTTTGAGGTATCCTAATGAAACTTTGCATGTATGTGTATTAGGGGGTGAAGTTGTGCCTATCAAATTTTGGGTGCACAAGCTCAAGGTCAAATTCAAAAGGTCAAGGTCAAATGCATAAAATTTCACTATTTCCACCATATCTATGCAATGCCTGAAGATATTTTCTTGAAACTAAGTGTATACATGTATTACTCAATTAAGATTCTCTGGTGAAAGTTTGGGGGTCATGAGGTCAAAGGTCAAAGGTCAAAAGGTCAAGTAAAAATATTAAAACTTCACTTTTTTCTCCGTACCTTGGAAATTGTTTAAGGTATCTTCATGGAACATAGTATATATACATGTACTGACTGGCAATGATTATCTAGACAATTTAGGGTTCATAGATCAAAGGTCAAGGGCAACACTTCAAAATGTTACTATTTCCCTCATGTTTATGCAATGCCAGCAGGATTATTATTTTTTTTACACTTGGTGTATGCATGTATAACCTAATAGAGATTCTCTGGAAAGTTTTTTTTTTCTTTTTTTTTTTTGCCTCAAAGGTCAAAAGGTCAAAGATCAAGTGAAAGTGCTGAACTAACTTTTTCCTCCATATCTTGGAAGTGGCTCAAGTTGTCTTGAAACTTACTACATATTTATGCGTGTTCTGCCTGACAGTGATTATCTTTTAATCTATTAATTTTAGGGTCACAGGCCAGATGAAAATGGTAACAATTTACTATTCAATACAGAAATTGCACTTTTTCTGCATATCTTGAAAATTACTCAATGCATAAACATATGAATGGGTCAAAGTCAAGTTAAAGTCCTAAATCCCCAAATACATGCTCTCCTATTCATCCAATTAAAGCTAGGTCAAGGAAGGTGAACATTCAACACATTTGTGACAAACTTGTCATTTTAATATTTTGCCAATATTGTGAAAATGTAATCACACATTGTCCACTGTCCACATGTACTATCTAGACCTATTAGGAGAATCATGCATTATGGCGGAGGCATACCAGTCGCCATAGCGACATTTCTAGTTTTATAATATTAAATTCTGAAAAACATTTGAGTTTCTTAGCTAATGCAAAATATATCAGAGCTAATATTTGTTGTTGTTTTTTTTTATTTTGGGTGGTTTTAAGGCAAATGATTTTTGTCATTTTTGTATATGAAATGAATAAGAAATTGTGAGAGGACGACATTAAGAAATTGCTGATTTGAATATTCATATCGACTGGTCAAGAAATGTTTCCCGAAAAATTTTGAAATTTTAGAATGACATAACTTCCTTATTTCTTATATGATTTTGATCATTTTCGCACTATTCTACAGGGATTTTTTCCTCTTTCTCATGAAATTGATGAAATTTTCGAGTGGATTTTTTCTTTTAAAGCGATACTTCAACGGAAAGTGGTGCTGCTATCAACTATGATAAATTATTATCATTCACGTTGTGCAACCATACGTCACTGAGATCGTTTACTTACCACTGGACGAATTTTTACTTCAGCTTTTATACTATTTCTACAACTTTTAGTACTTTCATCTCCGTTTCATGAGCTAAAAAGCATCATACTATTATGTCTTAATTTCCACCACTTTCAATATTACCCACACTTGTACTAGTCAGAGACCTATACTACAAAACGAGTGATATATAAATGTAGTTACAACTGTCATCCTGAATGCACATTTTGATACTACTTAACCTGCTTCTTTTACTTGTACTACTTCAACGCTTCTTACCGCCTTCACTAGTATTACATAAAATATGATATAACTATACTACACCTATTATAAATTTATTATCTATTACTGCCGCTGCTACAAACAGTTCTTCTGCATCTTCTTAAATAAATTGCATACAATATAAGAAGCCATTGCTTCTTATGATGCCGCTTCTATAACAGCTGTTTCTATTACTACTACTGCTACTACCACTACTATTACTTCTACTACGACTACTATACAGCTACCACTGCTACGTCTAATATTGGTTAGCAATAAGTTGGGTTTTTTTATTTGGAAAGATCCGTTAAGAACGCTTTTAAGCACACGTTTCCTATTGAGATTATGATATCGATATGATTGTCTTCTTGTTATAATGTAAATTATTATTATTATTATTATTATTATTTTGGTAATTACGTTATACGTACAACAATAGTGAAATTGTACAGCGTGTACTTTTCTCAACGTGATTATTGTCTTACACATTTTTTTTCTTCCGCATAATCGTCGTTTTAGCAACGTAGCCTTCTCCTTGAGTGGTTACCATGGCTACTGTACATGAAGCGACCCGGAAGAGAATGGTCGCCCTGCCAGAAGAAACCTCGAGCCGATTCCGCCACGCCCTCTTTCGCCACCACCGAAATACAACTGATGGACCGTTCGCCGAAGAGGAAGGTCGGCAGCAATGGAATGGTGCCACAGGTTAGTCTCTGAATCCGATTTAGTGCTTAACCCTCGAGTCCTTGGTCACCCCCGCTATGAAGTGGAATCACCCGATCGAAATTAATCCTGTACACATTTTTTTTTTTCCAACACACTATGCCATCTAATACATCTTGGTGCCATTGCTCACGTGTTAAACGACATTTTGTTGTAAAAACGCTCACAATTTAGGGGGGTTATTCATGACTATTCATTCAAAGGCTTTCCTGATAGATAAAACTTATTACCGTTTTCAGTATATTTCTAACAACTCTATGTTAGTTTATGATGCTTCCTCCTTGTGATCAATTTTCCCTATACACAAAGAGAAAGTTCACTATCGAGATTGGCGTCATATTTGACAACAATTTCGACAGAAAACGATTTTATTCGTATCTGATAGTGTACAAAATGCAAAGCATATTCTTCAAAACATTGAAACAGCACTTCACATTTTTTTTCATAAGATGCATGAACGCCCAGTCCAATTCAATATTCATTTCATTATGTTTTATTTCCTCGTTCATTTCGGTAATACATTACCAGCTAATATTATGTTTGAACGCTTTCGCATAGTCAAATTTACCCTAATCCATTGCTCGTGTGAACTGTGTATGCCATGTATTAAATCAGTGGATGGTGGCTCTCAAAGGCAAATTAAGTTTGTGTTGGATTTCTAAGTTGTTGAATTCCAAACTGCCATTTTTTTTTTCTACCAAATGACCATTTTTAAAAAATCTAAAACACATGAGGTACGCAATTTAAGTTTCGATGCTTTCAGCGATAAGAAAAGAGGACTGGATTTAACTTAATCCGCTTCAAGGAAATCCGATCCTCTTAATCCTTTTTAAAAGTATAAGTTGAGCATGTTGTCTCACTCCTGTGAAATCACAGTGATCTTGCATCTTATGTCCATGCTAATTCATGGCAGGTCGGACTTTAAGTCCAAATTATAGTCAAAAGTTTTAAAGTGCAATTCCACGTCAGTTGACTTCAATGAATAGAGTAAAACCAGACGAACAGAACTTTCAAAGTTTTATCATTTTTGGACTTGAAATACATAATATGTACAATTTTAACATTTCATATTTTTTTTTACTATTCATATTGGTCGCAACCACACACATCATTGCGTGCAATGATGTCATCAACTCTCCTATTGGTTTACACACAAAATTATCGCATTATCAAGATAGTGTTTCCATCTTTCTTTTTTTTTTTTGTTGGGGGTCAACAATTTCACGACAATCCTTTTCACAATAAACGTCATTGCTGCTACATGGGTTATCACCTGACCACATCTATTTGATACGAATGATTACTTATTCTTATTGATTTCATTAAAAAGAGAAAGTTTAGTAAAGATTTCCTTACACGTCAGTGATGGACCACTTATGGGTTAATGACTTCACCGCCTCCTTCAATGTGCGAGTGTGGTTGTAACGACTATCACTTTTTTTGTTCATAGCAATTCTATGTCTTAATCTTAAACACCCAACATCTTTCTTATGTTTTGTGGAATTTCGATAGTGCATCTATCATTGTTCTGTTCGTCCGATTTGACCTTATTTATGAAAGCCAACATAAACGCGTTTGGGATTTGCACCATAACTCCGACGCTAGCATAGCATGCCACACACCGTCCTTAATGATTAAACCACTTATTCTGCTTGTTGCATATTCCTGAATCACGAGTTCCCACTAAGAGGAAAATTATCAAATCGTGTGTTCTTTAAAAAATTGCATCAATTCCTGTTTCCTCATAGAAATTGCCAATTTTAATTTATATACGTCCAAAATATTTTTTTTGACATTCTGTTGGTAGGAAAGGTTTTGCGGTTTTGTGATGGAACTCATTGTTGATCACCCGAAGAAACCTACCAATATGAAAATGACTGAAGAACTAAATTTTCTGTATTAACAGTTCAGCAGACCATGCCATTATTTTGTGTACCCAAATCTTGGTGAATAGAATGTGCCAAACATAATGATTTATAAGATGAAAATGTACACTATGTGCCGATTATGTGCGATAAAAATAGCGACGTAATTCATATCGACAAAGTCAGTTTTTACTATCGGTGATGTAATCGGGAAAATGATATGAAAAGAGATATAACTCACTAATAAATTTATGACGAGAGAAAAAAAAATATCGTTACCATTTTCTCACTACATTTATCTCGTGTTTCTGCGTGATCTATTCCGCAATCAAACGCTATGGTTTTGGTTTGATAATTTTCCAGGGAACGTATTTAAATGACGCCAAGACGATAGGGATCAAGTATGCTAATTATGCGCACGAGGAAAGTGAGCCTATGATGTTGGATCACAAAGCATGCAAAGAGGAAAAAACGCCAGAGGTAAGATAGCACAGACAACCAGAATGACGTCATCAGCACCCCTTTGTTTTCATTCCAATCACCATCACGTACCTCCACACCATGATCACCTCCATTATACCACCATAAAGATAGCTCATACGACTTAGAATCAGTAATATATAGGTATACTGCACTATACCCACTCCCGATCTTAACTCTAACATGTCATAGATTTGTAAATAATGTAACTTTTTTTTGTTCTTATCTACCTTTCATCTTCGTTTCTTCGATCTCAGGTCTGGATTTTTTTTTTCAATCCCACGATATTCACAAGCTGCAGATTAAATTACCTCATAAATCCAGTCAGCATAGATGAATGAAAGCAGTGAAATGGAACAGATCAGTTGGGTGTCGGTGATATTACCTAAATGTAGCGGTACAAAAAGTTCAATGAATCATGAGTCAAATTATCCTAAATCATCTAACACGGGATTTTATACCACCAAGCATCAAAAGCAACCATCTTTTGTCAAGTTACTTTGACATCTCTTGGGGACGTATACTTTCTTTTGTGTACACAACGTATAAATTAATATGATTTATTCTGAATTTTTACTCCGTATCTGGAGTAGACTCTTTCCCTAGCGGAACATACGCCCGGACGAACTATATGCCCTAGATATTATATGAAATATAGAAAGCAGTGACCTCTATTTACAGCCCAAAGTGCATACACACTGTGAGTGACGTCATAATCTTACAACGAAATCGACTATTTTAAGGTAATCGTGCCGGGTTGTGACTTTTAAAACGCTGTAACTATATTTCACCAATATCCCTTCAGCTTAATATGTTGATAATATCAACATAGCTTTCTCTGAGGTAACTGCCCCATTATTGATACAGACGTGTGAATTGATTTTAGTGATTGGAATAAAAATAAGGCATGGCGTGAACATAATTGTTAGTCCTGTCATGACGAACATTACATTGGCATGCATCACTGGCGTATCATGAAATACTTCGTGTGCACTCATGTTTGAATGAATTTTCCTGGTTTTTAATGATTGTTTTTCTACTAATTGATCGGAGTTCGGACATGCATGTGGTTCTTACTGTACCTTGGTGCCTTGATCGTTTGGTATTTTTCGATCACGAGTATGCGTCTGTACACTTGCACGAAGCAGACATTTTTGCCCGCAGACGTTTTTTTTTTCTATGTTTCTTTGTCATTGCAACTCTACAATGCTATATTAATCTCATTTCACTTTCTTTTAACCCTCGATACTTTCTTCATTCATCTCCTTTCTTTGTTTCGTATTTTAATCTGATATACCTTTGTAATGTTCAACTTCCTGTGCTTCAACTATTTGGTTTGATTTAATTTCTCATGTCATCACACTAGAGCTATTGCAGTGACATATCATGTTATGTGTTAATTTGGTGAACACTGGTATATACACGGAAATGAGTTGTGATTGATCAAAATCGTGAAATCACACTACTCAGTTAGTTGTCTTTCTGATTTAAGTAGATGATCTCAAAATCACCTTCATTGTTCAATTGCTAGACATTGATGTACATCAAAAGAAAACAAATCCACAACATAATTATAATTATCTTGTTCACCCTAAAATTGCGAGAGGATGTTTTCTTCTTCAGGAAGAGCGCTTTGTCTTGATTCAACGATTTATGAATAATGTAACGCTGGTCCGAGCAAATGCTAGAACATCTCTTCTTTTCAAGGTGTTTTCTAATTGTTTCTTCCTAGGGTGCAGGTGGCAGTGTTCTCATTTTATTAATGACTTAAAAGGCATTTACGTCAATCCCTGTGAAGTGTGGATTTTTTTCCCCAAGTGCTCTTGCCGCTGGGAAAGCTGTGAATCAATCAATATTGTTTAGCGACAAAACATGGACACGATATACAATCTCTTGTTCTACTCAAATTCGTAAACAACAGAAAAACAAAATGATTACTAATGATCCGTGAGAATAGACACTAATCTATCAAGAAATATAAAGGGTACCACGTGAACGCATATCAAGGTATTTGAATTTGTACATTTCTCATTTTATTCTATAGCATCACGTAAGTATTGATTGTTCATTATTCACTTCAATCATGAAGTCATGGAAGGTAACATTGTTGAAAGCAGCGGCAAAGCATGAATTAATGGACAGGTTGCCCATTTCAATATTAGCATCCAAATAACTTTCTCCTTCAGATGGTTATCTAACTAATAAGTGTCAGGAGGTGGTTAGTTTTTTATGTTTTATTTTTTTCTGGGGGGGGGGGTCTTATCTTATCTATTTATTTATTTATCTATCTATCTATTTATTTATTCATATATCTATCTATCTATTTATCTATTCATTCTTATTTTAACAAGGTAGCTAATCAGTAGGCAGGTACTGTTCTTCCTGGGGGCCCTGAATACATTACAATCATAACAGTTAAAAACGATGACACATACACGAAGTAGAGTATATGTGGACAGGTATAGTTCTTCCCGGGGACCTGAATACATACAATCACATGATTAAATGCACGGGGTGCTATGAAGCAACCTACGTTTTGACACATCGCATTTCGCTGTATTTTCCTCAGAGTGACCAGCAATGAATGAATAGTGCGATAAAGTGGTCATATTTGACCAGTGTAAATGGAAACAGATCAATACGAAAGAGAAAATAATGTACTCTCTTCATTTAAAAAATGTACGTCACATCCCGTGAAAATTTCAAAAGGGGTAGGGCCTAAACATTGTAGTACATGGAAGACGAAAGTAGTAGGGCCTACCCTGCATTGCAATATTCATAAGGGGAAAGAGTTACTACTCGTCAACACAAAATGCATAAGAACAAACACACTTCGATATCACTCTGAAGTGGGAGATTATAGATGAAAGCCTTTTGTGAGGGGAGACCCCATCCCATCATGGAACTTCCTGTTTGTTGCCCTCAACGTTCAGGCTTACTCGTAACTTTCACGTGAATTTCTCTCGCATTTTTGTTTTTCTTCCTTGTTCTTCCAGCTCGACACGATCATTCGCGAGCTCCGCTTCCTCACCGAGCGCTACAAGGTGAAGGACATCGAGGACGAAGAGATCCACGACTGGATGTTCGCTGCCATGGTCATTGACCGCTTCTCCATGGTCTTCCTCACCATCTTCTCTGTCGTCTCCACGCTCATCATCCTCCTCAATCATCCGTAGTGGAGAAAAAAAAATCGGATGCTCGGATTGAATTTGTATTGATGAGACAATCGGAAACGTGGACGGCAGGTGTTTGCGCACGCGCTGATAGACATGGGACTTGAGAGTGAGGAGTAAGCAGTTATTTGTTTTCAAGCAATCAATAACGTCGCGATTTAAGCAAGTCGTCCTTTACGGTGTAGTCTTGGCGTTTTTCATTGACAACGAACGTCTTTGTAAAACGTCGCTGCATCGAGTATCCATATGCCGCTTGATCGTTGCGGGGTATATTTTGCGTGCATATGGGTATATCTCGAGCTCAGCGCCGGAGATGTGTGGAAGTGTGCGCACGTGAGGACGACATCTCCGAGAGAAAAGGTTTTGTCTTGGATTCAAGTCAGTGATGGCGTGCGACATAATGCAATATGAACACAGAGTGACTGTGGATACTTTCAGTGGTGTTTGATAAGAATGACAAAAAAAAGATAGAAGAAAGAGAAGAGCCAGAGTCATCCCGTCACTCGAGTGGATTTTTATTCGTCGATTGTCCGTGATATTCTGGTCGCCATATGCAGAGGGCCGTGTGTTTTAGATTGGACATTTCGCCAACTTAGTCGTTAATGTGGCCCAGGAATCCTGACCCTTGCTGGAGATTGCCATGGCTTGATGACAGTCTTCATTTTTTTGTGTCGTTGTACAGGCGAGTCGTGATTGACCTTCTTAAAAACGATATCCAGTGAGCTTCCTGCAACGCGATCATGTATTTTCATTAGGAGCTTAATCTGCAGGTGTATCTTTCTTGTGATGATGTACCTCGGAAGTTGATGTAATAGTTGATTAGATTGTGTAGAGTTGATTAAGAAAGAGACAAGAATCATACAAGAAAGAAAGAAAGAAAGTAAAGAGACAGAGCTCAGATCTTGTTGTACGTTAACCTGAGTATGCAATAAATCATGTTCCCGAGTTCACTGTGAAATGGGGAAACTGGTGTAACTTTATGGTGCGGGGAGAATGCATTTCTTTTATTGTTGTACACGCATCTACGCATGATGAGGGAGAAATGCAGACAGAGCTCCGTTCAGAACTTGACCAGATTTGCCCAAAAATCGTACTGCAGTGATATAAACCTAAGTCACTCTCCTGACAGTCAGAGCCATTTATACAATAGAGTCTGGCTTACTCTGCTCCAGGCAGTGAGTAGCACGATGGCGGCATGAAGCTATGTTAGGCAAGCATAATAAAGGGATGCACGCCAGGTTGCGGCCAGCTAAAACCCGAGTTTGCCACACTATCAAATCGCTGACAGAGAAATTTCCTGCCTCGTGAGAACAAAACACAGATTTCACTTCCTCTGTTGTAGGTCCAGTATACCTCGGGGCTTTACTTGTTAGAATTAAAAAAAAAAAAGGTTTCGGAAAATCAATTCAATTCAATTCAATCATACTATATTTCCATCAACCAAAGGGAAATACATAGTGCAAAATATGCATTTATCAATTGATAAAGTTAAACAATTTTGAAGAATGACAGATCGTAAAGTATGATATAAATTCCAGACCCTCCTATATACCCTCAACCCCGTCTACTATCAATGCTCCACGTTGACCTGTGTTTCCTAATAGAAACATGCAGCATATCGAGATTAAAACTTGCATCAATGACCGTCACGATTTATGTAAAGCTGATGGTACGCCATACCAAGAGGTCGTTTGGGATGAATCTATAGTCATGGCGATGCTCAGTCGGACTATTATGCCTGCAAATTAAACTCATTGAATGATATCAACAAATATCAGCATATATAGGAAGAGGAAGAAGGGAAAATGGACTGTTTGCAGATTTTAATTGACATGTACATAGTCTTTGAACGTGAATTTAGACATCTTTTCACTGGCATTGTGTCTGTCGATCCGCATAAATATGTTGGGTTTGTAGCTTTTGCAGACAAGAATGGTTCGATCAGCGTAATACGTAGCTTTGTATGTCCGTAGATCACGATGGATTTTAGTTAGCTGTGTATGCTGCCACTTCATTAAAAAAAAGCTCGAGAATTAAGAGAGATAGAAAGACAGAGAGAGAGAGAAAGAAAGAGAGAAAGTGGGAGAGAGAGGGAGTTCTTTTGCGAATTGCTTGTTCTTTGTGTATAGAAATAAAACTTTACTGTAATTTTGGTGTAGATTCCTTTAGAATGTGATGCTTACTGAATAAGCAATATATATACTCAGAATCCATGGTTTGTATAAATTTCTGTCAAAGCAGCATATGTTTCAGTGACCATTCAATGTAGCATGTTTCAGTGACCATTGTCAAATTCTCGATATCTATCACGTTTACATTGACTCATGGTGGAAAGCAACAAAAATGGTCTTTAATCATCAGCTACTTTCACAAGTCGGCCTGTATGCTCACTTACTACTGGTCAATGGTGATAATGCCAGTTTCTACTTAGACATCGTCGATCACACAGTCTTATAAAAAAGATTTCTTCAGAAGAAATGTTTATTTTAGCCATTTACGTTTCTTTGACGTGGTTGAGTGATTCAATATGCGCCTGTTCTTCTACACAATATTTGCAGTATTGTTCTTGCTGGGATCAATATGCGATCAAATTTTTTTTATAGCAAAACAAACGAAAAATTGCTCATCAAGTAAATTGCTTGAATGTCCTTTCGGTGGCATGTATGCATAACTTCTACACCATATTGTAAAAAAAAAAAATCAAAATATAAAAAAAAAACTGTGAAAGAGACTATACGGTATTCCAACATGTAAGTGTGTGAGAGCGTGTTGATTATGCTTGCGGTATGTTCGTGTGTGATGTGTATGTGTGTGTGTGTGTGTGTTTACGAGTACATTGTGCTTGTATCTTCGCTGGTCGAATATTCCTTGCAGTCAATTTTCAAGGTACAGTTAACTTGAATAATGATTATTTGTGATTATTATACTTTCGCTACATTATTTTTCTGTTTATGGATCAATGTTCTCCCTCGTTTGAATCTGGCATTGTTCTTTTCAACTGCGTCTTAGTTGTTGTACGGTGTATACGCTACGAATCACAGTGTATGAAACGGATGTGTCCAAATGATGTTGTTTAAGGTAAAATCTCTGCGAGATACATGACTTATTGGTGATTCTTATAAAACGAAAATTGAAGTGATATGCATATGTTGACACCCTGACTGTGACATGGACTGCTCTTATTATATCTCAATTCTTTGCTGTATTGAAGGTGTGACTTTATTTCGTAGCTAAACTAGTATCTTACGAATAATGTGCTGTTATTATTATACAACGACAAAGACGTGTAATAGTCATGCAATGCAGTAGATGAGTAGATATTTGGAAAGTTTTTTTTACGATTGTTCACAGTGATGGACTTGACTTCTTGTCTGCTTATTTTTCCTACCGGATTTGATGATGAGACCTGTAATTTGTAGGAGATACTGACGATTTTTGATGTCTAGCACTTTTTGCTATCATTTGTTATTCTTTCACTCAGTCAACTTAACGTAATTTTGCGTAACAATGTGAAAAGTAGGACTATCAGTCTGAGCATGGTTGTAATATTTTCTCCTGGCGCATGCTCTGTTAATCGCCACGTCACTTCTATTAAATTTTGTGAGTGGATGTGAGCGTATTTCGCTGCAGCCAATCCCGTTCCATGAATGCGCGTAAATCAAACTTTGTGCCACTCAGAATTTAATGTTGACTGTATGCCAGTAGTCTTCACTTCAGTCGATTTCTCTCTCTTTTTTCTACTTTGGGGGAGGGCAGTGTGACTCTGAATCCATGCACGTGTAGTAAGTCATATTGCTTACTTCTTTGAACAGTGAAGCCTTCCGTTTGTTCATTTCAATCTTGACTGATGTAACTAATAGATAGCAAAGATAGATGTTGCTGTCCATTAGTGGTTATGTTATCACTGTATAGATCTCTATCAAGACATTGTTTTTAAGAGAGAGAAATAATCCCAGTCCGATAGACCGAATATACAAATTACATTTGCAGCATGAAGAGTTTTATGATCTGTGTAGTCTTATGATACAAAGATTTAGCAATACCTAGTGTGATATTATTTTTACAGTCGCATTGTTTGCAGACATTGTAGTTAGTTTGAATTAGTGTATTTTGCGCCATTTATTTTTGTTTCATCCTCTGCAGAGGAGAGGACAGAGTAAAATTGTTGGTTGTGGCTCAGGCCTCAAGAGCACAGTATATTCCATGAGGAAAAAAACTCTTGTTTGACTTTAGCCTGCTCTCCAAACTGCGATGTGCTTGCTACCAGGTACAGCTGGTGGGCTCGCTTAGGTGGGACTGGCGATCCATCAAATGGCGGCAATGTATGTATGTCCGTTCGGTCACCATTGCCGCTAAAGAATATTGGATAAGCCTCTAACTTGTTGAGCCAGGAGATACCTTACAAAGTCTTGGGACTAAATGAATCGTAATGTATGAACGGGCGTGAAAATTGACTTTGACGAATATCATTATGTTGACTATTATGTACATAAGACACATTGCTAGAGAATTTATTGCATTATTGGGAATATCAATATTCAATTGTGTTTAATTTCATTGGTACAGCTATTCACTTGGTTACCAACATGTGTGTATCATACGTTTGAATTAAATTCCTTATTATGAGCGTTGCATTTGGTTTTAAAAGCCAAGTATCCCCGAATATGCCATCATCTTCATTTACTTTCCATTTATGTAAAATTACCAATGTACGCTGGTGTTATAACTTACAATTAATTTGCACGCATTTACAAAGCTATTGAAACGATTTTGAAGAAATAATCCTATGTAGCTTTACTAATGTTATAGTTTCAAGTGATTTTGCAAAGCGAAAGAAGAAAACTGTGCATAATATCCAGTAGTTGTGGCAGTATTGGCATTGCGATAGCCAATATATTTTCTCAATTTTGTATTCCCTAGGACTTTTCATGTTAATTTTGATATATTTCTTTCTAGATGTTCCTATAGCACAAAGTTATATTAAAAATGTGACATCCTTACAGAGTATAGAGTATTTCAAGACGCATGAAAACTTACTTAGTTACCACTGACTCATGAGCCGATGTAAGCTTGACTTAATCAATCACACAGACATTCTACTCTAAGCCCAGATCTATTATCGTGTCGTCGACTTTAGAAATTAATGTATATTCTACTTTGTCCTTTGGTTCCAACATAGCATATCATTCTTCACTACTACTATTGTCTAACAGATCCGATAAATCTGCTGGTATATTGCCAAACATTGAATAGTACAAAGATGGAAGAATAAACATATTAAAACACTTAAAAAAACACACGATATTTTGGAGATCAAAAATGATTTTTTATGTATGAAGATATGAGCGAGTGCCCACGCAATGGAATAAAAACGGACTGTCGATTGTTATTCAAGAAAGATATGCTATGAAGACGTGGTAATCAACGCGTTATTATATCTCCAGTTTAAGACAGTGTGATCTCCATATCATTCAAGCAGGCGTAATTCACACCAGCAGTAATTGTTTCAGCATGTTCGCTTTCACCAGAAGAACAAACGGATCTCTTTCCAGGCAATTTCAAGCTTTCCCCTATCAATTTAGCGTACCTTAGTAGATCAACTTCATGCGAAATGCTATTATGGTTTAAACAATAACAACAGCAACAACGACGACGACAACAAAGTCGTCTTTTAACGCTCGAAATCAATAGCTCAGCGATCAAATTGACCCAATCTGTTTGACACAATGCGCTGTGGTATTCCTCAATATAAATCGAATTCGCCCGTATTTGTCTTTGCGGTCACTCATATTTGTTACTGAGCACGCATATTAAGTATTTTGAAATAGATTTAACCATATTGAAAATGTGAGGTTCGTATCAAGTATAAAATCTAAATGGGGGCGGGGGTTGGTGATTATTTTCCTAAATACGAATTTTGATGCTCATACCACGCCCAGTCGTGTACCAGCCGTAATTTCCTAAGTTGATTGCAGAAATTTGAAATTCCACATGGACAGCACCATAACTAAATTGTTTTCCTATAAAAAAATAATAATAATAATAAAATTGATTGTTCAACGACAACATTTCTTGCCCTTATCAATATGGATTGCTTGCTGTTTGTATCAATTTGAATGAAGGGAAAATATTTTGTGGTATTGTTTAATTTGATTGGCGACAGTTTGAAATTGACCATGTAGTCCCAGAATGAGTCACTCCCTCATAATTGGAGGATATTAGCTTCCACAACCACTTCTTATCACTATCACTACCTCTAACTCTTTCTTTATCTACCACCTTATATTCTTATACCTGTTTATCTCTACTTCATTCTGTCGTTCTCTCTCATATACTGTATTATTTATATACGTACATATATATTTAGGGAGGGAGAGAATATCTTCTGAATATTACACTCTCTATAATGTATATCTGTTTCCCATTCTGTATAGTATGCAACTATTTTTGATTAGGGGAAAGGCTCCGACGTATATTTTGTTTTAAGCATATTTCTGGTACCTGTAACATTCATTTCGTCAATCTAATTGAAATGGAGTGTGTACAGGTTTTTTATTTTTTTTTTAAAGTGAATCAAACTTTATTAATTCACACATTGTATTCGCTGGATTGTTGATGTTATTTTTGTTTTCAAATAATAAGGAGAACCACATGACTGCGGATAACAGATAACGGCATTGCGTAAAGTGATTGAAATTATAAATGAGCAATGATCATTGTCCATAGCCTCAGAACAGAAGTAGTGACTGTGTGGTAATAGCCAGCAGATATCCTTTATGCATTCATGCAATTTGATCCACACACCGTGCACTTCTTTTTTAGATTTATCAGACAGCTGCCCAATAAAAAAGAAAAAAAGGGTGTTTTCATGATGATTTCTCGCAGGCCATCTGGTACATTTTCGTCTTTTGAAATGAAAATCATAATTTCCCTGTTACCATACGACTGTTTTACCGGACTAAAACTCGACTATTCGATGATTTTGCTGATGTTTATACCAAGTTATACCAAGTTTATGATTATGTCATGTGTCTTAATCTGGAATTGGAAGACAAAATAAATTTTGGAATGATCAAAGAGCACAGGATGTGCAGAGTTTTGTATGAACTGGTGGGGCGGGGATCAGGGATTCGTTTCATTTCTTCTTTTTTTTTTTAAGTCTTGGATAGACTTTAACACACACACACACATACACACACACACACACGCACACGCATGCACACACACACATACGCACACACACACACACACACACAACATTCTGTGGGGAGAATTAATTTGACAAAGCCTATAGAAACGCAAAGTGAAAAAAAAAAAAACGCGTTCTCATCCCATGTCACTTGAAATGTAACTCCTACGGTGAGCATGGTCAAAATTCACAGCGACAAGTCAATTCATTTTCCATAATGACAGCCATCGTATGCATTCATACCTCAGTGAAATCAAGGAGGTTTAAGAGATGAAGTTACAACTGGCTATAATTGAAACAGCTGTCAGTAGTTTTGAGGGATCCGTAAAAGAGTATCACAGGTGCATTTGTGCCTTTGATGATTCGGGTTTGATGCCGCCATCCTTCTGAGCAATCTGAAGAATCATTTTGAACTCTCATAATATCGGGTATATTTTCGTTTTGTTCGTCTATTCATCAAATGAAATGAAATTTCAACTTATGGTAAAACATAAAAAATAAAAGCCAATCCAGTCCAAAAATACGTGCAAAATGTAAATCAGAGCTGTAGATTATAAGTGTTTGAAACTGTATTCTCCTTGAAAGCCGATTTTATCACTTTTCCGATCAATTACAGCAAATAAAACTGATTATTGATATGAATCCTGCAAGGCGAATGTAGTTCTTAATAAATCAATACAGTGTATGTCAAATTAGTGTCCGGACATGTCCAGTAATTTTTATTTTCATTTCATCAAATTTTGAGCAATTTCTTCTCTGTTGCAGTCATCTCATCCAGCGATGGCGGCTAACCGAAACTAAAAATTTAGAACTTTTGAACTTTTCGAACTTTTGAACGGGTTTCATTCTCCTACAATGCCGATTGCCCTATACCAGGGGTCATCACAATGAAACTGTGTGTGTATGTACGTGTGTGTGTGTGTGTGTGTGTGTGTGTGTGTGTGTGTGTGTGTTTGTGTGTGTATAAGTGTGTGTGTGTGGGTGTGTGAGCGTGCGGGGGCTTGCAAAGGAACGTTGGTATTAAGTAGGGTTGACGATCAGCGACCCCGACCGGCAGGGCAACCTTGTCCTTCTGGATGTCGTTGAGGAACCCCTTGATCAGGCAACCCCCCCACTCCCTTCTCTTTCTCTCTCTCTCTCTCTGTCTCTCTCCATAGTTTAATGAAGGTTATGTTGTTCCCACAATATAAATTTACCTACATCATCTCAACAAACACTGATATAAGGTCAAACTCGCTCGTTGACAACACGTTGCTTGTAGCTCACATATTACATTGTACAGTAGGCCCTACATACACAATGACAAAACATACACATACCGAAACATACATAAACACAAATACTCAAACAAACACAGACACACCCTTCCGTTTTCACTCTCCCAATGAAGAACACTGAATATGTAGAAAAAAAGAAATACAAGCACAGCTGCATTTTGATCCCGCATTTTATTTTACTCGAAAAGTCAAAAATTAATGGTCTTGGGGGAGTAACTATGTGGTACACTTGCATTCTCTATCAATTCTTGCTCACAGAATTACAAGAACCTTAATATTTGTCATCAAAGTTATAGTCACTGTCTTTGGCGCACATGTTGGCATGGAGAAATCACTATTGTCAACCCCTCAACCTATAAACAAAATGATAATAATGCTAATAACAATAAAAATAATAATAATAATAATAATAATAATAATAATAATAATAATAATAATAATAATAATAATAATAATAATAATAATAATAATAATAATAATAATAATAATAATAATAATAATAATAAACCAACCAATCAAATACACAAACACTGTATCAATATTGTTCTTGTGTAACTCCAAATCATTGCCTTTCACAAAGCTTTCTTTTTTTAAAACAATTTAACCAGCAATGATAGTGGATACCATATTGTGAAGGAGGAATTTCATTATTTCAACCCACTCACCTCCCACCCCCCCCCCCCCCAAAAAAAAAAATACATATCAATCATCTCAACAGAGCAACAACAAAGTTTAGTGTTTAGCCTCTATTTGAAATAAGATACTCAATGAGGCAAAAGCATTAACAAAAATGAAAATAAAAGCTATGTCAAAAATGCATTGCTCAATTATGGTCAGTTGGGACAGCAAATAGACATGGCTTGTTTGTTGCCATTACGCAAAACATACAAATCTGGCGTGCACAAAATATGACGCAGATATCGGCAAATTACTTCACAATATTTCTGATGGCCTCAGTTGCTTACATCTCCACCCCAACAAAACAAGTATAGTATATATAAAAAGCATACAGAAATTTTGATCAAATGAAATGGAGCAAACACTGACCTAGTTTGTGCTGAACTTTGCAATTGTGCAAGCAGTCTGACACTTTTTTTTTTTAGCATACTAGTCCAAAAGCACCATGACGATTTAAATTGAAGTACATTTGTAAATGAATCTCAACCTCCCATTACAGCATATCAAAGCCAAGATGAAAGAGCACAATCCGTATGCAGTTTCACCTTGAAGTAATCAGCAAAAATACATCCTTCTTTTTTTTTTACGCATCCGATAAAGATCATAGCATTTCTCAAAAATATATGAATAATGTGCAAATTCCCCCAACTTCTTTCCCCTTTCACCCTCTTAGAAAATGTACAGCATTACACATAAGCTTTCTGCAAACGAGTTAAACAACATTTCCCATTTAAATCAAAACGTCAATTGAATGAACGCTTGTCCAGCAATGTCAAGTGTCAAATCACACCCACAGCAATTTACTGGCAGTTTACACTAAAATTAACCCCCTTCAATATATTGGAGAGGACCAAATATTATGGCTCCCTACAATTCTATCCAATTTACTGTTACCTAGAAAAATATCTCAGCACAGAAGTGCACTGTGTGATAGGAGTTGGAACAATTAGAAATATGAAATATTACATCTTAAAAATTAGGCATTTGTACCTATAAAGTACATTTGATATGTCCTTTTTTTTCTCTCATATAAAAGTGTAAGTACACGTGTACCATAACACCATCATTTGCAGCACATCTGCTGTTTGTATGCTTGTAACTGACAAGCTCACTTGGGACCTATCAAAGGACATGGGCAATGTATTTGAATACAAGTAGTTTGCACATTTTCTTTCTTTTTTCTTTTTTCTTTCTTTGCATGCAATCCTCAATGGCCTGCACTCAGTTTCTCAAAATTGGCTCTGCAGTGATAATCTCAGTGAAGAGTACATCGTAAACAACAGCCGTGAACAAATGACAAGTAACATTTGGATTTGGGGACACAATATTCAGAAACTCTAGGCAAAAAGAAATACACCAGCCGATAAGGCCTCAAATAATCACACATAGATGTGTTCACATCGACTGCAAAGCATGCTACCAGGATTTATCACATTGATAAGACAGTGAATTCACACTGGCTTAAATCATAAACACAAATTAATGATGAACAATCATACACAAATTAGTTTAGACAAACATGCCCAATGTGGACATAATCAAAGAGATGCTTTTGAACTATAATGCAACCCTGCACGAAAACTTAAAAGGGAGGAAAGTCATTCAGAGCTACGCAATGTATGCGAGATGCTATTTCATCCACGCTTTGCTCAAGCTCAAAAAGCAACAAATACAAGCAACTCCGAGTCCCAATACACCCTCGAAAACACACTTCATCATACTATTATCTAAGTTCGATGTAACACACATTGAGCATAGGCTACTAACTCCAAACTGAGGCTGAGCTAACAATCCACATGATTCACAGAGAAAATGACTGTCTGTCTATTCAGTATAATGATACCTTGGGCAATGACTAAATTTCAAGCAAGGCTTGTCTCTCTGACAAGCTTTGCTACACATGGCAAGAACTGGGCTAGAAACATGCCTGTTTAGTGCATACTAAATGTGATATTAAGAGCACGGAATCCAGAAAACATTTTATGCTGACTGCAGTGATTACAACTATGATTACAACAATGAAGAAGATAATGACATTATGTCTTTGAGTGAAAAAAAAAAAACATGTCCCAAATCGTAACAAAGTTCAACAATTCCATGACCAAGTTTTCTTGTTGTTTTTTTTAATACATGTGGTACCTGAAATTCACTGTAGGTCAGCTTTCCAATTTATCTTCAACCACACAAATATGAGATTACAAACCTCTCACATGTTTAACCATTTCATACCACTTTGAATTCTTTTCAACCTGCATCAAAAAACAAGTAAAGGTATCTGGTACACAGTTGACTAGAGAAATACAGGTATGAGTTTAATTTGTCATTACACCATAGTTTCCTGGAACATGATGTAAAGAAACAGTACAAGGCCCATAAATATCAGATTTTTTTAATCCTTCAATGGAGACTGTCATTTGAAAATGATAGTCAAGTCTCAGAGTTGACTACTGGTATAGGGTCAATATGCCACCCTCTGAATCATCAAGGAGTGCACAGAAAGTTATTCAGCAGTACCTCACTGTATAAATATGGCTTTTTTTCTCCTAACATTGTCAGCTTTGTTTTCTACTGATGGTAAAAATTGAGTATCTCCTCAGTTTGAATGCAGATACCTGCATTTGTTTTCCACAATGCTGTGTTTAACGCTCCATGATCTTACACTGATGGCTTCTCAACCAAGCACAGAACATGAATGTTCACAAAGTTACATAATCAAGTGTGGATTATAAAATCACTGCATGCATGCCAGAGAAACATGCATACACACATCTTTATAGAATGAGCTTTCACTTGCTCTATACCTGAAACAGCAGTGCTCTCTATAATCACCGTTTGAAAGTAACATCTAGTCTGACAGTAACAATTCTCTGAATTTCAGATGATTTCTCAACGTAACAATTTGCACATCATGCATACCATATGAACAATATCTTACAGATCATGAACAAGAAGTATGCCATAGTCTACAATTACAAAACATTGAAATCAGACGAAAATTTTGCCTGCTCGTAAGTTAGATCACATACATCGAGTCATAGCACACTGTATGTCCTATAGTTGTAGAAAAGAATCTAGTAGCATACCTATACAACAAATATACAAAACATGCTGCAATGCACTTCAGGCATATATCCTTAACTAATTTTGCTATAACACACATTTCCAATAGACACCTGCCAGAGTATACTCAGGACTAGTCTTCAACAGGTTAAGCACACATTTGCAGAAACTAAGCTTACGCTTTAATATCATACGCACAAGTATGCAAGCTCACAAAATAGCATGTGTGTACTACCCAATGTGGCAACAGCTTCACTTGTACATTATTTTCAAGTCACTTAGAAACAAAATCCACTGTCAGGTATTTAAACATCTTTCTCAGTGAAATGAAAAAAACAAACAAACAAACAAACATACAAAAAACCCTCTTGACATTACAGGCACACAACTACACATTAAACAAATACAAGGCAGTCTCCATATTTCCTCTGGTCCTCACTACCTTGACTTACAAGGCATTACCTGTACTTTCAGTTTTCCATCCAACACGTTCGATGGAGGGCACAATACTCGTGTATATATCTTGAACGCCACAGACAAATCATCACTTGTAAGCTCAATACTTAAATGCAAACCTGACATTAAAACACAACAACAACAAACGACAAGCATACAGACCAACAAAAAAGCCACATAAAACTGAAAAAAAAAAAGAACACAAACACTCACATATTTGTGTAAACTTTCATGGACATTGGTCCAAATTAAACAATACCACACCAAACACATTCTTCTGCATAGAAGACAAAATAACAGAACAGGAGCAGATTCTAAAGAAGATTCTTCTAGGATTACTCCCTCTACCATTTCTTGTACATCTGTGAACATATTTTTTTGACATTACTGAAAACTATACCTCCTGCAGTTCCCTTGCAATCTATTGCTTACCTGCATATGTTGTGTTGTGATGACTGATAGAGTTTATTATTTTAAACTCCAGACTTATTACATGTACCTACCTGTACTGCACAACACATACTTCTTACAAGCATTTCTCTATACAAACCTAAAACTCACAGATACAAAAATCAAGTTATAAACATTGATAACACCATATAATTGTTACTGATTGGCTTTACATTCAATTATTATCTTCCAAAGCACCAATTCTATCCTTTTTCCCTGAATATCTCCTCCCCCCCCCCCCCCAACGAAAAAGAGAAAACATAGTCCAACATCAAGACACCCACTCAACAATGCATGAAAAGGCATAGCTGTATGTTGTGTATCGCTCATTTTTGTACACCAATGGCACTTATAATACCTGTTTTTAGGTTAAACAGAGAATTAGGCAAATAATAATTCAACGTGAGATTATGTTTATACATATACACATAATATAGACAACTATACAACTATACATACATACATACACATATATCATGAATCAAGCTTTACTAGTTACTTCTGCTTTACAGTGTTATACACTTTGTACAAATTAATATACAGTCAAACCCGCCTTATATAGCAGCCATCTGCCATATACAGCCACTAAAAACAATTCCCACACAAGAGAAAAGCCATGTTAACAACCCTGTCTACAGCAGCCAACTGTCTATAACAGCCACTTTTCTGTCTCCCTTGGGTGGCTGCTACAAACAAGTTTGACTATACTTGCATAAGTCCAATGCACTTGCATATCCCCCATTAACCCATCCCTTTAGCTGATATATGGGAACCAAATTTATAAGGTTCCCAAAATGTAGACGAGAGTGCCTTCATTCGTGGCTTCAATTCATTATAATACTATTTGTGCTATGCTGCCCCCCCCCCCCCCCGTAAAAAAAAATGGCTGTGACAGAAAGATTAGAGTTTCTCCATCAATATCACTATCTTCCTGTATGAAAACAGTGTGTATCGCAATATTTTTTGCCTTTTTTCAAATGTAGTGTATGCTTATTTTGCTCTAAAAGTCATATGAAGATATACATAGCAATCAAGGCTGAAGTGAACTCAGTAGATTTTCATGTTCACTAATCCCATTCAAGTGTCTCTTTCCTGTACAACAAAAGAGTTTTTGAGCCCATCAGCACACTCTCTAATTAATATCTCCCACCCAAGCGATAATTTGCATTGCTCGATGGCACATGTTGTTCAAAGGGTATACATGCACTGCTTGACTGCTTTTATGCAGGTGGATTAATACCAACCTGTCTGTTCTCTGTCAACCTGCAAAAAGAATCTTGTTTGGGGTCATTGGAGGCTCTCACAGAATTGCGGGAGAAACAGGTTAACTCACTCCCCAAAAGTTTGTCAACCCACATCAGGCACTATGCATGCCCACCCACTGTGCAACCCACATATAACTTTGCCTTTATAATTTGCATATTACACATTTCATGTTCAGGCTTTGCACCCTGGGCAACACATATTTTTTCTAAAAACTATGATTCCATATCTGCATCAACAGCACATGCATTTAGTTTCAGTGTGTGTATGACTTAATCATTTCATCCTATTCATCCTCATTTTATCTACACACTAATGCCACGCCACACAGGAAAAATTCCGATGACTTTTCATCGATTGCACTAGCAGTTCCTAAAGTTTCTACAAACACCAACACAGGCAGGTACGATAAAATATGCAAATTTGTGCAAGTCTAGCAGCCATAATGTCACCTGCATTCTACAAACGAACATAACTTCTACTTTGTACAATGATTCTTCATAGTGGTCTCTTTGGTCATATCTTGCACAGTATCAAGTACATACAGACCTCACCAACTCAGCTCTTGCTTACCACTGCAACCCATGCCCCACCCATCCCCATACCCCTACCCATTCACAAAAGAAAAATATACGCTCTGATAGTCTAAGGCAATTCTGAAAGTTGTAAGAATACACAAGAGTTACAACTACAACCTGGCATTTCATCCAGTGGTTTTCTTACTTTCGTAATCACTATGAATACCCGTTAAAATAACTGCACCTGCTGGGCAAAGGGACAGCAGGTCACGAGATCAATCTCTCCAGTGGCAGACAATTCATTTGCCATGTAACACCACTATCAAACCTGCTACATGGGGGAAAAGAGAATAAAAAGATTTGCATACCATTCAAGTGGATTAAATGTTTCAGCTGTTCATTAACTCACAGAGTAATCCTTCATGCATAGTTATTTTAGAGTGGGCACTAACTACACAAACTGAATACCAATCTCTGGGAAGCTTTGGAATTTCTTTCCTTACGCTTTTCCAAGAGAACCTGTCGCAAGAATAATATGTAAATTTTTGAATCACCAAATATACTTGAAACTAAATATGGCATTTCTCTCAAAATATGACAAGCTAATTGTTGCCAATGATACACTAAAGCGTGACCCATTAAGCATTTCCTTTTTGCTGCAGTGATGTCATAAGGAGCTTGGTCCAACACGCCAAACATGCAGTTTTCAAGGCAGTTATCCTGTACTTTTGAAATTTGGTGTAAATGGACGGGACTTACAATAGGGACTACCAACATTACATTACAATGCATAGTACATAAATATCTTCAAATTCTCTTTCTTACATAGTCACCAATAGGGACCACATTTAATATTACATTAGCTTACTACAAAATAAAAAAAAGAAAAAAAAAATTGCAACAGGTTTGCTCTACTGTGCCTTCTGGAAGCATCATGAAATCTCTACATTTCATCATTATTTTGATAATATCTAAAGATATTCTGTCATTCAATCTTAACCCATTGAGGAGGGGTTGATTTTGCTATAACATGCATTTCCCATAGACACCTGCCCAAGTATACTCAGGTCTAGTCTTTCAACGGGTTAAGTCTGAATTCCGGTTCAACACTCCTGAAGCATTGATTTCACAGATTAGTCTCTTCCTTTTTTTTTTTCAGACACTCCATACAATGCCATGACATCCCAAGCAATAATCTACATTTTATGGATATCTCTACAGTAAAAACATACACTACACTGGCTACATTTGTAACAAACTAATCTTCTTTTAGCACACTCGGTTTGTTAGTTATCAATGTCTTTACACAAGAAACACATACACACTCAGTAAAACACATTAGTTCTCAGAAGCAGCTATTGATAGTCTTGAGAAAGAGTCAAATAGTAATAATTGTTATAATGGCATGACAGAGGTCCTGATAGTCTTCTTTCATCAATGAAAACGGAAACAATATTATGTCATGAATACTCGCATATTTGTTTTTTACAGTTGACTTTTCTTTTTTTGTAACGGAGTGCAAAATTGGATCCACTCACTTAAATAATTCCAACCATTACTTTGAGTGCATTCAGAATCAAAAGACACTCACATGAACTTACACTATACATGAATTGAGCTCACTTCTTACATCAATCCCTTTAAAAGAGAAAGAGATGAAAATGAGATAATGGGTTTTAACATATTTGTAGAAAGACAATGAGGCAAGGAACATGCACAGAATGAATGCCAGAAATACTAGGAGTACCCAGTACATTTCTGAGTAGGGGAAAAAAAAAGTACTGCATAAGTGGACATTTTCGTGGTGTTGAAATTTTTGCATATTTCGCGCAACCAGAAACAAGCGCAAAAATAAAAGCACACAAATATTTTTGCTGCTATATGTTCCAGTAGTTATATCTTGACTTCGCGGAATTCAATAAAACATGCAAAACTCTTCTCACCCAGCAGAGCGTGAAAAATTAGTCGTGCAAAAATATCCACTTTTACAATAACCTGGGAGCTTTGCCCCTCACACAGGCATAACTGGCAGTGTCTAAGCTGCACCTTCCAAGGTAAATTCAAAATTGTTTAAAATATCACAAACTTGAATTGCCTTCATACAGATGGGAGGATGAGTTTCATCTGCCAAAAATTTCCTTTGAATTGTCACCAAGATTGCAATTTCTTCTACATCTATTTGCTGAGCAGTTCCATACATTTTAACAGGTAGGCCTCACACATGTGGAGGAATATGATACATAAAAAGCATGTTGTTCATATTTGTTATTGTTTGTTTGTTTGTTTTTTTTTTCTTTTCTTTTTCTTGTGAGGGGGGGGGGGGGTTCAACTCCAGGGAGTATCAAAACTAATCATTTGCAGTTCTCAAAGTGATCCTAGTTTCTACAAGTTTGTAATTTCTAGGCCATGCCAGCATGCAGCATGGGAATTAATTTCCATCTTTTTTACAGGCCCCCACACACAACTATGGCTAGCACTGAGAGTTGTGAGCAAAGAGGTAGAGAGCCTAAGCCAAGGCTGCACAAGGGACTTGAGGTTGTGACTGTCATTCCTGTCCGAAAGAAATCCTGACCTGCACATCACTCCTTAATGAATGATTAAGTTAGTCACTCTGACCAATGATATTGCTTGATTCGCTCATCAGCAGCCAGTGCAAAATGTGTAGACATGCATGAGCTTCTACAGATAGCGCTCCGCTGATTGGCTTTGATATTTGCTACCAAATACTGGTTAGCAAAGTTTGGCAATACAAAGACATACAATTAAAAAACTTCAGTCAGGTCTCCACAGGTCTTCTAGCTTGGTCTTGGCTCTTGCTTGTGGCTTGACCAGACTTGCATAATAACCCTCTGCCCACTCCTCATGTTATCACTATGGCAGAAGGGCCTATGGAAAAGGCTTATCTTATCACTAGCTTTACATGTTCATCCAGAATGTACCACTATATCGCCACAGAGTACAAAGAAGATTGAATGTTAGCATATACAATAATTACATACACACACTGGCCGTAGTGTGATCATGTCCTCTAAGAAGTGTAATACATGATACAGTAGTGAAAATGCTCTGGAATATTCTGGCACTTATTCTGATCCCTCGAGGACACAATGGGTAACATGTGTTCTCTTTAACACTGGAGGGCGCATTTTGATGTGAGAGGCTAGCCATAACCTGCAACAGGGTCAAGTGGTATGTGATTGTCATCAGGTCAGTGCAAGAAGGGTATAAAAGGCTATACAAACACCAGGCGATCATTGTGCTGCATATCTCTGCTGTCGATGAAATACCTGAACTTGCACGACCATCGAAAGTGAATACATTGTGGCAATCATATTTTTCTCTGCAGTTTCAAATCCTGAAGATTCTGGCAACTTTCTCATAGCCTCATATATATTAAAGACTAAATGTGGTAAGTAGAGTTTACTCTGGTGTTAAAGGGTAACACTGGGCAAGGACTTTGTTTGATATATGGCAGATACACCACTCATAAACATATATTGCCACTATTCTTATCTCAAAAAATTCCTACTGCACAAACCCACAGAAAGTTTCCACAGATGTTATATCTGTGCAAACTTTTCCTGGGTTGATACTCTATAACGATATATTAAATGGGTTAGTGAAATACCGGTTAGTGATTGACTCAACACAATCACATGATGGAGGAACATTCGTTATGTTCACCCATGGGAGAACATTTTTGTAATGTTCTCCCATGGGAAAACATTTTCACCTAATAAATGACAGAAGGACCCAGTTGACCCGCACACAGTGAATTTGGCTCTGCGCGAGCGATCGAGTGCATTGTGTTGGTGGTTGACATTGACGTATTTGACTAACCCATATAATATAACAGATGATGACTTTTGTTGTTAGAAACATGCACCAAACGTTCCACCCTCAGGGTTTGAAATGCTATTTCGGGAGGCTATAAGTCCCTCGACTTCGTCTCGGGACTTATAACCTCCCTCAATAGCATTTCAAACCCTTCGGGTGGAACATTCGGTATGTTCCCTCCCCCGCCAGTCATCATCTATATATCACTCCATGTAGCTGAATAGTCAGCAAACAGTATCAACCAGGCACACTGTGCCATACGCTTGAATGAATGAATATAACACAGATCGATGTATCGCTGGCTCCTACATGCACACGGTCACGCACAACCACCTCGAATACATGTGTAATAATATGGCTAGTCTATTCTTACCGTATTGACGTGCCTGTGGGGGACGTTTTACTACTATCAATATAGTGGACTTGATAACTTAGAAGCAATCAACACTGGACGTACAAATATCATTACACATAAAGAGATGAAAGTCACGCATGGAATTTATGTACTTGCCTCTCCCAACATTTATCTTCTTTTTTTTTTCTCCTCACAGAAGTCATAGCCATGCTGTAGATATTTCATAAGCATGTGTTTTTATTATCAAAAGTAAAAACATATGTTTACACAAAGTCTTCTTCAGCCCAAGGATCCCTATAAGGTGTATCATCTATGCCACTTAAAGTCACAGGAGAAGACAGAAAATCTTTTAACTCTCCTCAGTTGACAAACCTCTCAAAACTACTTTAAATTCATGTCACTGCCTACTCCCAAAGTGAAAAAAAAACCCAAAACAAAACAAACTAACATGTCTCTGGATGACAAATTCATAAATTTGCCATCTTAAATACCCTGATACCTGTAGCTACAGAAGGCAAGTCTTTTAAGTGTAAAAATAAGAAACTTTTTGTGCACAGCATGTGAACTTCATTGTTTGTGGCTTTAATGCCCTAAAATCAACTTACTTGAATTAACACAATATCAACAAATTTTAGCACCAACAATGCAGTACAAAGTTGGTTATAACGATGCAAGATTGAACAAAAATATCATCTTAATTAGTTTGAAACAGAAAAATTACTGTGCTCCCTTTACGTCCTGACTTTACATTCCCTTAAGTGCTATTTGGGCTCAAGTCAGATTTGCTAACATCCTGTAGTAGTGAGCACCGACTATAACAGAGGCTAACAATCAGTTCCGCACATTGTGCTCAGTAGGCCACATGACCATTCACCAGTATATGGCATCTAATATTAGACCACCACTCTCTCTCTCTCTCTCTCTATCTCCCCTACATCTAACATGATGAGTAAGGTGAACATTAATACTGGCAGGTCTTGTCAATAATTGGTAACAGACCAAAAAAAAAAAGAAACATGACATGCTATTTCTGATGCACATCTCAGATGGCAAATAGCCCTATATGAAGGATTACTGGCGTCCCTATTCATTGCACTTATTGCCTCCGCTTGCCAGCTGCTAGGAGTTGTCGAGTTGTACAAACAGTCCGTGGCTGAACGGCGACATGTAGCGAATGCCAGCTGCTTCAAAGGCCTTCTTTGGCAGGCCGGCACTACACAGGTACAGCTCTCCGATGTTCTCGCCGTACTCCAGGGGAAGTCCCACAGCCACGCCCCACTTACTGGTGAAGGTCTGGGTGTTGGATGGGTCTAGAGAGAGGACAGGGGCCTGGCTGACTTCCGACAACCACTGGAGGATGCCACGGTACCACGCCTGGTCTGGGGTGATGGTGTCGTTGGGTGTGTCCAGAGCACAGATCACCAAATCAATCAGTTCATTGCTTTTAGGAAGATCTAAAAGTACATTGAGAACAAAAAAAAAAAAAAAACCCTTCAGCAATGAAGACAGCAGAAAGAAGCCCTGATTACAATAATAGTATCACTTGACAAAATCACCATTAACAGAGTAACCTTACATAAAATCACAGCTTACGCCCAAAACTGCTCACTCTATCGGCAAACTTGTGTGTAAATATAGACCTATTATACAACTCATGATGTGTGCTCGTGTACGGCTGCAAGTCAGAATTCGCATATTTCTCTTGTACTTCACTTTCATATGTTATCAATATAAACCCCAAACATGCAACATCTAAGTATTGTGATTATGATCACTGAATGAAACACGATTATGGCCTGAAAAGAAAGGGTGATCTACGCTCGCAAATTATGGCACAAAAAGAACAAAGCAACATGTAAACCTGAGGATCACAAGTCAAACTGGGTGAGGGGCAGTAAAGGAGATCAAATGTGATCGTGCATCACAAAACCAACAAAAAGTCACAAACCCTGATTTTATGTGAGGACTCAAAATAGGTGAAATGGGTCGACCTAGTTAATTTTGACTTTTTCATATTTTCTGAATTAGCAATTCTTCTTCTACATTATCCAAAAGTTTGGGATCATAAAACAAGTGGGAAGTTGCCTCTTTAGCAGTTTTTTCTCAAACACTTTTTTGTAGAATAGTGTGATAAGGTATGTATTAGAGGCCCCTTTTCATTTCTAACAAACCATTTACACACTCTTCACATTCAACTCTTAGTAACTTTTGAAAAAGATGATGCTACTGCTTTGATGGTTGGCATTTGTCATGGATAGAATGTGTTTTATAGAGCATGCTCAATCTCAGCTTAATCTGATAATCCCTTCATAGTTGATGCTAAGGAGTTTTACATCCTGTTTTTATTTTCCCCAATCATTGCACAGAGCATGGCTTGATAGAGATTAAGGGCTTGCACAGATCCTATACTTTAGAGCCTCTTTTCTCAGTACACACATTTCCAGAGTATGCGCATTCTTTTCAGTATTTAGATAGGTTAGGGAAGTCCATTCAAATTGAGTTATACAACATTTGAAAACCTTAAAGACTGCTCTTTCAGAATCTGCCCATATCACTAAAAATTCATGTCTGGCAACTTTTTGATGGTAATATGGTGCAGGGATCACAAATATGGGATCTCTCTTTACAGGATGCCACACCCTACCTTTGTAACTCTGTAGTTTGAGTCCGTCTGTCGCATCAAACAAGTCAATCTCCTGCCTCAGCTCTTCAAGCATCTTGACAAAGTTTGGCACGAAGAGGGTGACGCCGACCCCGTGGCCAGTGAGGTGACGGGCGCAGCTGACCCCCTGGGCCCCCTGTAAGTGTGGGCCACACAGCACCACCACTGAGGGGTCTGTGGCCCTCCTCTTGCAGAACACTCTGAAAAGACATTGCCCAATGCGAGAAGGAAATGCAAACATTAATCACGTCTAAAGCAAAGTGAAAAGAGAAATGGACGCTATATCAGGATATTGCTGGATACACCGAGATGACAGCAAGTATTATATCTACCCTGTTACATCTCAGCAGTTGGCTTTCAGTACAGACGCACTAGGAAATGATCCTTGCTGCAATAACGCACCCACAACAACTGCCGAGCTCATCTATAAGTCGACTTGAATCTAGTTTGGGAAGTACACTCTAACTCTGGTAGCCAGTTTTCAATACTAGTGATTGCTTTTTGAATATTATCTTGAATCAAAACATGGGAGGAATACAAAAATAACAAAATAATAAGTTATCGTAATCCTGCACTTGACTACATTAACTTTGGAAAAATCTGTGATATAAACATGAATTATCAATGCTAGCAGCATACAAATTATATTCACAGGGCAATTATATGACAGATTCACAACTGTTTTTAGTCAGTTGTGCATTCAGAAATTATAAAATCAATTGCAAGTAATAAAATCTTGGCAAATGTAACACTTTATTTTAACTCACTACAAGTATTTTTTTTTTCCATTTGGAATTTAATTTCAATAAATGAAAAAAAGAAATGTGTGCCAGCAAATGATAAACATGGGTAGTAATGACTTAAATATCATGGTACTGTGAAATATACAACTACTGCATTAAGACCCATGACACTTAAAGGGATCGTATAGTTTTGGTTGAGACTTAACTTCAGGTTTTTATCATTTTTTGGTGAGATAGTGAGAAACCTCTTATGAAATATGAAAGAGCATGGACTTCCATGAGGATTTCAACGTTTATTTGATGAAAATTGATTTTGAAATGGCTGAGATATCCATAAGAGAGTGATCCTAATAAAGTGTGGGACCCACATTTTATTACGATCATTTTCTTTTACATTGTTTTTGGATGTTTCAGCTATTCCAATCCCGATTTTCGTCAAATAAACCTTGAATTCCTCTTAAAATGGCATGCTCTATAGTATTTCATAAGTGTTTTCTTGTTATCTCACAAAAAAAGTTAAAGCCCAATTTTCATCTCCACCAATACTGTACCATCCCTTTAAAATGACAAAACT
The DNA here is from genome assembly GCA_033980235.1 of Diadema setosum. Classification (NCBI taxonomy): domain Eukaryota; kingdom Metazoa; phylum Echinodermata; class Echinoidea; order Diadematoida; family Diadematidae; genus Diadema; species Diadema setosum. The sequence goes on from CM067063.1 coordinate 20,338,308, forward strand.
TCAAAGAAAAGAAATCACTTGGCTTGTAAGAAATTTTACTCCCACTTTTTTCTTCACTCTAGTCATAAAGATCAACTCTAACGCTTTGTGTGATTTCTCTGTGACTGTTGCAGACTAGACGTACCTCCTCTGCTTTTCTAGGAGCTGCAAGACAACCTGTGAAGTGCACATCCCTACTGCTTCTAGCCGTCTCTCTACCGTCAGACCAGCTCCTGTGGCCGACGACATCAACCTGGCCTTCAGCTCGGGGGAAATCCCTGGTATCTGCATGTCAGTATCTGAGCATTAACACCAAGGGAATAAAGCAAATGAACCAGTAGATAATCACAACAAAAACTCAACACCTTCCCTTCATATAAATGCTCTCACTTTGTGAATGAAATATATATATTACGTTATTGAGCTAAAAAGTGATGTGACTGTCCTGCAGCAGGTTTTTAAGTTGTGATGTACAAAGCTATTCCTGAGCACAAATTACAAACATTTCACAGATTGTAATGAAATTCCACAAAAACAAAAAATAAATAATAAATATATCCTTAGTGGCAACTGTTTTGGAACTTGGTTGCTTCTCAAACTAGGAAAAAAAGATTTGCAGCTTGCACATGAAGATTTGTAGGGTGAATTAGTCAGCATGGTCTAGACTGTCTCACATATTTGTGAATGGGGTGCTTTACAAGAAGAATTGTGATCTTATTGAATATTGATTGATGTATTTGTTTTCTTTTATTTTTTATGACTGTCATGATTTCTATTTAAGATTTTGACTCCTGCAAGGTTAATGCACTGGCATTAGGCAGGACAGAAGGGCTAGGCAGATATTTTGAATTTAAACATGATACATATTTTACTTTTGGTCCATGTTACATAACCTTACGGGGGGGGGGGGGGGAGATTGGGGGTGTTATTCAACATTGACAGCACATCTGACTGAGCACACTGTTGAGCCTCAGTGCATACTGACCTGTGTGGTACCATCTGCCTGTGGTATCTGGGCAGATGATCCGCTTTCCTTCCTCAGACTCCCTCCTCTCCAGGATGTTCTCGTCAAATCTCAGATTCCTTGGTCCCTGGCGTTTGGGCCGGTTGTCTCCCATCGCATCGAGCTCCTCATAGAAGTTTTCCTTGTCAAACAGGGCAAAGTTCGAATCAAAGTCGAAGTCATCATTAAGGAAACTCTCCACCGGTGCGCTGAAGCACTCCATATTCCTCGAGTTGAAGCCTCCACGGTTGTGCTTGCGCCCATTGGTCCCCGTGATTTTTACAGGTGAAGAGCGAGTTTGGTTGGATTCGTAGCTCCCTGTATTAATGCACATATTTTTCAGTTTGAGATAATTTCAACAAACAAAACCACTCCACTGTTGAAGCTGAGGTAAAAGGGTTATGTAAAACATGGAGAAAAGACTGTTACATTTCTTTACTAGAGATCACGAGAACATGACTGCAGTTTTAAGAAAAGGTATCTGCTTCTTCATCATAGGTTTTCATTCAGCTAATAGTATCATGACATCAGAAATTGTTACTCATAATGTCAAAGTATTAGAATATATCGATTTGCACACTATAGGAATCCTGTCACGCCTATCCAAGCTTGGATACATCATCTTTGGGGGTGAAGAAACAGAATGTAAATATGAAGCATTACAGCAAAATAACACTGATGAATCTACCACATACCATAACTGTTGGAAACAATTAAACACCCCAATCCTTTTACATGCAGGATTTGATCTAAAAAGAAAGTGGTCAACATATATTTTCAATACACAAACATGGATAACTGAAGTTGTACTGACAGTTTGTAAGTATCCAAGAGTCTACAGCAAAATTTATTCTTCCATTTTTGTTTAAAGAAAATATATAATAATAAATTTTAAAAAAAAAAAGAAAAATAAAAATGAATATGCAGGGTACTAGAATTCTCTGTTTAGCACAGAAGTGTAATTGGACCATACTGTAAAAGTGGACATTTTCATGCATTTTGTGCAACCAGAAGCTATCGCGAAAATAGGAGCCTGCAAATATTTTTACATGCCATATGTTCCAGTATTAATGTCCTGGGGCCGGTTGCATAAAAGTTATTTCTGTGGTAACTTTGCCATCCGATGGTAACTACCATGGTAACAATACTCAACAGCCAATCAAAATCAAGAAGTCCATGGAAGTTACCATAATAGTAACTTTTATGCAACTGGCCCGATTCCGCAGAAAAACATGTGAAATTCATCTACTATACCCGGGTGAGCATGAAAACTCACTCGCATGAAAATATCCACTTTCATAGTAAACATACAAATTGTAATTGATTGGGCATATGGCAATTCATGTGGATTAATGCCTGTCAAAATGAAAAACAATCATTAATAATCAACGGCACAATAAGCAATATAACTTCACAAGGACTTGAGACAAGAGAAAAATAATAATTTGGATACTGGTAGAATGCATTAGCAGACATTTGAATGGTAGATTCAAAAATAGTACAAGGATTAGACAATCTGCAGTATTGCCTCTTTTCATGAAGGAAAAGTAGAAGAAGAAAACATATCAGTTAAACATAACATCATATTCACTACAGTTAAAGATTTTACAATATTGGATGAGGTGGCAATTTGTCACTATTCTCAAGGTTTGTACATGTTTTCACATGTTTGAATTAAACATTTATTTTGAGCATATTTCCAATTCTAAAGGATGTTGCACATCATATTGCAGGCTTTTTTGAGTGTAGCACAAGAATTGGAGCATGTTGCAGTGACATGCTCAAACTCCTTGTGGACTACCCTGCTGTTTACAAAATTATGCTCAATATATCAAAGTGATTTTGAACATGCAGTGAAATTGTATTTTAAGTGAGCAAAGTCTGGAGTAACTGAAAATGTTTGAAGTGTGCATGTAGAATGCAGATTACACTGATAATCTGAGAAGGGGTATTAAGTCACCTGAGTGTATTCTCCTCCTGCCCCTGTCAGCCTGCCTCACTTCATCCTCTCCGTTGTCTCCACCACCGTGCTTTGGCAAGCCATCCACGCTGTTGACCCTGTTGAATCCAGGACGTCCTGGTCTCCCGCCTGCACCTTCGTCACCCGACCCCTTACCGTGAGGCATGTTGAACGAAGCCGAGCGCTTTGTGCGAAAGCCTGCCTTCGCCTTCTCCCCCGCACCGGACACATCCGCCGTTCCATTCTGTTTTCGATTGGGCGAGTGGAACGCAGAGCGCTGGCTGTGATTCAAGTTGGCGAGCTTGGCTTTCTGGCCTCCGTCAGCGCTCGAGTCTCTCTGGGCCTTGCCATCACCATGGGGCGGCTTTCTGTGTGGTGATTTACTCTGGGCCCTCTCTGCATTGTTTGACCTCCGAGCTGCTGTAAGGTTTGACTTTGTAGCATCCCCAGCATGCTTGTAATTGGTCGAGGCTGCATTTTGATGGAAGCAACAAAATATAACCCTTCTTACTGTCACCTCAGCCAAAGCTCCTTGTCATTCTCTCATTCAATCAAACACACATAAAAATCCTAACAATGTGTTAACACTGTTGAAAATGGTACAGGTGTTCAGAGTTGCTTGATTGTTTCATTTACAAATGCAAAGAATGATACCTTTCTGTTCAAGAATGGTCATGATCACGGAAACATTGGGAGACTTACTCTTTGGTGTAGTCTGTTCACCACTTGGCTTGTCTTTTTTGGTCTTGCTGCTGACTGCCCTGAGGATCTCCTTGTTCTTCTCTGCCTCCTTCCTCAGGTCTTCACAAGTCTTCAAAATTTTTAGGTCCTTTATGTCGGAAGCTCTACAATGTACATATCAAAATGTCATACATCATTAGCCACTTTCTGCACTGCAGTACTGCAATCTGTAGTTAGGCTGTCAAGTTCTTTGTCTCCCTGCAAAGTGTAATAAACTTCTATGGAATTATCAGTTTATCAGCACAGTAGGTTCATCATGACATCACTTGCATGAACTACACCGAATAACGAATAATCTTGTAACTGTTAACAAGTATTTTAGTAAAAAGAATGAAAGTACAGATATTCTTGTTTTGTGGATCAACTTTACTTTTTTTCTCAAAACAGTAATTACTTTTTCCACAACAACTAAAACACCCTAAGCATGAACTCCAATTACTTGCCAATTTAGAAAACAAAAACTAACAAAAAAGGTGTTTTTTTATTCTTATTTTTTTTTTTGCTTTGTTTACCCATCCGATCCTTGTCAATAGGGCACTCACAATAGCTTTAAATTGGAATTTTTATCATGTGGCTTGAATGACAAGTCTGTCAGGAACAGTCTAAAGTACTTGCAATCGGCTTGCTGTTGCAACAATTCCTATAATGTACAAACTGTGACATTCCCAGTGCCTCCTCACCTGATGGTAACTTCTGGCACATCGTACTTGACTCCATTCCTGAACGCGTTCCTGAGAGAGATGGTTTGGGCCTCCTTGCAGACAGAGGACACCTCTCCCTGGAAAGTCCCTAGCCCAATCCCACAATCAAGGGACAGGAAATTTCCAATGAAGTTCTCCTGGTCCATGGTCTTGTCAATCAACGCAGATCTGACCTTCTCCTCGAGTTCCTTCCAAATGCAGATGTACAGTATCTTCATTAATGATAAATTGGTCAAAAGGCAAAAATTCAATGTCATTTCAGTAATTACCAAAAAAAAAAAAAAAAAAAAAAAAAGGCGGCAAGGGGATTCCTCAACAGTCAACTGATTATTAGTAAACTAAAAATTCATCCTGACCTGACAAGATATGTTTAAGAGGGCAATCGTGCTTAAAATGGTAAGACCCAAATACTTCAAGTCCTCCCCCCCCCCAAAAAAAAACAACAACAACAAAACAAAGAAAAAGAAGATAAATCTTACTTGTGGGATAGTCATAAATGGACTTCTTTTTGGAAGTCACAGACAATTTTAAAGTATCTTTTATGGGTACTATACAGTTTGCAGACTGTAACATGCTACAGTACATGGCAAGTTCCAGCTACACATGCGCAATACACAGATTTTTTTTTTTTTTTTTTTTGACGTTAACATTTTGAAACTTTTGTTGATAGTTCTTCATAGCAAGAAATTATGGATCATTTTGCAGAACAACATTGTTTAGCAGTCAAACAAAGGACATTTGGAGGAGTCAACTCAAACTTTGTAAAGCAGATTTAAATCAAGAATAATTTTCAAAAATATTTGTAAGGAAGTTATACAACTGTAGGTCATTGTAGTTGAGGGCATCCTCGTTGCAGTGAACATAAGTATATGTAGCTGTCAGACATCGTTCTCACAGTGTTCAGTCAGGCTATGGTCAACCTTGACTCATGAATATTAAACCTTGGTGGCAGTACATGCCAAGTCTCTGCTTTAGGTCACCCTGTTTTTTTTTCTTCAGAAGATGGCAAATACAAAAACGATCATTGACAAAGATTTGCTGGATTAGTGGACTGTTAAGTTATACAGGTGGCTTGTTATACAGGTACTGTAACAGCTGTACTGTACATAAGCTAGTTACCTCCAATCTTAGCACTTAGCAGAATGGTAGTCGTCCATTTTATTGAACATGACATGGACTGCCTATACAAAAAATCTAGTTACATCAGAAAGCAAAAATTCCGAGTTCCTAGAGCGAAGAAAAAAGATAATGGAACATGGTTTTCAGAACTGCACAACTTGCACTTTGCAATCATAGATAAAATTTGTGACCAAAGATTACAATCTCCCATTAACATGGCACTTTGGGTGGTCCTCAAAGTCGAATAGAGATTTCTCACTGAATCCTAGTCAGGAAGTATTAAATTGTTTGAAGACTGATAATCTCTCAGTCCAAAGAGATAAACAAGTTTATATAGATCGACCATGTATAAAACAGTTCATGAAAATGCTTGGTGAATTTATGAAGTATTTTGTACCAAAAGAATATAACCTTGAGGAATATACCAAATTTGGTATACACTGTAGACCTACCAAGGCCTTATATGAACTTATAGAAACGGAGCCATCCCTTGGCAGGGCAATTAAAGGCAATGGAACCAGCTTCCTGTGAACTTGAAAAACAAGTCCTTCACTGGATTTAAGATGTTTGCGTAGAAATGTTGGCTTGAAATGGTGTCCATTTTTTTTAAATACTAAATGATTAAAACTGTATGCAGATATTTGAAGGTTTAGTATGTACTGTGAATGGATAGAAGTGGGGTACAGATGTAGGCCCTATATGTCTGTATTTTTGCATTATTCTTACCAATGACAATGTACAATAATTACAAACTAGCACAATTTTATGATCTTTTGTTTTGTTATAAGTTGTATAGTAAATCAGTCCAGGAAATCCACCCATGAGGAGGACTCCTGCTCGTAAGGTACTCTCCCTATATCTTTATTCTGCAAATTCCGACAGTGATACTGATGAAACGTGCAGTTCTCACTTACACTGTACATCAAAGTATAATACTAACAGTGATGTTACCTTGCCTCATGTCAGACAATTACGTCTTATAAATCAATTAAATGTGAAAGTACGACAATGAAAAGCAGTAACTCCATTCAGATTTACCGGTATTCATGGAACTTAACAGTTACAGTGCTAGATTGGTAGTGCTACTAACATGTTAGTGGTACATGTACAAACTGTACGCTACTCATTGTCGCTAGTCGACCAAAAGATTGGTCTGTATCTGGTCGTCGGGGATTGTTCCGGGGAGACTGCATCTGGCTTCACAGATCCCCTCCCACACGGAGGAGAGCGATGACGTCAAAAAATAAAACACTCCTCCAGACAAACGGATCTTTCCGTCTACGTCGCTAGCTACGATCACAAGGCAATATGCCAGGGCATTAAGCATTGGGTCTAAACAGTTACATGTAGGGATCTACTTTTATGGTTTACAACTCTTTCTGCATTGAACCAACATGATTGACTAAGCCAGTCAGTAACACTAACGTTAACACTTAACAGTAACAAAATAGGCCTAACACGTTAACAGTCTGTTAACAGTGTTAGTTATTTGACCAGTATTTTTCAAAGACATCACACTCTTGTAATTTGATTATCATTCTTCAATAATACATGTTGACATGATAGTTTGTATGTGTTAGAAGATGGAGCAGAGGGGCAAATAAGTTCTGTAACTGTTATAAAATTTAGATCTAACTTTACGTTAATGCCCACAATTGAACAACTGATATCCACACATAACAACACACTGGCACTGCAATAATAAAATAGCATAAATAGCATTGTAAGATCATGTATGTTAGAACCCCCCCCCCCCCCCCCCCCACACACACACACACACACTACATGTATTTGTTCCTAATACTACTGGTAATAAAATAGCGTGTTAGATTCTAGACGTGCTGGAAACAATCATCATTCCGCAAGACTTTCTGGTGTAATTCTTACCACAGCTTGAGACTAAACGAAGAAATCCCTCTTCAGTATGTTGCCTATCTCAAAACAACAGCGCAAAGCAACGTGCACACACGTATGGAAAAGAAATGTAACTCAAAGTGAACACAGGCAATCCACCACCACCAACACAACGCGAACGCTCTCATCATATCATCCGCGAGCAAAAGGTCTGTGTGCGTGTGCATCACGAGAAAGCAAACTCTCCACACACAAGTGGATTGTAAAATTCAAACCCCCTAACCAGGTGAAAATAATAGAGGTAAGTTTTGTCCTTTTTATCCAGGGCGCCCCCAATAATCTTCGGCAGGCTTCTTCTTCTTCTTCTTCTTCTGATTAAGTCTGCCTCCTTCAATAGACTGAAGATTCTTGCAGACTGGTGCTATTTACATTATAATACAATTTATTTACAGATATTTACAAGCACATAGAAAATTTGACGAAAATACTAGCCACTGTGATCAACCGTTAGACGGTTTCGAAATGATCCCACAGATGGCGCTGAAACAATTTCTGACGACAGGGAATTCCAGTTTCTTACAGTTCTTGGGAAGAACGAATGGCGATGCGATTCAGTTCTCGAATATGGTACCTGATAGGAGTGTGGTTGCGAGGCTCTCGTTAACTGAGTAGCCTGTTTGATGATATAGTCCTGTGCTGAAAGAGGAGTGAGATTATTGTGTATTTTATACATCATAATTAGCCTGTCATTTTCTCTGCGCTGTTCCAGAGATGTCCAATTAAGTTCTTGTAGCATTTTGGTGACACTCGAGGTGTTATGGTAGCGATTTAAAGTGAATCGCGCAGCTCTTCTCTGGACCATTTCCACTTGGTGGATTAGGTTCTTTGTAGATGGGTCCCAAACTGTGGAAGCATACTCAACAATTGGTCGAACCAACGTTTTGTAAGCTTTGGGATGATAACACGGGACAGTATGTTTTTTATATAACTTCTTTGATCCAAGTCAAATATTGTAACATAATATTCTACAAACAGACCAATATTTTCGAGAGAAGTGGATGGTCATGCAAATAGCAGTTAGTTACTTGCAAGTTTGTCATTTCCATGTTGCCGATTGGGGCCTCATACATCTAATCCAATACAAACGCATCTGTGATGAATGATGTGGCGTATATTATGATGTTTTTGGTGTTTTTTTTGTTTCGTTTTGTTTGTTTGTTTGTTTGTTTGTTTGTTTGTTTGTTTGTTTTTGTTTTTGTCTTATGAAGCTTCACCAATAGGGTTTGATATACTAACATGGCAACAACCCTCTAGAGTAATGTGTGTGTGCGTGTGTGCGGGGCCACTGGACCATAGAAGGTGAATATACCTGCTATGAAAAATTGTTTGTTGACTTTCCGAGTTGTGGTGTCAATTTCACACAAACGTTAAGAAACTTCTGATTTTTAAAGTTTTGGATAAAGAATTAGTATATAGGCCTATATATACATATAGGGCTTATTATCATTTCCAGCCATAAGGGGAAATGCGGAATAAATAATAGTTCGGGGAGATTTTGATAAAAAGCATGATCATATTCAGAAAATGCAAATATTGCCTTTTTTGACAAATTACTAGTGTATGCGTTAGTATGGGCTCAATGAAGCACTTAACTGACAAGAGCACATATTGCATCTTACACCGCTAAATTCTGTATGTTAATGGAAAATACTACTTTTTTTCTTTTTATCTTTATAGAAAAAGCAGATATTCCTACATTCCCCTAATGACCCATTTTCTATATGCACATCCAATTATATACACCCATTTTATTTTTTTGTGCATCGCTGACAAACTCCCCTAAATTGTATTGATGGTAGAGTCCTCAATCTATACACATACACTACGCCATGTGTGTCCTTCTGTGGAGTATATAGTCCTTAGGCCCCAGATCACCGACAAGGCTTTGAAAAACATTGTCGAAACCTTAAGGGGATAAAAAAATTCCCAATTGGACCTCATTTTCGGACGTATATTCCCCATATGGACCGTTTTTTATACATATATATATATATATATATATATATACTACTCAAAAAAAGTTAAGGACCACTTTTTAATGTGTGTATACAATTTTCAAACCGGGTGTTGTATTTCTAGAAATACCCGAATATGGCTGTCTTGAATCTCCTCAAACACCCTGTAACAATTTCACACATGGGTGGTTTCAGTTGTTGCATGATGTCTCTCGCATTATTGCATATCCTGAAAAGTGGGCCCATTGTGAAGTGGTACAAATGTGGATTCAAATGCATTTTCTGTCTTTAGTCTCTACAATCAACAAATTGCTGACAACAGCAATGCCAAGATACAGCTGTCCAGGATGCCATCAAACACAATGAAATCAATTTCACACATGCAGTTCTTTCATGTCTCTTGCATCATTGCAATGTGCCCGTACAAAAGTGGCTTCCACAGAAGAATTCGTCTCAACTGGGCCCGGGAGCATGTCAGATGGACCAGACAGCAATGGCGTAGAGTTCTGTTCACAGATGAGAGCAGATTTTCCCTTGACCACAATGATGGACGTTCGAGAGTCTGGAGGCGACCAGGAGAGAGATTTGCAGACCCCTGTATTGCAGAACATGACCGTTATGGGGGAGGCAGCGTCATGGTGTGGGGAGGCATCACCTACGCCAACCGTACTCGTCTCTACGTGGTCCCAGGGGGAGCAATGACAGGAGTGAGGTACAGGGATGAGGTCCTTGAACATATAGTGGTGCCATTTGCAGAAAATGTGGGACAAAACATCATTTTCATGGATGACAATGCCCGTGCCCACCGAGCTAGGGTGGTGACCGAGTTCCTTGAGGGCCAGGGGATTGAGCGTATGGAGTGGCCAGCGAGGTCCCCGGACTTAAACCCGATAGAGCACGTCTGGACATGATGGGGAGGAGTCTCGAGCAGCTCGAAGCCCATCCACTTGGACTGCAGCAGCTGGGTGTGGCTCTGGAGGCTGCATGGGATGCACTGGACGTCAGAGACATCAATCGCCTTATCAGCTCCATGAGACAGCGCTGTGAAGCCGTTATTGCTGCAGGAGGTGGTCACACTCGTTACTGAACTGCCTGAAAGACACTCAGACATTCGTTTTTACCACTTCATGTCGGTAGCTGATACCCCTCGGGGCCCACTTTTCAGGATGTGCAGTGATGCGAGAGACATTGTGCAACAACTGAAACCACCCATGCGTGAAATTGATTACAGCGTGTTTAAGGACATTTAGGACAGTTGTACTGAGGTATTTCCAGAAATAAAACACCTTGTATAAAATCTTTATGTACGTTAAAAAGTGGTCCTTAACTTTTTTTGAGTAGTGTATATATATACATACACACACACACACACACACACACACACACACACAGTAATGTTGTCTACACACTAATCACTGATATACGGAGTGATGACGTGTCGTCATTTCACAAGTCTCCCATTAAGACTGCATACAGTATTGCACTAAATCACAATGTTATCTAGTTTTTTTTTTTAAGTGAGTGGATAGATCTAAAAAAAAAAAAAAAAAACGTTTTCCAATCTTCTCATGACATACAAATATAATCCTTGTGATCTGGCAATGGTGACATTCGGGTAAAAGGTTTTGCAATCATAATATATATATATATTGAAAAACGGTTGTTTTTTTTTTTTAATCTATTCACTCACTTAAAAAAAACGATAACATTGTGATTTAGTGCAATAATGTATGCAGTCTCAATGGGAGACTTGTGAAATGACGACACGTCATCACTCCCTGGCAGTGATTAGTGTGTAGACAACATTACTGGTTTCACTGTTTCGTGAACTAGCGTATATGTGAAACAATAATGATCCTAAAAATATTTCTATAGGACAATTACCCCCTGCATGGACAATTCCCCCAGACCCTTCCCCTGACCCTAACCCTAATCCTAATCCTGAACCTAATCCTATCACAGACACTAACCGGTATTTAGCCGGAGGTATTGTCCTTGGGGATAATTGTCCTGGGGACATTTCATGAAGCGCTTTGTCTGACAAACTTTCCTTACAAATTTGCTCTCAGCCAATCAGATGTAAGGCTTTCAGTAGCTTATAACAGTTTGTAATAAAAAAAAAAATCTGTCAAAAAGCTCCATGAAGTGTCACCCTACGATTATAATGATATACTTATCTCATTGCTTTTGTCTGTATATAAATAGGCCTATATTTTTAAAGTAACCTTGCATATGGATGAATTTCAACTTTAAATAAATCAAGGAAAATTAAAAAAAGAGACGCTCTCCCTTACTGCCTTGTGAGCTGCATATAATTAGACACAGAATTATATTCATTATGTGAACATCTGATGAAGAGCTAAATATTCGCCAGCACTCAAAGAGAGGTGTTTAGTAGCATCAGTATGATAATCTTCATGAGATACTTAAAGGTCATATTTACCTTTGAGAGGAATAATTTTAAAGATGTTCAAGATATCACATTTTTTTATGCATAATCTTATTATGTCAGTGGCGGATCCAGAGGGGGGCGCAACCGGCGCACACCCCTCCCCTTTATTTTTCGTTAAAAACAAAAGAAATGAAAAGGAAAAAAAATGAAATATAACTTGGAAGTGGCACCAGAAATATTAGTTGCGCCCCCTTCACAGAATGTCTGGATCCGCCCCTGTATGTGTAGGTCTACTCTGTCGTATCACAAGACATCACGACATAAAATTGTCGCAATAAAGCCTAAAACATAAGGAGATGTTCGTATTTTTCTCAATGAACCATAACTGCATAGACGGTTTAGTCAAGAAACATTTTTATCATAACTGTTGTTCACATTTTGATTTAACAATACTTAACATCGATTTTACTGATTCACTTTTTCACAGTGATTGTTTCTATCCCACACTCACATTTTAAAACTATTTTGAAACACGAAAGCTGGGTATTTGTTTCATCTGCAAAAATGGTCTTTAATGATGCATTACTTTGTCCATAAACCGAAACGTTTATTTGTCTCTCTCCAAATAACAGTCCAAAATCACTTTATACGGCCATGCCGGGACTGGCGGCCATCCAGATAAGCGAGGTATGCACCTATGTTGCAAGAGTTGGCATATGTTTTCGTCTGGCATAATTTTAGACTCTTCAGCATCTAGCATTATGCTACAGGCATATTTTAACTGTTTTTTTTTTTTTTTGCAATTATCCTAGCATAATTACGAAAGAAAGGAAATCTCCAGGCGTTTTGTGTACTGTGGTACCTCTTTTTGGTTGGTTTGTTAGTTTGTGGGCTGATTTTTGGACAATAATTAACAATAAGAAGTTTTTAAGACTTTTGAAGAATTTGAAGCTTTTTTTTTTTTTTGCTTGTCAGTTTATCGTGCATCACAGATTGTAGCAAAAATAGGATGATGGGATGATGAGGCGTCAAAATTAGTTGACAAGTCTGATGTGACATGATTAACATGGCAATTTTGCCTACTTTTAGGCCGCTTCAAGCATAATCCCATGTTTTTCGTTGGTCACCCTGCTGGCACGCACAAGCACACTTTCTGTAGCAAACTTTGTTGATGTGTGTGCGTGTGTATGTGTGTGTGTGTGTGTATGTGGGGGGGGGGGTATACACATGCAATTATGTCGATCTATACTAATTACTTCGACTGCCTACACGATATTTGCATGTACCACTGTTCACATGATGTAAAAACGAGGATATTCGAATTACACAAAAAATCTTGTTTTTCTTTTGGTTGGTTTGCTAACGGTCAAACATAAACGCAATTTGAAGTTCTCTCCCCTTTGTCCCTCCTCTCCTCCCTACCCCCTGCCCTCCCTCTCTACTAAATTTCCACGAGTCCCCTCTCCCTCTCTCCCTCTTTCTTTCTGTGTGTGTGTGTGTGTGTGTTTGTGTGTGTGCGTGTGTGTGTGTGTCTGTCTGTCTCTCTCTCTCTCTCTCTCTCTCCCTGATCATCACAGACCGTCCAACATACCTGTTCCTTTTGGCGACATTATCACAGTGATGTACATTAATGTCCTGACTTTATCATTGAACGTTATTGTTGTTTCGTGTTTGCTTGTGTATAGAACGATTTCTAAATGACACGTTTAACCCTATAAAGCTAAAACTACTTTGACCCTACCAGGCCCGGAAAGGGTGGGGGGCATTTTCATCCACTATTATATTGTTAACTGAAATCAGGACAGACAAACACGCAAAATCTGACTGACATGGTTGTCAGTTTATGGTCGCCATGGCACCCAGCAATATTGGACGTAGCTGAATAGATTTTATATTAAAATGTTCGCAATAAAAAATTAGGGAAAGTCATTACATTTGGTGGTAATTGGGTTAAGGGCGTGGCAAATGAAAAAGAAATAGTAGGGGTACAATGTGCCCCCTTGGACTTTATAGGGTTAACGGAAGCACAATGTTAGCTTATCATATCTAGATAATTATTACATGACAGAGAATTGGAAAAGTGATGAAAGGATAACTAAAGTCGGACTATTATGTATATGCGCAAGTGCGTATATAATAAAAACTCATAGATTTCTGGTTTTGTGTTTGTTTTTATAAGATACGCGATTCACATCAACAGAATGTTCACGATGAGAATAATGACTGAAGGAACATTAATATTGCTTTGAAATCCTATACGGTGTATAATAATTGAAGACACATTTGAAATCCTATACAGTGTATAATAATTGAAGACACATTTGCATTTCTCACTCTCAGATGTGAGAACAACTCGTTGAATGTTGGCTATGCCTGAGTAGGCTTATTACGAAATTGTGACAAATTTTATACGCACACACGAGATGCATAATTCCTCGTCTTTTCAACCTTTCTTACCGTCTCTACCGTCTCCGTGATTTCAGGGGTCCGAGAAGTCAAGAAGACGAGAGATGAGATCGAGTCATCTCGACCTTTTGGGGTTCGACAAGGCCAGACGGAGCGTTGTGAGGCTCGCCTTCTCTCCGTCAGGTCTTGTCGTCTCGACTTATCAGTCCAAGAAGGCAAGAAGACGAGGTATATCAGTCATTTTCGCTTTCTCGCCTTGTCGGAATCGAAAAGGTGCTGAAGGAGAGAAGACTTTTAGTTATCTCGTCCTCTCAGTGGCACTTACAAGACTAATGAGAGGAAAACTTGAGAGGAAATGTCATGATGATTATTATAAATAAAAACAGCCAAATAAGCACTTTAATCATAAATCAAGATAGTAAGCCACAAAGTCATAATTCAAATAGAATTTATGAAGATTTTTACTTTACATCGAAATGCTAACACTGTTATGAGAGCGCTTATTATGCCTCACAAGAAATCAGCCTTTTAAAAGTCCAAATACATTGTGCATTTGCATCTCAAAGGGCCATCCGACCGAGAGTAATTTTCAATGCATTCGCCTTTAATACAATAATACATGCCTGAGGCGTGGTAGACTTGAAATAGCTATCAGCGTTATTACAACGCAGTCTTCTGTAACCAGTCGTTTGAAGAGCTCGGGGGGAATTCGGAAGAGTTGCACTTGTCGTGCATACTGTATAACCCCTCCCAAGAATTCTTCCAGAATGTATTGTTAGCCATGGGCTGTGCGCTAAGGCGTGCAAAACACTCTCCTAGAGAGTACTCAGTATTTGAAGAATAAAACATGTGAAAAGGGAGTCCCTCGCTCCTATATACACACACTGTACATGTGCTTTTGTGAATTGCGAAAGGACCGATAAACCCTAAGCCCAGCCTCCTACACAGCATCATCAACAAACAATATAGCTCCCTCGCTAGAAGCATGCTGTCATTTTTACCCACGCCTACTGGAGGCTGACGCCGCAACCTGGGCGCAGTTAAACCGCAACAGTGCATTTCATCTGCCTTTGTCATGTATGCATAGATTGGAGATATGAAGGACATGTTCTCTTTCATCACGGGTTATGCTGCAGAGGAATCACTAGAGCACCATTACACGGATGAAGCTCATCTGTAAATATCAGGCACCATCACCAGTAACCTGTTGATCGCTTATCAAGCCACTACTCTCCGTGAGACCAGGGAGGTGACCAAGACGCCACAGCAGAGTCCTTCAGGTACGGAAAGTGGGCGTACTGGCAAAATGCGGTTTGCTGTTCTGTCATAATCGGCATGCATTTTCATCGCAAAGCTATAGAGTGAGTTCAGTCGACAATATCACACAATGACAACAGGTGCGTTTTTCCAAGGGATTTCTCTTGCAACCTCATAAAACAAGAAGGTAACGGAATTGACGATTTGTATTTGTGTGATGTCGTCCTCGAGATAACCATTAGTGAAGCATCCTTTGGTGTGGACTTACACGGCATGCTTCGATCCTAACGGACTCGACATTGGCATTAAGACAGGTTTTTCTTCGTGAAGAACATAATTATCATCGTTTTGAAGAAAGTGTCATATACAGTAGATTACACTGTATATACATTCTGTACGATTGTGTTCCCATCACTGTGGTTCAAAACATGTTTTCCTACATATTATGCTACAGTTGAGTACAGCATACACCACATTCTGTAGGTGAAGGTGTAGCTCTGTACGAGCTTACTAGTGATTCGTCGAACTGGCCGAAGAGGGTGAGAGATTATGGATGGAGCAGAAGGCGCATCCGTCGACGATGTGGACGTCGGGGCCAGAAGGATGTATCGCAAAAAGAGCGAGAAGAGCCTCATATCTCCGGAACAGGTCACCGGTTCGGCCAGCGTGGTAAGACTTATCAAAATATCACCAGTTCTCTTTCTTCAGTGAATTGGCAAGATATACTTTTATTTGATATGGCGGCACGTACATTAATTTCAATTTATGGTTATTAGAACCAACACACATCAACATTAAACTTACGAATCGCATGTTTTGACTCTAATTCAATTTAAGTACATTCCTTGAAAAAAAAAATGCATATTGTCTTCAAGTGCAAGATGTCCATGTTCGACACCAACAATATCAATGCTACTCAATATTGGTAAGACGATAAAACTTACACAAATACACTGCTGACATTAAAGTTTAAGAGGTATAAAAATACTCGAGATTTTAGTGTCAGAGTCAAAATATGTTGTTGATAAACGTGTCAGAGGTTGAAGTAATAGAGGTTCAGAGTCATGGTGGTAGGAAATGAAATGATAAAAGCATCAGTCAAATATTGATCGAAAAGTCATTTCCAAAATTAATCACATTTCATCACCTTTAGACATCAGTGGTCATTACGTACAACAGCCTATACTGTAGTTTCAATAACACAGTGGAGAAGCTTAGCCCTTTAACGTTCCTCTTAACTTTTTTCCTCTGACATTGCATTACACCAAACAACAATGCACTTTTATACAAACATTTATTTAGAGATGATTGTATAGATGCATGTATGGATTATCGTCACGATGCCATAACGTACAATATACATTGTATATGTTTTACCACACTGAAATCGTGGATGATACCAGATTCTGTTCAGGGTCTGTTGCTTTTATTTCTGTGCAAATCAAAATAAACATGCGCAAAACACACATACACAAACAGGCACATTATATACATAATAATTATCTTATATAAATATATATGTATTAACTAATATCTATATATAACACAAAAGGTATACATTAATAATATATTTTATATATACGCAAATGCCTGGTTAGGTGTACGATATGTGTGTGTGTGTGTCTGCATCTTGTCTGTATATGCGTGTCTGATGCACGTGTGTGATGTATAACGCGAAAGACTTATAATGCATGTGTAATTACAGTTATACTTTCATCTGCGTGTCATTAAATAGCGTTCGGTTTGGGATATGCATCATCAGTCCATTTCAGTTGTCCTTCGCAGCTCACTGCTCGGGCATATATTTTACGCCAGGATCAATACTTGTTACTTGTTACTTGTTGCAGTAATCCCATTCGCAGCTCCAAGGAAGCTATACCGGGATGCAGATCGTGTCATGTGCCAGTGGAAATACTATTTCTTCCCAGGCTATATCGAAATTATCTTCCTTCATACAGGATTGGCGCCATCTTTCCGAAAAGGAAAAATAAAAACGCAACAAAAACATTCTTTTTTTTTTTGAAAGATAGTCGTCGGAGCGCAAGCACCATGAGGCATCTCACAAAAGGCATGCACTAACAGTCACCTCTCTTTCCCTTTCGCTTTCTCCCTCTCTCTTAATACGATGACGACGTGACCGTGAAATATACATAATACAATATGCATACAATGGCGTATAGATTTTAATAATTCAGTGTGATGAGAGAATGTACTAGTATATGACAATGTGTGTAATGTATGTTATTGTCACTATGCCAGTGCATCCATATCTCGCTTTCTGATGAAGTACAGTGCAGCTGTATGCTTATCCACTGTTGAAGGGATTGTACAGTTTTGGTTTGATTTGATTTGGTTTATTCACAAAATGCATATACGTACATTATTCACAAATATGCACATAGTTTGTACATGAAACATATTGCACATTTTGTCTGGATCGTCATAAGCTATGAAAAGCTTGACTGGGACGTCCAGTATGGATAACGTACACATATTATGTACATAATGATAACTTATTGCTTCTGAACCATTCGGAGACTTCGGGTAATTCTGTATTCATAGTGTCAATGAGACGCTCAAGATTATGATCAGAAAGAAATACTGTACATTGGTATCATCTGCAAATAAAATGAAATGAAGTAAAGAGGACGAATTACAGATATCATTGATGTATATAAGAAATAACAAAGGCCCCAGGATTGAACCTTGGGGAACCCCACATTTTGATTGGTAATACATCAGAGTGAAGGTTATTATAGATAGTATATTGTTTTCGGTCACAAAGATAATTCTTAAACCACATAAGAGGAGTTCCTCGTATACCATAAACATTCATCTTTTCTAACAATATACTATGATCAATGGTATCAAAAGCTTTACTAAGGTCCATAAATACTCCAAGTACATGTTCTTTCTTAGACAATGAAATGGAAATCTTATCACAGAGTTCAATAAGAGCTATGTCTGTTGAGTTGTGTTTCCTAAAACCATATTGACAAGACGTGAGTAAGTTATTTTGTATCAGAAAACCGTAGAGTCTGTTATATACAATTCTTTCCAGAACTTTTGACAAACTAGAGAGAATAGATATAGGACGGTAATTGCTTATAAAGGAAGCATCTTCTTTCTTGTGAATGGGTATAACTTTGGCAAGCTTCATTTTACTTGGAATAACACCAGTACTTAGTGATAAGTTGACAATATGAGTAAGTGGAGTAACAACATTCAAAACTACTTTCTTTAAGAGATTATTACTTATATCATCATGACTTAAATCACATACATTTGAGCGAATTAACAACTTGAATGATTTCATTATGTGTTGCTGGAACGAAAAATATAGAAAACTCACATGGGGTTTCCAACCTAAAATAATCTACCTTTGTGCTTGGCACCTTTGAAGCTTGATTAGGTCCAATATTTACAAAATATGAATTAAAAACATTTGCTATATCTATTGATTTATGATATGCATGATCTCCATGTCTGAAACTATTTTGGGTTGTTGATTCTTTTAAACGACCAAGTACATCATTTATAATTTCCATGTAGCTGAAATGTTACCATTTACCTTCTCGAATTTAGAAGCGAAATATGATTTCTTATATAGACAAACGAATAACAGATGTTAATTTATTCCGATAAACCTTATAATATCTATTTATATTACTCACAGTGGGATTTCTAATACTCATTTTATAATACATATTCCTCTTTCTTATTGACTTCAGCATTCCTTTAGTTATCCAAGGCTTAATTCTACGTTTACGTTTACATTGCCTTTTAACTTTGGGTATATTTTTGTCTAAATAATACTGAAAACGTGTCATAAAAACATTAAAGGCTTCATCAACATTTTCTTCCATCAATACACTGTCCCAACGTTCATAGCTGAGATCAATATTCAAATTTGCTATTTTCTCAGAGGTATATTTACGAGTCAATTGAGTTTCTGTAGTGTTGAGTTTGCTTTGCTGCTTCATCTCAGGAAAGACTGTAAATATAGGAAGGTGGTCTGATATATCAGAGTAGAGAATACCTGACGAGGAGAAAGTGCAGCACACGTTGGTAAATATATTATTAAGAAGAGTAGATGTTTGTTGTGTAATTCTAGTCGGATTATCTATAAGTGGTTCAAAAGAATTGGAATATAGATTATTAACTAACTGAATAGATACTCGATCATTTGATAATAAATCAATATTAAAATCACCAACAACATGAACATTTTTATTCTCTCTACAAACACATGATAATATCGAATCAAATTCTTGCAGAAAATTATCATTATTACTGATAGGAGGTTTATAAACTACTCCAGTAATACAATTTCTACTGTTTACATGTTCAACCTCAATAAATAAGGACTCTGCATTACCCTGGGAAAAATAAGTATCAGATCTGAGCATAAATGACAGGGAATTGTTAACATACAATAAAACACCACCTCCTTTACCATGCTTTCTATCGTTACGGAGAAGTTTATAATCACTGATATCAAATAATGGAGGTGAGTGTTTATGAAGCCACGTTTCACTAATGGCAATAATTAACAAAGAGTGTGATAAGGTGGTAAGTAACATATTAAACATTTCAACGTTTTTTGAAAGACTACGTATGTTCAGATGTAATATACTGAAATTACAATTATTACTATGAGGTAAATAGTATTTGCAGGTGTTTGCATGGCTGGCACCTTCGTTTAGGTTGTCATCCATATCCATTTGTGTTCATACACAAGGTAGGCAAGTACACATAAGCAGCGAGTCTATGGGGTACAAAAGGGTGAATTGTGTCATGATACATTGTTTCAGGTAAGTGATGTAGACTAAATAAGAAAGAAAGAAAAAAAAACGTACAAATTACTGGTAACTTAGAACCGACTATACGAACTAAATAGAGTAGTCAGGTGTATGACAGAGGTTGATTACAAGGCAAGATAAACATCGACTCTCCGTGAATTGATTAGAACAGAGACAAATGAATCCCACTGGATTTCACACTAATGGTATACACAGTTATGTACTACGTCATAATAGCACATAGCAGGCGAGAGGAGGGAGATATGGAGGGATTTGATGATAGTGATGCAAAAGAAGAATGAGGAGAGAGAGAGAAAGGAGCAAGGCATTTAAAGGCAGTTTCAAATAATTGACATAAATCGCAGAACTTTCATAATAATCAATCATCGTTATATACTTGTACATACATTTCAATGCTCTTTAGTTTGATGACTGGAAGGTGTAGGGGACTCCAGTACGGCTTCGCCATTTACCTGCGAAGAAGCGGAGCTTAACGTTGTTCCTGTACAGATCCTGCACAGCTTTGGACCACTTCCCCTTCTCGATGAGGTCGTCCAGTGTCAGATCGTCCGTCATGTAGTACGGCTCGTCTGCTAACTTTTCACGCTGGTTCTTTATCTGGTGGGTCTTGTGACGGTACGACAGGGTCTTGAATATAAGATGTGCCTGGGCTTACCTTGTGCCGACTTTCCGTCGCGATGAGCTCTTTCAACTTTGACGTCGCAAGCGAATTTCTCCTTGAGAATGCCTTCCACGAGGGTGATGCAGTCTTCATCACTGGATTCTGATATCCCCACGATCCGGATGTTGTTGCGAATCTCTCACTTTTGTTGATGGCCGAGTTGTGCTTGGCGACTTCATATACCGGAGATCCTTCACTTCCTTCTCAAGCTCTCCTACTCGTTTCTCCAGGTGTGAATTTTTCTCCTCCATCTCTGTGACTCTCCTGCTTTCAAACTCAATCGCCGACCCGAGCTTTGATTCCACCAGCTGTATGCTTTCAATAAGAGATTCCACGGCTTTTCTGATCATTGACTCAAAGTTCTTTGTCGCTTCCTGAAAGTAGCGAGCAATCCCTCCTGTTGTGTGACCTCAACGTCTTTGTACTCTGTGCTGGCTGGAATGTCAGGGATGGGTATTGGCGTTGGTGTTGGAGCGGTTTTCGGGCGAACACCTCCCCCGGAAGGCTGGCGGGTCGAGCTCCGTCTGTCCCGTTGGTTCTACCTGGTGTTGTTGTCTTGGGAGGCGACGAGGCTGTTTTGGGCCTCAAAGTACACTTAGCGTCCTGCTTTACCTTTCTTGGTAAGCTATCTCTTTGATAGTTGTTCATAATGGTGTCAAAGGTGCCCGAAGTATGTATCCAAAGATATCCAAGGGGTAATAATATTAAGTAAGCTTCGGAGAGTCGATGAGTTGCGTGTTACTCAGTAGCAGTCATGATTCGACTCTGGTCGAGACCTATCTTCTGGTTTCTATCATTTTTGGTGAGATAATGAGAAGCCTCATAAGAAATATGAAAGAGTATGTAATTTCAAGAGGGATCCAACGCTTACAGATGAAAATTGGTTTTGAAATGGCCGAGATATCCAAAACAGAGCAATCCTAATAATAGGTGGGACCCGCCGTTTATGAGGATCGCTTTGTTTTACTTTGTTTTTGGATGTCTCACCTATTCCAAAACCGATTTTTATCTGATAAACTTTGAATTCCTCTTAGAATAGTGTTGTGTGTTATTGTTGTGTTTTGATAAGTGGTTTCTTGGTATCCCGCAAAAAGTTGAAAGCCCGATCTTCATTTCAACCAATACTATACCACCTCTTTAAACTACACACCACCAGATTCATGAAATGTATTCCTACTAAAGGGACGGAGCTATACAAAGCAGGTGAATATGATAAAATATGACCTAAGTGTGTATAATAGTCATTTTTTCATCACAGCGAATCACCATGCATCACTACTGTATATATATTTCGTGTTCTTCAAGCTTTGCGCAGAAAATCACACGCAGTTATATCCGTGTCATAAAAGGCGCCAACAACGTATGAGGAGGACATCTGGAGGGGGGGGGGGGGGGCATTTCATGAAACATTTTGTCCGACAAAGTTGTCGAACAAATCTGCTCTCAGCCAATCAGATGCAAGGATTTCAGTAGCTTCTAACAGTTTGTCAGAAAAATACCCGACAAAAATGCTTCATGAAATGCCCCCCTGAAGTACGTAGAGCACATAGTACTGTATACGTCGTTTACATACACATAATGTACACACATACATTGTAGACAGACAGACAGATCGACAAAGAGACAGACAGACATTTTGAACAATGTGCCCTTAGGCCCTCCCCCATGAGGCTCATCAGATACTCATGACTGTTATGCTATGGATGATAAACTTATAATAAACACGACGATGCCTGAGAGTATCGTTATTACCATGAATTTACAGAATAGATTCACAGAGATGACTGGTTCACAGAGATTACTCATGATAACAAAAATGAAATCATTGTTATTGAGGAAAAGATGTTTGAAGAGCTCCTTATAAGAATGGTTAAAGTATACAGGATTGTTAAATTCTTCAAGACATGCAGGGTCTACTGCACAATACTTATCACACGGTGTTCTGGTGTATACATGAATCGAGATTATCACTCAAGGATTTATGATTTCATTTGGATATGTTTACGATTAAACAACCCGGCCTGTATATCTCGAAATCATCATTATGAGTGATAGAACAAGCTCTTCTGTTCTAAGATCATCAGCCATTGTTCAACCAGAAGCCAGTCAGGTAAATTTTCGAGCAAAGATTGAGTTGAAATGGACTGATTAGTGAGATTCGATTGAGATTGGAACCAGAGTCAAGATTGTAAATCACGATTGTTTGGCACAACACAAATCATTTCATATCTGCATCAGTACCAATACCAAACCACGATGACAGAAGATTCAATGAGAACCATTATGCATGCTCAAGTAGACGTTGACCATGGAGAGACGTCAGCGATGTGCGCCACTATAATTCGGTGAAGACGCCTGAAATGTGTATTCACACAGTCCCAAAATTTTTCCCGTGACCCGCATACAAAGTTTGACAATAGTCGGCGAGAGGGGTTCTATGTCATCAGATGACGTCACAAATGAAAATATGCTCGTATAAACCAACAATGGACTTGATTTTAACTGAATAGGGCGTCTCACGAACAAGATGGTTTGTATCAACTGAAAGTCGCGGTGCAGTTTCAAATTAACTTACTTGCCTTTGATATGATAAAGAGGGCCTGCTCAGAAGAGAGACGTTAAACAGCACATTATTTGTGTGTGTTTGTGTAGAATATTGGCTCCGTGAAAATGCTGGTAATAATGAGGGCTCTATGATACCTGTCATGCTCAGAAATAATGAATTGTGGGGAGCGATTTTTTTAACTGATTGCTTCTTTCTTATCTCAGATATATTGAAGATCATCTTATTTACATTTTTCTTAATGATATAAAGGACGAGGTTGATGCTCATGGCTGACATTGTTTGGTTGTGTTAACTTGTTTTGTCTGATGTTAATATATTTCGATAAAATTCATTTACGATTAAAGCTAACGAAGCAATGACACGTCGAAAAGACCTGATACACATAAAATTTGACCCATCCCCATCTTAATAATTTCTTGATGATGTTATGCTTTGAACTGTCATCAAACATAAAATGACACACAATATACACACGAAAAAAAGTAAAGTAAGTCTGATTTTATATATCAAAGATGCTTCAAAGTATAGAAAAATTATCTAATGCTAAATCCTGCACGACACTAAAATATGTAATCTACAATATATATACCAGCTATCGGGCCCTCCATTATGTTTTAAGTTACCATAACAAGCCCAAAATGCCATTGAATAATTATATTGTATCATTATGAGCAATGAAGAAAAAGGACAGCCTTGGTAAGCAGTTGAGGCCATGTTATTAATGAAGTTTGTTTCTGTTCTTTCTTCTTTTTCTTTTTTTGCCGAGAAGTGTCTCACGTCGAGCGAAAAAACAAACAAAGGAGAAGCATGCAAACGTCATCTGCATTGTTTACGTGGGAAAGTTTTAATATTATTGTGAAAGGAGAGTTAAAATAAAAACGGAAGAGATAAACTGAAGGCGACAAACGTTGTGTCCCTATAGACACTGCATGCAAACGAGTTCGTATGGCGCAAATTAAATAAACATGTTGTAAGGAAATGCCATTGAGTATATTTCAAAGATGTAAACTTCGTGGAATGTGTTAGTTTCTTTTTCCTGAGATTTGAGTACAGTTAAAAAAAAAAAAAAAAAAAAAAAAAGATTATGGCAGTTCTATAAAGTGGCTCCCTATCAACGTCCGTATAACAATGTTGCAGGATACGTCTTTTCACGTCTGTCTAGTTTTCCATAAACACAATAACTGACATGAGTTAACTGTGATTATCCCCATCACTCGGGCCCATCACACTGACGTGCTTTCATTTTCCCAAATGCATCTCTAGCACTTTTTTTTTTATTCCGTATGCTTAATCCTACAGATTAAATAGGAAGAAGAAAAAAACGAGAAACAGATTCAACTCCTTTTCACAAGTAGAGATTGTGAATGTGTCCGTGTGGAGTTTATTGAAATCACCCACTTCTGTGTCTGCTTAAAATAAATACACGAATATCAAGCACTCGGACAATCAAGTACCTTTTCCTGATGCCCGAGAGATTGTGAAGGCATAGCCAATGCTCAAGGCACGCCTCAGTACATGTTTTCTGTGTACTGTGACAAAGGCCTATTTTACTTGGGTGAGCACTCAGTCTTCATTGAAAAGCCTACTTCTTTCCTGTGTAGGTCTTAAAAACCGCTCCCAATCCAAACAATGGGAAGCTCCTGATTGCTACAAAGAGAAAAGAGAGAGAGAGAGCGCGTCAGATTATGTAACAACTGTAACTGAAAGGCCTCCATTGAAACTATTACCACTTTACTAAAGGTCGTTAGATGTTCAGGTTAACCGTCTTATACACATCTATGCAAAAGCGCTGGAGCGGGGTCGCCTATTGGTACTCATTACCTATACATTGTATATACATCGTGCCCCCCCCCCCCCTCCTTGGATATGAACATGTGTTATGAAAACAGGGATATATAGGGATATGAAAAGAAGGCACAAAAAATATTAGCGGTTGAAATATTTCCTAAACAGGTTGCAATTTTTCTTTCCTGTGTCAGTTTTTTCATGATGTCTACGTTCATATTTTATCTGTTGTCTGTCTGTGTACTTGTGTGTGCGTGTGCAAGAAGATGTGATGAAGAGGATGTGTCACGACAACGCTAGGCATTGCTATCGACATGTCTATAAGATTTACCTAAAGTCACATGATACCTGAACTGGCTATATTGTGAACAATATTCCTTATCACAAAAATAGCACAATACCTCTGCTATGAAATCAGGGGCAGAGTCAACGTATATGCTATAGTTGATTCTGTGATGAGCTCATTGAAACATACTTCAACAAGTAGGGGGATAAATCGTTATCCTTTCTCCTTGCTTTACAAAATCAGAAACATAGTTCGCCTGATTGCTTTAAACAAGACAGGGGATAGGTGCGAAGATGATGATCCTTAAAAAAAGGAATGTGGATCGATGTCAGTGAGAATAACTCCATTCTTTCGCCATCTATGGCCAATACAATATCCCAGCGGGGATGAGACAACGCTTCTCGTATACTGTATATATAAAGCACGGGATTAACACCATTACAGCCGCAGACGAGATTATCATGAGAAGTACAGAGCAGGGAGGTCCATCTCCCTGTTGGAAAGGAGTTGCATGAAATCTTTGTTGTCGTGGTGTTGGAGGGTTACTCTAATGGCGCCGGTTGGCTCCAGAGTCTATGATAGATTAAAGTATTGAGTCATACAACAATGCAAGTGAACTCACCGAAAGGTGTAGCACTTGTTCACAAGTTTTAAGCCTTATTGCTATTGTAGGCCTAAGCCATCAGCTCTGACTATAGTTTGCTGCAAGAAAGCAATTAAATCAAAATGGCGCAAGAAATACTGGAGTGACCAGACCACGCATGGCCAGAATGATTACTGTCATGAGTGGTACAAAGGAATAGTACTTATCACTCAAGCTGTACACATTATTGTACTGCGATGCCATACACTATCATGACTGATACTCATGATGATAACAACAAACATGACGTCGATAATGAAAATGTAAATGAAGATAAGAATAAGAATAATTATATCCTCGTAATAGGAATAAGAATAAGTATATCCTCTTTTTATTAATATAAGTTACTATAGTACCTGTAGTAGTAGCAGTAGTACACCTGTATAGTAGAGTGAAAAGCATTATTTATCATTTGCAGATGAAACAACAACCCAGCTTTAGTGCTTCAAAATAGTTCTAAAATGTAAGTTAGGGATGGGAACAACCAATGTTAAAACTTTGATCAGTATAATCAATGTTAAGCAGTGTTCAATATACAAAATGTGATCAATAGCTACAATAAAAGTATTTTAGAATAAACTGTCTACAGTTATGGTTTATTGAGAATAAAATGATATCTCCTTATATTTTAGGCTTTACTGCGAAATGTTTATATGGTATTGACCTACACATGTGCATCAAAATAATGTGATAAATGTAACATTTTTTTCAATCACTGCTCCCAATGGTAAGCAGTACCTTTAATCATGATGATCGAAATATTGACAACAGTGAAGTATATAACTAGTTTGCCTTGCCGTAACTGTAAGCATAATCGTCTTGGTAACATCTATATGATATCATATTTTCCGTGTTACTAACATGATTAACAAATGTCATTCCATGGAAACATGCAAGTTATGCTCAGGCTATAGGGAAAGGTGAATGTCAATTTATTTTGTTAATTATATAAGTACTTTCGCGACTTTCGCTTATTTACTTGGTCTGGAAGTTTGGTGTTGTTGGGGTTTTTTTTCTGTGTATCCAAGTATACTCTAAAGGAAAATATTAAAAGAATTATATGATATGTCATGTATTTAGATATCCAGTTAACCACATATGTGATGTTTAGGGTGTCATAAATCAACATACATGTAAGTCAACTTATATTTGCATTACTAGGTCATTCACTGCAGTATCATTAGTCATGAGTCACGACAAAGCGACTTTTTTTTTTTCAATCTTCGCTAGATAAAATTGATCATTATCAAGTATATGGCAAGTATTTATTGCTTGTCTACATTATGTCTCGAGAGATCCATAAAAATCAATCAAAACGAAAATACATTAGCTGCACGTCAATGTACCGAAATTACAAACGTTTATGTGAAGAATACAGCCATGAGTTTGAAGATTTTGTCAGCATTGTTTTGATATAAAAAGAAATCATTTACTACACACAGATTCTAATTCTTGCAAAGATTGTATATTGGTACCACTGATCTCGGGCAGATATGAATGATTGGCACTTTCGACACTCACCGTCTTTCCCATATTTTCTTTGACATGTTTAATTGCAAAGCCCACGGTTGAACCCTTAGTGCATATGCAGGGACGGTCCTAGAAGTCTTTTAAAAAGCTCCTTTCATTTGGGCTATTTGTACAAGTTATGGGAGACCCAGCCCAATTCCCTGCTTCGTTGGTTCACAATAATGGGGCGCCATTGTAGAGAATTCTTGAAATTCTTTTTTTTTTTTTTTTGGTCATGTTTTGCTGCATATCTCCATTGCATGTAGAGAGTACGTTCTCTGAAGGGTACAGTGTATTTTTGTGTATATCATATAGGAGGTAATTTAAGTTTAAGATTTAGAATAGAAAGAAATGACAATATATTATGTGAAGGAGGCTTTCTGGAAAATGACGAAATGCTCACATAGTCGATATTCATGAAAATGTGAACCTTTGTTCTGGAGACAGCAAAATTATCACATTACACAAACACCCCCCCCCCCCCCAAAAAAAAAAAAAAGTAGTGAAACCACGTGTAGCAATTAATATAAAGATGTCTTGGGTTGCTGTGATCGGCTCCACTGCTCATATTCGCATTAATGTGTGTTGCATCAAATTGATTTGTCATGTAACAAAGCCTTCATGAAAAAAATAAAAGCACTAGTAATTGGTCACGTTTCATTTACAACCAGTTAGCTCACATGAATAGAATCAAGTCTGAAAGTAGTGAATTTATGACACATGTACATGAGTACATCCCTTAAACTAATGAAACCAAGCACAATACATTGACACTTAGAGAGTGCAATATGGAGCATGCTTCTTCCTCGATTATTCTCCTCCATTATTTGATTAATGAAAATTTAATATAGACTAGTAATGTGTCAATTGACCTACTTATATGTATTTGTATACTAATGCATGCATGTGTACACTGTAATAAATAGACTGATGTGTAGCAATGAAATGGCGAGAAACAAGTCCACGTGAGTCGTCTGAAACTTGTTCGTCTGTTGTATAAGCGAAAAAAAGAAGTTTCTCTAACACAGTGTCCATCTCCCCCCCCCCCCTTTAACTCATCAGTGGATGCGTCCTGGAGTACTTTTGCTGCCGAATAATCTTTTCCCCGTGATATAGGCCACTAATGACAACTCTGAATTATACTACGTAATAAATATATACTTATATAATTTGTACATATATAATTGTATTGACCAAAGATTACGAGGAACTTGCTTTAAAAATAATATATTTACTTTTGGTACTCTAGAATTTGTTGTCAATATTGGTAGGCAGTTATGCACCTAGTGATTTTGAGGCTTTTTAGCTGCATTCACGCACACACACACACACAACAGAGAGAGAGAGAGAGAAAATTGTACATGAACAAAATAGATCTCACACAAATAAACGCTAGTATTTACTGCATGAAATACTAGCAACGAACGATGAAGACATAACAAAAACAGGATACAGCATCACACCGCAGAAATATGTTTCTTAGATTGGATGGGTTTACATAAACTTCTTTTGCCTTCACTTTTTTTTCCCTTGTTTCACAGGTCCAATGCAATCATGCACTGTATGGAAAATGCAGCTGTGTTAATAGACTAGTGAGAATAGCTATTTTGCTACACATTTCGTTTAAACGCCTGTCAAAGCGATTGGTACAATACATTTTTTGTTGTTTGTCTGTGAAAGCTGCTCAAAGGAACGCGTAAACACGCCTGCAATAACCGTATGACTTGACTATACGTGAAGATATAATCACAATACATCAAGTGTTTATCAACGACACAGCGTGATAAATCACGATATGGGGCCACTGTACAATAAAGTATTGTGATCTAACCTGGCAGTAAAATTCTTATTATAATAGATCTCTTAGAGATCTACCTAGGATTTCTGTATGAAAACGTAGCCTTTTCAGGGAAGAAGAAAGCGCTACGCCGCATTCGCTAGGTTCTGCATAAACAATTCCTGCTGTGAATTGCTGTGAACTACGCTCAATCAACAAGTAAACTTCATCCGCAATCCACAGCGAAAAATAATGCATTTTGATGAGCAGTACTCTACAGAGAATACGATTTTGCTGAAATTATGATGATGATTGTTTACACAGGTCCGATGTGTTGGTCCTATTGTCTTGTACAATTTTAATTCTTACGACATGCTCTATGACAATTGAAAGAAAATATAGTTATAGAGTACAAAAGATTCATTGGACTTGGACTATAGATTACCATAGGATATTATTGGGATCATAAGTCAGCGAGTATTTCCCTTCAAGGTTTTCGATGTCATGTGACAGCATAAAGCGTCCACACTTTCGTATACCAGGTGTGAAAACAGACAATATACCAAGGTAATGGACAAAGTCTAAACCTTGGCCGAATGATGATAAACTGAAGAGTTGGAATGTGCACTGAATGCATTGTTTTATTTGGCCGTGGCTGAGTTCATGAAAAAAAAAAGATAATTGCATGTCAATAACGTGTCGTGACAACAAAGACATAAATGGTACAAGTAGCAAAATCAACGATACCATACGAAAAATTCTGTGTTTAGAGCGATCTTCGAAAATCATTGCTAAAGGTGTGATTTCACGGAGCACGCGAACGATTTGCGAAGGATGCGAATGGCAAAATCCAGCATTCGTATTTTAGTCTGCAAAAGATCGCCAAACGAACGTGAGGGTTCGGAAAATGTCGCTTTTACTTCGGCGAGAATTTCAAAAAATTCTGATTTTTTTTTTTTTTTTTTGCGAACCTTTTCTGCACACTTGGTCGTAATTTGCTCGTGATTTGTTCTCTTAAGTGTCTTTAAAGCCTCGTCATATGCGCAAGACCTTCGCAAGACACGCGCGATGTTCGCGATGTTCGTGAAACCCCAAACAGACCCCGAAAGTAATGTCTCGCGTATGTTTCGCGAAATCTGCGAAGTTTTGCCGATCATTTCACGACGTAACCGCAAACTGTTCGCTTACCTTTTGAGACATTCTCACAAACGTTTAGCGCATGTTTGGGGATGTATGACCTACGTTTTCTACAAATCAAAATCGCAGCATACATCTAAACATTAAACATTTTTCAACAACTTTATTGTTAAAGACTAGCAAAGAGAAAGATTATGTTTGATGTACAAAAAAAAAATCGCAGAATACACTTAAAATGAATCTAAAGTATGCCATAAATACATTTGAAACTCGAGATTATGTGTTGGAGAAACTGCAACAAAAAAAAATCAAATGGTTTACTATGGAGATAGGTCCTAAAAAAATACTTTAGGCACGCACACAATAGGGAAATGATGAAAAAAGAAAGGATAAATACAGGAAAGAAAAAAAAAAACAAACAAACTTCAAATCAAGACAGCTGAGACCTCTCCTTGGGCACATTTTCTCCCATGATTGTTAAAAAAAATTTGCGTCGTTCGCATTTCCGTCACGTGTTCTTCGTGTACGTATGCTCACATGCTGTACTTTAGCAATGATACACACGACATTCGCACATACGTCGTGAGAACTTCGCACAAATTGCGCAAGAATGGTTTTCAGCTTCATTGTCGGAACACATCCGGAGAAAAACTTTACCGAATATTTGATTTTTCGCAAATCGTTCGCGTGCTCCGTGAAATCACACCCTAACAACTTGAATACGTTCACTGTCAAAAATAGTGTATAAAGCCGAATCAAAAGTTCGGCCACGAACAAGATTAATCAAATTCATTAAATTCTTCCGTCTATAGATGTTTTAATTGCAACTGATTGACAAATTGCCCTACATCGACGTAAATATACGCAGTACCCGCTGCATGCTATAAGGATTAGAACCACTTGCTGTAGGGCGGAAGCTTGGTGGTCTAGTGGAGATGACGCCTGTCCGGAGATCAGGAGGTCGTAGGTTCGAATCCTGCTCGAGTATGTACGCCCATGATTTTTGTCATGGCTACTACTAAAAACACTGATCGTTCAGTGCATATTTACGTCGATGTAGGGCAATTTGTCAATCAGTTGCAATGAGAACAAGATTCATATTGAGATTGTTTTATTTGGATAAATGTAAAACGCACATATGCACACACACACACACACACACACACACACACACACACACACACTAACTCTTGGATTGGAAGAATTGTGAAATAAGTTTTCTTCTTTATATTGTTTCATCCTCGACAGAGGGTCCAGCTGAAAAAGTTGAGCGACCAGGACATCGCGGACGCCAAGATGGCGTCGGTGTTCGGCGATACGAGCTCGACGACGAAGAAGCCGCTGAAGGTCAACCCACTGTACGATCGGAACGGCACGATGGAGGTGCCGGCCAACGAACTTCGTCGGAAACGAGCCGGAAGTCAGTCGGGTTCGTCGACCACAACCAGCGGGACCAGATCTGATCACCAGTCAAACGGGTCTGTTGTCACGGTATCTCAGGTATGTTGCCGTAAAATACGACGAACTCAACGAAGAAAAGCAATCAGCAGTTTTTATAAAGCTTCCATCTCTACTTGTACATACATTTTAAAGTTGATATTCGTATAAGGAAATGATTATACTTGTGTACAATCCTTCAATTATTCAGTTATTAAAATAAAATGACATCGAATACTGTATGCCTGAAAGTATTCAACCCTTTCTGTGCCAATAAGTCAAAGGTGCACAATCTTCACAGACACAGCCCTCTGCATGCCCCATCAATGCGGCATGCAGCGGGTTAATCTCACAGTGCACGAGATGCGCAGCTCCTTAGCTCCTGAAAAGGCAGTTCTGTCTGTAGAAGATCGAGATACCCTTTCTAAGATATTTTGTTATTGCTTACATGAGACATCACAATACGTGGATGATCTCTTGTCTGCTACAAATGTTTAGATAACTTATCTCCGTGAACATGTCTGGTTTTTCCTCGCTATCAGAATATGGACACGCCCACTTAATCTTGTGGAAGGACATGAGAAGTCCAAAAGGGATATTTATAAATCGTAATCCCGTCTCGATAGGGATTAGATTACAAAGGAATCGAGACAGACTTAGACACAATAGGTTGTGGTTCGTAGGAGGTGCTTCGTGTATGTCAAAGGAGACATCAAATCTATTCGATTCAACTTATACAGGGTTGAAAATCATAGATTTTGCGTACGACGAGCAGAAATTCCTTCAGTTATATGGTTGAAAACACATTTATTTATTTGGGATGTGAGTCGATATGCAAATATCATAATATTCATACCGTTACAAGAATGTTATAAAATGAAATTATTTCTAGAAAGAAACACTGCAACATCTGTTGCTTACTGGTTCCTCCTGTAGTCAATATAATGGAGTCTTAACGGTCAATCCATCATTGACTCACGTCTGTGCAAATAATGATAACTTCTATGCTAATAATAATAATAATAATAATTGAAATGATAATGATAATTAAACAAAATAAAAGCGTTCCATTAGGACACAGAGTAAAACATAATCACATTGAGTTAACAGCCGACTTCAAGAGACAACAACAGGTTTACACTGTGGTATATGATTTCAGACTGATTGCACACGATCCTGAATTTTTAGATGATGATGTACTGCATCAGGGTTTTGTTCATTGCAAAAACATACAAATTTAGCCAAGCAAATAAAAAAAGAATAAACATACACACATTTATCTCTTGTGAACCTGAAATAACTATAAACTGAAAAAAAGACAGCTGTTTGTACAGACCCATTCTAAAGCAGCCAATGTATATTCTCAACCACGGAATGCCTCTCTAAAACTCTACTCTCTGAATAAACCTTTTCTCCTGGTATGCTAATTTGTCATGTAATACTTATAGTGTCTTTTCTTTGGTATGCGAAGCTGCAGACGCCATTTAACTGTAAAATAAAAAAGAGCACCCTTTAACTCGACTGGAATCTAAAAGCCGCCACTGTCGAGTGAATTCTTTCATTGAGAGAAAGGTTTGACTACAGAAGGAATAAAAACGAACATTTTTCCCACCTTCGTGTGAGCTTGTAATCGCACAGTGGGACACTTTCGGTATCCGACCTGTAAAAGCCTCTTATACCAATGTATACTCCGCTTTATACTGCAGTCCCGTGAGATATCTATTGATACCAACTTCGACGCTGCGAACTTTGATGCCATATAAATACAGAAGCAGAACCAGAAGGGCGACACATCTCACTCTTCATCATTCTGACATCGCGTTCAAACCCTAGAGACGTAATATAGAGGGAGGATATACAGTATCACCACCATGTTTCATTTTCTCCGTACACAGAATATTCCTCCCAGTGGCCCAAGCGCGACTCCAGAAGGTAGGCGTGTCCCTCCCGTGTCATACGGAGAGAACTTCCAGTTCAGGAACACATCCGCGCAGACGACCCCAAGGGGTAACACCAACAACCCTGAGCAGTGGAAGAAGGTGAGTCAGTGCATGTCGTATTTTCCATTTTGACAAGATTTCCCCTTTTTCATCATAAGATGAGCATTCATCTGATGTCTCATATCGCAAAGCCATAAGCCAATGCAGTGAAATAGATCACCAGTTTGTTGAAAAAAGACGTTGACTATTTAGGAGTATATTAGTTGTATTTGTTTACTCCCCGCATTTTGTTTTCTTAAATTAAATGTAGATACAATTTTGATGGGAAGAATCCAAACGTTTTGAAAAAATAGTTGTCGATTTTGGAATCAAATCTTTAATCAAGAGCCTTGGTGCCAATATCGAGTGAAAATTGGTTTTGCATGTTGCAATCTCTGGTCGTTTTTCGAATCAGTTGAACTTTGAAATTCAAAATTCCTGAAGTGAAAAAATGGGGTAAGACAACATTAACTGCATGACGTGTATTTTGGAAGTAACATGTGCTTCGTGTGTTCCCTTTAAATTGTGATAGCCGCCGTTTAATTGTTGAAATATTATGACAAGGTTTCCTTGACCATTGCATGCTTTATTCATGTCATTGATGATAGAACTTGTAATTGCAACAGGTGTATAATAACACAGAAGAGTTGATTTGTTTTTAGGAGTTTTATCTTAGATAGTTGTTATCTTGGACGGTTTCAGTTATTTTAAGACTAAAAAAGGGGGCGGGTAAACATTCACCACACAGATATCATGCGAAATATATATGCTATTTCTTATACAATTCGCTTGGCGACCTGCAACTAAGTGGTTAACAATTGTTGTATGAATGGTCTTCAACCATTTCCATTTGTTTTCTATGATTAATTTTAGGCTGACTTGGGTCGAGTACTTCCAGCAAGAGTTCATAAGGTGAGTTGTTGACTGCTAAAGAAGCTGTATCAAACACGAGAAGGTGGTTTGTTTGAAATATTTGACCATGTGATGATAATGTGTAGATTCGGTAAGTGATTTTGGCTGTCTGCTCTAACTGTCTTACTTTAGGCTTTTGCAGTGCTCGACGTTTTGAATTCTTTATAAACTCATTTGTATCTCTCTCTCTCTTTTCATTCCTATCATTACATATTAAAGGGAAGGTATGAGTATTGGCTGAGATTCAGCTTATAACTTTTTTTTTCCGAGATACTTAAAAACCACTCTCTGAAATATTAAAGAGGAATTCAAAGTTTGTTTTATGAAAAATTAGCTTTGAAATGGCAGAGTTATCCAAAAACAAAGACTAAGCGATCCCATTATGATAAAAAGTTGGTCCCACCTTTTATTAGGACTGCTTTGTTTTGAATATCTCAGCCACTTCAAGGCCAATTTTCAGCAAATACACTTTGAAATCCTCTTAGAATTATATGCTCTTCCATATTTCACAAGATGTTCTCATTATCTCACAAAAAAAGGTTTGAAACCTGAAACCCCATTTCAACCAAAACTATACCATCCCTTTAAATACGTGTTCGTCTTATGTACTTGCATAGCTTGTTTTTCTATCGATTTGTCTGAATACCAGATTGCAACATTATCTTAAAATCTATTTTGCCATCACAGTGCTTCCATGAATCTGTCAAACTGTCTCTGTCTTTGTCTCGTCTCTTCCAGTGTAAGAACATTCTCACTTACTGAAAGTGCAATTTTATCCTACATGTTCAAATTGGCTGTGTAAGAATAAAATCAAACAAACAGAATGGTAACGTTTTTATCAAATTGGATCTAAAACTGATCAAGCCAAAATTGTGGGCAAATGAATCCTTTAAAACCTTATAGCTACTCTGGCTTTTCCGCATGAGTAATTTTGGGACTCTACTGTAGTACACATGATTGTATTTCTTTACTTTTCGTTTGGATATGCGAGTTCCCCGACGCCTCTTCGTAATCGCCGTCAGCTTCTTAGCACAAAACATCAATTTCTATCCACCCTGCAATCACACTAACAGGCATTACAAGCTTGATTGTTATTTTTCTTCCACTCGATCACAGGACAGCCAACCGCGAAGCTACTCGCCGCCAAAAATCCCATCTCAGAGCCCGTTCGTGAATCCACACCAGGCCGCCAACGGTGGCGCCCATCCATACCAGTCGCCAGCGCCGGTCATCACCAAGACGGAGGTTGAGGAGGTCATCAGGAGGGCCCGGATTCGACGTTGGTGGCGATGCATCCTCCTAATCATCCTTGCCAGTCTGGTCTTTGCCCTCGTCATCATCGTCGTGCTCGTGATGACATTGCGGTGACTGAGTGTCAAATTTTAGGACTGTTTACGTATCTTTTGATGATATAAACAAACTTGAGGACAAGCCAAATATCTGGAGACTCGACGCAGACGGTATGGGACCAAGACGAATGCAACAAGTCGTCATGACCTTGATCTATCATAATGGAGAGTCTCATCTGTACAGGGCGCATCGATGACTTTCGGTCGCACGACTGACCGGCTTTGGATCTGAAATAAACAAGCGTATTTATTCTGAGGCTATTGTGATTTGTTTCGGATCCAAAGTCGGTAAGTCGTGCGACCGAAAGTCGTACACTGTGCGGTGGCCCTAAGTCTCACAAACGTTGCACTCTTATCACGAGTTTGAACGGGACCACTTGTGACAGTAGTAATCATCTAAAAGCAACTGTTAGCACACACACATGACGATATGCTTTCGTCAGATTAGGAATTATGATATCCTATCAGGCTATAAATTCACAGGATACCACATTGCATGCCACTGTTAGAGCAGGGAGGTGGAAGTCCACCTCCCTGGTTAGAGGGGTATGGTTATTGACCAAAATGACAGGTAAACCTCATTATTTGAAATAGAAACATTATATGACAAACAAGCCAATTTCATCCCATTTAGCAGCTGTACAAGAATGACAGATTTTATAGCGTGACAATCATAATATATTCCTTTTAATTCCGACTTCTTTGTATCACCTCTTCCCCTCAAATACTATCACTTTATTATGAATAGATGGATATTACAGGGCTGTCATCATCGATGTCAATGAACACAAAGAAGTTGAAATATCAGTCCAATAAGGAATCATAGTGACATCGGATTATATTGCTAATATCTGATTATCAACATTAATGATAATGATTATGATGATGATGATAACGATAATAATAATAATAATAATAATAAAAATAATAATGATGATAATAATAATAATAATAATAATAATAATAATAATAATAACACATGAATGACGTTGTTGTTATTATCAATATAATCAACATGTATTACTGACATTGACATGGAGACAACATGCAGGGAGCCGTTTTACTCCCATGAATGTGACGTAGTAACCGTAAAGAGCCCCTCTCTCTAATCTTCTGCCCTCCAAAATATTATTTATTTCAAAATTTTGAATGGTTATGCTAAAGATGCATTGTGAGTATTACTAGTAGTTTAAGCATTATCAAAGGCAGAAGAGGTACAGTGTATATTTTATATGACTGTTGAAGAACTGTACCAATGCGCATACCAAGGAAACCAATTTGATGGTTGACATTTCACCCGACCATAAATACAGTGTATTAAAAGGGACACATTGTAATAGGCCTGGTGCCCTCGTATCATTATAATATACGCCTGAAATGCCAAAGTTGAGTGGTTATCCTCTTATTCATTAAGATTATTAGGGATAAACGTAATTCGATGCGAGTTTATTCGTCCCGTGTGCATTATTCAATGTCATGCTTGTGACACTAAAAAACTTCCTCGTCAACATGAAATGCACTTGTAAGACCTAAGTGCATTCTCTCGATTTTAATGTTCTTACGACGTGACGCTCTTGTTTTCACACATCAAATCAAAAGTTCGGCTGACAGTTGTAGTCATTTCTGCTATAATTATGTTTATCGATAGCAAGTATTTCTTCGTGTGTGGAATATTATATTCCACATGAATGTACCGAGCATGCGTCCTGTAACAAAACCAGTAAACAGTAGCCACCTGGAACAATAATTGAATGCCTTTTCTAGCACACAATAAAGAGCTAAAATTGGCCGTGAAATTGACATAATTTAACTGAATTTCCGTATGTTTCAGGTACTCTCCGAGTATCATAACTATAAGATTGAAAAATACAGGTGTACTAACAAAATGTTAAGTGCACATATTCTATTCACGCTTGGACAATGATGTATTTTCGTTTCTTTCTGGAACCGTGCATGTATGACTGCGTGCAGTTAAGTGACATTGACAATAATTACTATAGATTATAACTCATGATTAACGACAATCCAACAATTACACGGAAGGTAGTTAGTAACACCCGCAAAAGATTTTTAATTGATTGTTGATGTTCTCATCTCAAGACATCTAAGGGCATATTGAAATAGGACATATTGAAATTTGTTCACAGAATATCAACCAGTGCTTGAGAAACTTTTCCTTCAGAAAATGATTACAAACTTAGTAATTATACAAACTTTTATTGTCGATAGTTACAGTTAAAGAAAAAAGCAATAGAGAAAATTGTAAATGGATTATTCTCATATTAACATGAATATACTATGCAAATGTGATTAATTTGTTCCTTTTTTAATGTGTAGTCCATATTACATTTCATGAAAGTGTCACAGTTTACTGGGAGTGACCATTTTTCTTGTTTAGCATACTTCATCGGCTATTTGACTATCAAGAAATATTTAATCTACCTCCAAGATATCGTACTTGATACACGCATTATGCCAAATTCGTTTTTGTAGATGTTGAAATTAAAAAGACAAAGATAGATTGAGAAAAGTGACTTACAATCATGGAAAGTTTTAAGTATTCTGTATGCTATTTGGTGATCTAATAGCAGGATGGAATAATGTATCTAATGAAAGAAATTCAATGAAATATATAAGGCACCTTTCTTTGATGTTTTGCTCTAAATAATACTTCATTTACTCTTTTTAACGGTTCATCATAAAATGTACTGCAGTATTCTATCATAAAGAAACCTAAATTAA
Source organism: Diadema setosum (assembly GCA_033980235.1). NCBI lineage: Eukaryota > Metazoa > Echinodermata > Echinoidea > Diadematoida > Diadematidae > Diadema > Diadema setosum. The sequence continues at coordinate 20,377,341 of CM067063.1, forward strand.
TACTTTCTCACATCTTGCTGTGGGAGTAACTCACGAGTTGATAATTATGTAAGTCTTCATAAACGATCTCGCCACTGCGTGATATCAATGTGAAATCACGCAAAAATTACTTGTACTTCCTAGGCAATTAGAAAATATTTTAAGTGTGAAATAAGCAAGCGTTTCAGTAATTTTAGACACAAATATTAGCACCAGCATTTTAGGAAGTAAACAAATATGCATTTACTGAACTCATGATAGCAAAAATAAAAAGTGATAACAGCATAGATAGTTGCTTGCTAAACTATAGATAAGCAATACTTGTTACTATCATAATGTAGGAAATTAAGTTGTAATAGTATTTCGAGAATGTTAAAGATGCTGCGCAGAGTATAGTTGGAAATAAAATATACAACCATCTACTGTAGTATAGACATGCCGCATACATTTACTTTTGCTATGTCTGCTAGATTTAAATAAAGTCCTTTTTAATATGATGTACTTCATCTGATCGCATTTTACTTGTAAAAAAGATTACTTTGAAATGTCTGCAATGTTTAAAAGAAATATTGTGCATTGTGCACAGATGACCGTCTTTCAGCAAGTTTCAAAGGATACAATTACTACGTGTATAGTATTTCTTTACAATGTTGCAGTTTCCTGTCAATTCCTACGTAATTGTTATTTTCATTGATGCAGACTTTTATATCAATTGCTAGAGTAAACTTGATGTTACATACTGTACAAGTTGACACGAATGTTATTTCTGTGATTTGTTTCGTCAAAACAATAAGGCAACACATTTGGTATACACAATTGCAATAACACCACGCAAGCAATAGCATTTATCACTTTTATTGAAATCTTACAGCAAATTTACAAAAGTCTAAGTGAACATGGCAGAAAACTCTCAGAATGGTTTATACGATGCCAGTGCCTAGATAAACCATATTTTGCGTAATCACTTTACTGCAATAATCTAAACAGTACTGACAATCACAAAAATGTAAAGAGGTTTCAAACAACATAAGGTACCGTTTGTCATCGCTGCTATACTTGATAAACTAAATCAATCTTCATAGTTGCTCATATGTTTTGATACTCAGGAATGTTGGTGTCTTATATACCGAGTTACATGAAACAGATTTAAAATCCTGACTGAATATTCATGATGCTACTCCTGAAACATTCTTGAGTAACAAATCATAAAAGCCAACTGTGAAGATTGATTTTATTTATCAAGTATAGCAGCGATGACAAAAGGTACCTTATCTCGTTTGCATAATCATGATGCTACATCTGACAAGTTCTTGAGCATTAAAAGATAAACATCAACCACGAAATTTGGTCTGGTCATCAAGTTTATCATCGGTGACAAATGACGCCTTATTTTGTTCGGCCTGATTGAATATTCACGGAGCTACAACTGGCACATCCTTGAGAATTAAAACACAAAAGTCAACCATGAAAATTGGTTTAGGATAGTTATCAAATGTATAGCATCGATGACAAACGATGCCTTCATTTTTTGTTTGATTCGAGTGAATATTCATGACGCTACATCTGAAAAATTCTTGAGTATTAAAGACAAAAGTTGGCCATGAAAACTGGTTTATTGCAACTGATTTCATGAATTTGGAAAAACTGGTTTAGTTATCAAATGTAGCACCAGTGACCAACAGTGCCTTCTTTTGTTTGGTCTGAGTGAATATTCATGATGCTACATCTCAAAACTTTCTTGAGGCTACACCTAAAACATTCTTGAGTACATGTATTAAAAGAAAAAGTTAACCATAAAATTGGTTTAGTTATCAATGTACCAGTAATGGAAAATGATGCAAATGATTTTGTTTGGCCACACAGTGACACATCCAGTAAACTTTGCATAAGTCGACACACATTAGCCCAGAGAAAATCTGTCGACTTACACGAAAGTAAAAAAGAAAAAAAAAACGATAGTAAAATTTCAGTCTTTTTCCGTTGCCTCAACACACGCAATTTGTCGACTTGTGCTGACTTACTCAGTATGCGAGGTTTAGTGTACATCAAAAGCTCATCCTCTTTGGTCTAAAACATCATCTTTACATAATACAAAGAATGTGACTTCACCATCTCCCACCATGAGCACTTTGCTTTTGTGAGAGTGTGTGTGTTCAGTACTGATGGTGCATAAGTGATTTGAGGCAGTTGTCTACTTGAAAGATCGATCACACAATCTGAATAATCAGAAATTCAAGCTGAACGATCACTTAATTTCCATAGATTTGTATACACATTTATATTCTATTTACGTTCTTATATTATACAAATTGTAAATATGTCATTACGATGCATATACATATGGAAAATTACCTTACTAAACACATACAGGGCAATTCCAGACCAGATAAAATTTAGTCTTAAACGAAAGAGTAAAATCTGATAAGCACAATTGAAAATGTGATCAAAATCAGCTTAATATTTGGAAAGTTATGAAACTGAGAAGTTTTGCTTATTTTCACAAAAGCAGTTCTTGAACATTCAATATGAATACACAAATAAGTGAGTTGACGATGACAACTTGCCATACAGTTTGTACACAAAATCTTTTTTTTTTTTCCTTCAAATGCAATTAAGCCCCAGTCTAAAATCCTAGTATACCAGACTGATCTCTATTTTAATGTTATTCAGCCAGGAATAACATTGTTTTACACTTTTATGGCAGTAAAATTGCCTTTCATCAGTATGGTTGATGAAAAATTGTGAGGTGATAACATTGTCAGATCACTCATTAGCATACTCAAATCAATTCATTGAGAAAAAATAGTGAAAATTCACAACATCATGTCTTTCCTATTTTTTTTTCCGGATTTTGATCTGTGCTTATAAAACTTGACTCTACATTTCTAGAATAACCTTTAAGTCCGGAATTGACCTTTCATGTTGTAAAGAGGTCAAATTTTGTTGAAATAGCAACAAGTCCCTATGCTCTGATAACAGACTTTTTTTTTGACCTGATGCTGCACAATAGTCCAGATTATAAATGACACTCTGGGAAAGCTCTGTAACTGATTTTCATCCAGACAATAGATTTAGAAAGAAATTATGGCATGAGAATTTTTAATTTGTGATTACACTCTACTTGCATGTATACTTTCATGTATCTTTTCTTATTTTCCTGTACATGATTACAGCCACATAAAACAATTGGGGAAATACTCTCTCAAATTGGGCTTCATTATGAATGACTTGGGAAGGGCTGAAATATTATTTGATTCATAATAAAATGAATTTGGCTATATTGATGTCACATACTTGTTGTTTTTTTGTAGTGCTGCATACCCACAAATGGATGGCAAGGTACTTACTATGTTACACACATTTCTCACTATCTCTGAATTTCCATGCCTTACACCATAGAAACCAGACAGAGTTACATAGTAAACACTCATATAAATGTTCCAGTACACATCTACACTATGCCCAGAAATTATCAATATTGCAAGGATTTGATGGAAGACTGGACAATAGAAAATAGCTTCAAGACAATTATCTACATGTATTTATGAGGTATGCGAACTAATATCATTGAAAAAAAAAAAAAAACATGATCAGTGGTAGCTAACTCGGCAAAGGAGAGATTTGTTAAAGACAGCATTTGGTCAGGAGAGACCTAGAATCAGACAGTTGAAAAGCACCACATCTATTTCATTCAAATTGGGTACAATGGCCTACTCTTTCCTTTTTACAGTCAGCAGGCAAGTGTAATTTTGTTGTGAAAGTTGATTTCATTTTAAAAATGCTCAACATTTGCTCACAGGCAAGTGTAATTTTGTTGTAAAAGTTGTTTCATTACATAAAAGCTGCCTAATATTTGCTCCATCTCACTGGACAGTCCAAGTAATTCCCATGAACATGATATTTGATGAGTCAATGACACAAATACAATAGTACAAAAAGTTGAACACTGTTGTATACTCGTAAAAACTACACGCAGATATACAGAGCAAGACTTGATTGTCAAGAATACTACTAAGACACTGGTATTCAAGACAGGTTTGATTGTTTGCTTCGACACACATTTTATGATGTCAATCTCCAGCACAACATCAAAATGAAAGGAAATCTCTGTCATACATACATGTACAGTACAGTTGGTTCCTTAAGATGTCATTCTGGACAAATGAAATCCACACACTGCCCTCATCATGGATTTGTCCAAGTGCGACATACCTTTGGCACACTCCTTTGATAGTAACATCTCTAATCTATGCATTTGATACAATCTGACATTGCACGCAAGCTTGTATTCCAAAGCAAATTTTCATCGTACTTTGGACACATTGTGTAATACTGAAAGACACTGCTCCATGATGAATCAAAAACTCTTGACTGTCAAGATACATCCACAAATGAATCTCTTACCGAGTACAAAACACATCCGAGGATGATTCTTTTGTCATCCTTTTATTTTTTGTTTTGCCTTCTGTAAGGATGGAAGGTTAATTTTCTCTTCAGATCACATCATCCCCCCTCCCACCTAATTCTGTATCTTACCTCTAGTAAATTTACAACTGCACATATTTGCTCTTACCTACAGATATTTTTTTTTTTTACCTTTGGCAGTACAACACACCATTGCATTGTATTGTAGTCTGTGTAAACATTGTAATTTCAGTGTCATGTCCCTGTAAGTAGAACATGAAACTGTTAGCATTCACAAGCACAGAAATATGTGTCCAACACACATTCAGTTGTCTTATTTCAACCAAGTCAAATACTTTGACAATACTTTGTGAAATCACAAAGTATTTTCTGTTGCTTTGGTCTTTTTTGATTCATTATTGTTGCAAAATATTGCTGGATTCTTTGCATGATGTGTCAAAATCAAGAAAGAGGACTTTTTGCTCTAGTAGCCTCTTTCACAACCTCCAAATGATGTGAGGCGACACAGCAAGAATGTGCATTCATGGTGCTACTCGAGTGCAACCAGGGATGAGATAATCCCTAATCCATATCTCCGTAAAGTACAACATCCACGGGGACGTCATTCTCATTGGTAGGTATGCTCTCACACATCTGCTCCTTGAAAGCCAGGGCAATAGTGGCTGGCTTGACTCCAGTCTCATCAATACATCGCTTCTGGTAGATGTCGTAGTAACCTTTGCCCCGCCCCAGACGGTGGCCATCCTTGGAGAATCCCAGACCAGGTAGGATGATCAGATCCAGGCCACCTGTGACAAGAGTTAGAGAAGCATACATAGCTTTCCAATATCAAACTTTCACTTTGGTAGCAGTAAATCTCCTCTCAGAGCTCTTCAAACTTCAAACTCTTCACATTTACATTTACATGAATGAGCCAGATCTTCCATTTAAACACCAGTTAAATACCAGTAGTGGAGTTTTGCCACTTAGTCATAAGGTAGGGATGAGCAAAATCATATCTGCCTACATATCATGATGACTCTGCACATTGCCCAAGCTCAGGTTTAGCAGAGATAGTATTTTGAAGTACGATACTACAAGTCAACATACCTATCTCCCTCTCATATATCAGATATTAACATTACCATGAGCATACCACTCACTGTTCTTAACACTGTAAAACAGCTACTACATAAAGTGTAATATAATTTTCTTGGTTTCTTCATTCTACTCCTGGGACAACCAAACTCAAATTCATATTTCAATTATTCCTGCTAAAAGATGATTAATGTTTTTGTCAATTAGGTCTGATTTGTATCACAATGCCAGCAGACTTGAAAAAGAATACAAAAATGATATCTTTTTCTTGATAAATGAAGATTACCAGTAATATTCAATTATATCATGTAAGACTTTGGTAAAAGGAAGCAAAAGTTGACCTTTCTGTGTTGATGACATGCCTTTGCTCTAAGATGTGGCAAGAATGATCAAGCCTGTAAATGGAAAAGGTAGAAGGGGCTGTTTGTTTCTGAGTGTGTGGATACTTGTTTTGTGTTAGTAAAGGGAATACAAGATATGAACACCAGGACATATCAGTACATAAAGAAGCAATGAGGGATTTGTAGGGAATGAATTCCCTACAAATTATGTTGTAGTGTCCTGGGAGTATCCATAGAAATTGATTCTTTTACCAGTTTGCAGGGCATCTTCTCTGACGTCATTCTCTGCTGGCTGCTTTATGTTCCACTTTGTCTTGGGCAGTGAGTCATAGTCATCCATGGACAGCAGCTTCAGCATGTTCATCTTAGGCCCAATGTACTGCGGGATGAAACAGAGCTTGTTCTGGGCGAAGATATCCCGTAGGATGCCATCTGTGTCCACTTCCTGATCCTTCATGGCCAGATAGACGGAGATCCTCTGGCTTCTCTGATATACTGGATGAGCCAAGAGCTTTGGTCCAAAAGAAACAGATATCTGACTGTCAGTTGTTGAAAATTTCTGCATATGTACTCTTATTCTATCAATACTATTTCCGTTCTTCAAGCAAGGGCCCTTAAAATAGTTATAAACCCAACAATACACACAAATGTCTTCCCTAAGACATAGTTTGTGCAATAATCCAGTATTAAAAACTCACAGATCCAATGTTGTATACATGAATTACCCTAGGGTTTACACACTGCATGTCTGACTCATTATGTATAGTGGGCAGCTCTTAAACTCTACAAAATATTTCTCATGAAATTTCACCTATCACCTATAGGTCTGCATTGCACTTTGAGTGTACACAGGTGCAGGAGTGTATGTCAATGGTATTGGTATTGACTGTTGGTACTTCTATAATAGGGTAAACTTCACTGCTAAGGCAACAAAATACTTCAGGCACTTAAGATATACCGTATTGCAGGAAGCAGTTGATTTGAAGTTTTGCAAGAACTAACTGCCTTAAATTTGCACAAAGTATCTTTTTAAATAATAAGTATCAAATCACTCATACAATTTCAAACTATACATTGCATCATACGCATCATGGAAAGTACGATTTTCTGCAGCATATTTGAGACATTGTTCAGTACAGTTACACACTGTTGCAAATGGATGAAAGGGCACTATGTCAAAGGACACACTACACAAAAGCATCACAGTGAGCAAGTGTGTGCTAATACACTGAACAACATGAAATAAAAACTAACTGGCTGATGAGCACAGCTTCTTTTGTGGACCATCAGCATGGAATACCTTGCCAAAGGGACTCTGCTCATCACCTTCAGTGTCAATTTTCAAAAAGAATCTCGAAAAGTGACAATTTTTTACTTCATCGTTGAGACAATTTTATCATGGAAAGCGCTTTGATCAGAATGATTGGAAACATGCTGTAATACTTTACAAAAGACTATTTGTTGTTGTTGTTACTATTAGTATTATAATCATATTACTTTCATCATTATTACTATCATTAATATTTTGATACAGTGTGGTAAAATATTTGCTTCTTAGACACAAAACTGCATCAGCACATTGCCTCATCTTTGAGAGTGAGCTCTAGACTATTTTAGCCTAGGTTCTCATACACCATTGCCATTGGGAATGGATTAGTTTAGACAGAACCATCCAGAGGCTGTCATTTTTTTTTTTTTGACATTTGATGCGGCATGTCGTACACCGGGGTACCGTTGTAACCCGAATTCAGATACGCCGATTCCGAATTCGGATACGGCAAAGTCCTAGCAATGAACTAGCACCATAGGTGTTTTTCGAAGTACACTTGCATGCATTAATTGTTGCATAATCACAAATAAGAAAACATTTTTGTGCATAATAATACTAAAAAAATATTTTGACACATTTTTTGGTAAGCCAGGGTACAGCGCTGAAAAAAAAATAATTAATTCAACAAAATAGCGAATTTTCATTTGGTACCCCAGGGTACCAAATATTGCATCATTTACAGCTCTCCTCCGTAGGCCTATAGGAAGAGAAGCCAGGCGTAGTCTCCTCGGAACATATTGATCACTGACAAAAAGATACAGAATCATCTTTCGGTCAAGGGTTTAATAGTTCATCCTGGGTTACTGCAAATAAAAGGTAACAGTTAGAATGTTGATTATCTAGATCAGAGACTAAATCTAGACTTTAATGTTAGAGAATTAATACAAGTAGTCGAAGTACCATACAACGTTAACAGTCTAATTAAACTAGGACAGTTTTTACAAAACAAACATTCTTACTTGTGTTTGTACTTTGACTGTGAAGTGTGAGTTAATGATTTCTAACAAGTAACATGATGCTGTTCAATCATGACATGTCATTGACATATAATTTTTTACTCACAAAGCGACTTCTAATATGTTACACTACTTTGCCACATTTTGATAACCTTCTTCATTGCTTCAGAAGTCAATGAATACAGAACCGCCGATGATCCTTATTATTGCAAAAAGTGTCCTCGTACAAAGACAGGACAATCAGAGACTATATGTCTATGATAATGACTATCAGCTAGCTAGACTAGCAGTAGAAAGCTAGTGTGGTTTAGTAAGCATATTATACCCCTAGGGGCCCTGCCTCTAGCTAGCTTCCAACAGCAGAGGGTGGAAACGCGGGCTGTGTTGGTCTTAATACTCAACTGTCAATGTCATGTAAAATTTTAGGCCTATGTCTGTGCTGTTATGCTGTGGCCGATGTCGTCTGCTTGTAATCGCTGAGTGAACATGGTGAATGGGCTATTCTTACTTGGGTAATTGGAACGCAATCATGACAATGCCAATGTTGACAACGATAGACAAATTACACAGCATCCTACCTTCTGAGTAATGAAGTGGGACTGCTTCACCTTTTCGTCAGCACTGAGACATTTTAATCGACGTTTTAATTCCTGTCGGAGAACATTTTTAGCAGCTCTGACGGCTTCCATTGTGACAACCGGAAGAAGTGGTTCTAAAATAGAGTGTATTGTGGGTAATATTAATAGACTGCCTAAGTAACTGAAAATGAACTAGGGTACCCACATAGAGCTGTATTTATTTCCAGAAGCTCCTGTAAAAGTGGAAATTTTCGCGGTGTTTAAATTTTCGCGCATTTCGCGCAATCAGAAGCTAGAGCGAAAATAAAAGCACGCGAATATCTTTGCATGCCATATGTTCCAGTACTTGACGTCTTGATTCCGCGGAATTAGAAACACGCGAAACTCTTCTTACTCTGCCGAACGCGAAAAATTATTCGCGCGGAAATATCCACTTTTACAGTATTGAAAAACCTCTGCTCTGGCGATTTCATCATATACCATGGCCATGCACGTTGTTACTAAAACCTTTTCTCAGTATATCATATGCCTCTGCAGGTCTCAGCTAGCCGCTGAAATTGATACACAAGTAATGTAGCTATTAATTAAAGTAACACTAAAATGAATGGCTAAAGAAATCAGGGCCTATTTAAAGGCAGGAAGAAGAAAAGGAAGAAAAAATGAATGATAAAGGGGAATTATAAGATACAGATTCATATACATATGTATAGCTAGATATAGTATAGTCATATACTTTCTAACATATTTGTGCATACATAATACATTGGGTTTGTTTGTTTGTTTGTGTGTGTGTGTGTGCGCGCGCGCATGTGGGGGGGGGGGGGGAGGAACAAAACTTTTAACCTCACTTCCCCCCTATGAAAATATACTTTCCAGCAGCACTAAGGGAAAATATTTCTCGAGGGAAGAATAGCTCCTAAACCCGGACTATCAAGAATTAGCCTATGTTACAATGCTATACAAGGAAATATTTGTTATATTAATATAAGTGATTTACATTGAAGTTGAAAGGCCACTGATTGTCATCAGGCAGCCATTATATGGTCCTATGCATGCCCCATACAGTTTGGTCTTATGTACATACCCTTGTCAATGCAATTTTTGTGCACATATATTCACTTTCTTCGAATCATGTACCTAATTGTATACTGATGTTTTCTGTTTTATTACTGAAAAGAAACTCAATTTATGTACGAAATTATGTTGAAGAAAATCAAGTTAGATTAGATTGAATTTAAATGAAACTCCTATATAGGTCCTACCATGCAGAGAAGGGGATGGAAGAAGAAGGGTTTGTAACCACAGTAACTGTGTAGAGTTCTGTGGTTATTTAGCGACAAGAACAATTAGTCCTTACATTATTTTCTAGCCCATTAGTTTTAATATTCACTGTGCAGTAGAAAATTTAGAGCCACACACACATGTGCACACCCACACACACACGCATGAATATATATATAAATGTACATGTGTATCTATTATGTATATGCATATATATATATATATATATATATATATATATATATACAGTTCTACCTCGATTATCCGGTCATGTCGGGACCGGCTCTCATCCGGATAAGCGAATTGGCCGGATATGGGAGACACAATGTTAATCTATATATATAAAAGTCTCGAACTACTGCTGCTGCTGCTGCTGCTGCTGCTGCTGCTGCTCGCACTTGCTCGGTGCACTCAGGCGGAACGCCAAGGGCATTCATAGGTCATTGCATTGAAAAACTGCCTGTGTCATTCCCACTAGGCAGGGGGGATGATGCGTGTACACTCGTGCGAATGTGCACTTAGTTGACTCAATACAGCACTAGTTTATGTCAATTTTATGAAAAGAAATAATAAACTGTGAAGGTATAATGAAAAAATATTATGTTTCTGTGTATTTTATTCATAAATCATCTTCATTTCAACCTATCTGTAATCACATCTTACCCACTTGCAAATCGACGTGTCCATAGTGTCCTCGAGCCCCCAGAGATAGCGCTGGGACATTTCATTCAATGACGGGGTTTTTGTTTTGCAACGTTATCAACTAACTCTCATGTAAGCAAGTTCTTGCTATGGCTAATCTATTCTATAATGTATCATAATCTATCTATGCTTAGATAGCCTAATTCAATTTTGTAGGGACATATAGAAAAAGATTTGTTTTACAATCGTGATACGTTCATCTACTCATATACCCTGTGCTGGAATCCGCATGTCTGCTCCGCACGTGTTATCGCTATCGCTCAAACTTCGATCGCGATGGCTTGTATGTAGCTAGATACACATGGCATGGTACAAACAAATCGGAAGTAAGAAGTCGTACATTCAAGAGCTAAAACAGACAAATAGCGAAATCAATGTCCACTGAAAAGGTCTTGACACTGTAATGTATGTTCCAAAATCATGTTTGGCTTAGTTTTGAGAGGATTTTCAAGGTTTTCCTCGCTCGAGATCAGGAATGAGATAGCTGTACTAGGTACTCATACAACGTGTACTGTAACATGTGCAATGTGACTTGACTGCAGCTGCATGCATCGAGTGCGACAAGAACGCTAAGAATGCACCAGCTACGCGGTGTGCTGCAAATTCTTGGGGCGAAATTAGACTTCATTGTTCAGCCCGTCTAGTATTTATATTTTCATGATAATTCTAATTCTTCATAAAATCACGATTAACATACTTGATATATTCGTTATATATTTTAGAAGCGTAATATGAAATATTTGGGGGGTTTTTTTCAGTCCGAGAGAAAAAGACTTTTGAATAAAAAAGTAATAATAAACAAAAATTCTTAACTCAAGTCTAAATTCCATGCGCCTTCTTGCAGTTCCCCGCAGTTGCCCATGGATACGATGCATAAGTAATCAACTGTTTATAGAAGGCGTTTTCACATCAGCCCGATAAAAATCCAAGCTCGAGATATTTGTTTTTATTCCCCAAGTCAGAAAATAGCGCGCTATTTCGAAACATCAGGCTGATGTGAAAACGCCTAGAGTCGTACCTACCCTACTGCTCCTGTTAGATTGTAATTGAGAGCGATTGTGATTTTATCGGTGGTGTTTATAGCTTTATAACCCTAGCCAATAAAAAAAAAAAGACAAATTCAAACATCAAATAATAGTGGTGTGACAATTTTAGTCAGAATTCCTTATCGATATCACTTGTTGCCACGATAGTTTTCAGATTTCACTTGCTTCATTATCGAAGCTGTTGGACGTTTGAAAGAACTGCTTCACAAGAAATCACCTTTGATTTATCATTTATTTTCACAAATAAGAATTTTTATCACTCACATATTTCTTTTATTAGTTTAATGTCATAATATTTCATGATGGTATGTGTTCTGTCTTTACATGGCAAGATGGGATTTTTTTTTTCCATCCAGGGTCAAAGAAGAAAGTGACAGCAAGGAAACAAAAAGGATAGGGAGGAAATGAAGAGGACAGAATGAAATACCTGCTCAGCAGTCTCTTTTTTTTTATTGATTTAACACAATGGTGAACGCAGTACATCAGATTATAAGTACAATTCTAAATAATTTATTAGTTGAAAAATTAGCAAAGAAAACGGGATTTCATCAAGTTCTAAATGAAAACTAAATAAATTAGCATCGCCATTTAGATCTAATGTTCACTACAGAATAGACCTAATGCAAACTTATTGTCAAGCTTTTGGTTGAGTTTCTTTAGAGACACAAATTTTGGTCGCACTAAATCCGAGTGAACAAGCAAAATGAAAAAAAAAAAAGATAAAATGCAGGTCTCTAGACCATTCCTGTCTGTGCACGAGCGAGCATCAGCACCGTTTCAGTGTCACTCTCGTCATCGGCCTATAGGCTACTCGTGTCATGTCGTACTCGCCATCAACGTCATGCTCATGGTCACACGAAATAAATTGCATCATAAGGGTTCGTACATTAACATCACCAGAATCATGGACATTATCATCATCACTATCATCTCAACCACAGCAAATCCCTGAATATCACTCCCATCATTATTATACTCTTCACTCTCACAAAACACATCAGCAAACGAGACCTAGCTAGACATTAGTTATACACAAAAATGAAACGGAGGTGGAAAACAAGTAATGAATACACGAAGACTATCGACAGATAGAAAAAAATACACAGAACATATCTTGCACCGGAAAAAAAAAAATCGAGGTAAAAAACTACGATGAGGAAAACTAGGGTGAAACCCCGATGCCTGGAAGACGAACGATGAAAACACTTTACGGTAAAAATGCAAACTCGAAAACAAACGAGTGGGTACCATACAAAGAACGATGTTCTCGCACACACGTAGATAATCTACATCGTGTTCAATCAAAAAAACTCAATAAACACTCGAACAAAAACTCACCTCTAAATTGTTGCAAACGAGATAATCACTTAAAATAATGAACAAAACACTCTCAGAAGTACGATTGTACTCTGAGAATAAAAGATATAGAATGATACGAAAGCAAAAGAGAAAAAAGAGGGAGAAATGGACGGGAAACCTAGAGAAGTTACGCAACACTCACTAACGTAGATGGAATTCGACACACACAGCTAGCTAGGTAATCAGATATCCACGCACTCTATCGATCGATATCACGAGATACCGCGCGTAAGAAATCACTGCAGTTGCTGGGGCAACAAAGATACATGCGCGCTGTAAACATGAATATTGATTACTTTCTCAGCAGGCTCGAATCACAGAACTCTGTGTAAGAGTTCTGTGATCTGAGGTCGTAGGACGCCCTCTTTTGGTCATAAATAATGCAGCCCACGCTGGATGTTTCAGATTTTCGCGAAAAACTGTTCGGTTTTCACCACAATTTGCTTGGTTGTGGTGGCCCTGCCAAGTTTCCAGCGTACTGAACACATTCCCGGTCATAAATTTTTGTTTAGTGTGCTTAGCACAATTTTAAGCGGGGTGCGGTATTCGGGCCCCTGACGAGGTGCGGGCACCTCGCTATACTTAGCCTTTAAACAAGGCGACTCGCTCTGCGTGCCCCCGTATAGCGCGTTTACCCCACAAACCTGTTGGCCGGCGAGTGGAGCGAGCCGCCTTTATCCACTCGTTCAGGGATGTGTACTTTTGTCGTTGTTGTTGCTTTATATTCTTTGACAAATTTGCGTACAAATTTGACGCAGAAAATACACACGGCACCAAGGCAAGCCGCGCGCGCTTGCTAACAAATTTGTACGCAACTTTGTCAAAGAATATAAATTTGTTAGCAAGCGCGCGCGGGTTGCCTTGGTGCCGTGTGTATTTTCTGCGTCAAATTTGTACGCAAATTTGTCAAAGAATATAAAGCAACAACAACTACAAAAGTACACATCTCTGATGAACGAGTGGATAAAGGCGGCTCGCTCCACTCGCCGGCCAACAGGTTTGTGGGGTAAACGCGCTATACGGGGGCACGCAGAGCGAGTCGCCTTGTTTAAAGGCTACGCTATACTTGACAACGGACGCCGAGGCGCGTAGCGCCGAGCCTAGCTGCCGAGGCGCGCGCCGAGGCAGCTAGTATACAAATGATGCACAGGATAGAGTGCATTAGTGTAGGCGTAGTGCACTCGAGGGTATTTACAATTGTGAAACATGCACGAGGCGAAGCCGAGTGCATGTTGCACTACATTGTAAATACCCGAGAGTGAGCTACGCCTACACTAACGCCACGAAATAATCCTGTGCATCATTTGTTTTATAAAATGGGTCGAAAATTCGAAAACTAACATCATTTTTCAGCGTTTTTCACGTACCTTTGTGGGTCAAGACGTCCGAAGATGTTCGTCCCAAACTTTTACGCACGTCGCACTCGCGGAAGTCCCGCACAAACAGTATAAGTATAATGGGGGTTGGGTTTCCGGACACCCGCATGAAAACTTACTTATTTTACATAGAATATGCACCCTTTACCTTAAAGACTTGATATAGACTCCTCATATAGGCCTACTAGACAACATACTCTGAAAACGGCGTGAGAATTAACCTGATAAATAGTTGGATTTGCTCTTCAAAGTGACTCCATGTACGCGTCCGGTCCCATAACGCTTGGTCTACTGTACTGTACAAAGTGTACGTATAAACAGTATACGTACGTACGCCACATATGTTATGCACAAGGGAAGACAGGCGCAGGCCGGCCGGCCGGCAGCCCGAACTAGAAGTTGTTTACAGGATTGACAGCGCGTACGCGTATGCATGCAATTCATCAAAGGAGCCGCCGCGCGCACAGACGATCGGCAATCTACCATAGGATTACAGGCAGTGCAATAGTACTGAAGTAAAGGAAGGAGGTGTGTCTCATTTCAGCGCTTCCTATTGGCTACATTCTTGAACCCATTTTATAATGTATAATATAGCTGCCATCCAAGCTACCGTCCCAGTGCACTGGCAGCTAGGCAGGTAGCGTCCTCCGCAAAGGTGGTGTAATCTATGCTAGCCTGCGCAAAATTGTAGTCCCTTCTTCACAAAAATAAAGTATATCTTTGTGTGAAAATCATACATGTTTTACCTCATTAGATATTGAGAAACCTGTCATGCACATTTATGAAATTAGTGAAATAGATCCATGAAAAGATGTTAAAGTCATTGTTTTTTCTCAATTTTGGATGATAAAAAAAAAAAGTCCTTCATTGGGTGAACGCGTCCGGATAAAAGGAGGCCGGATAATCGAGGTCGAACTGTATATATGTATATGTATATATATATATATATATATACATATATATATATATATATATATATATATATATATATTTCATATATATATTTCGTATAAATCAAAATCGCGATTTTGCAATGTAAAACTTGTAGAGCTCTATATAATGGTCGTTGACATAAAATTCAGACAATGCTTTTTACTGTCAATCGTTGCGGTGGGTTTTTTTTTTTTTTTTCATCGAATGAACTAAACATGCACTATGAATACTTTTAGTATTGAATTAGGAGTGCAGTAAAATTTCGGCAAAGTTGGGCTGAAGTGGAAAACACTGGTAACGATGAATCATCCTGATGTTTCGTGGAGCGTGCGCATAAAACACCATCCATATTATTATGTTATGAGTTTTCACATCAGCTGATCAGATCCAGTGTTTGGAAAGGTTCAAAGCTCATTATATATCTTAAGTATTACATATTGGTACGAAGTATGATGGTTATTAATCTTTTTTTTTTGTTTGTTTGTTTCAATGAAAACTAATAAGAGACAAAATCTTGTCATTTCTACTCGTTTTCTGCCACACCAAAATAAATGCGGTTCCTCCTGTAGACGCGCGCGAACCTGAAATACGCAAGGTCTATTTTGGGCGAACGGTCGGACCTCCTGTAGTGTGTACATGTAGTCAAGATAGCTAGCTAGCTTGCAATCATAATCACACACCGCGCGTGAGTTTCCACTGGTGTCAGGTTCGTATTTACACGGGGATCGTCGAGTCTACTGTATTGTGTGTATGATATAAAGTGAGGGTGGGACAAACGGAAGATATAATCTGAGAAGAGTTTCGAGAACAACTAGTATATGGCAACAGTCTATGGTCTCCCCGAAATCCAGGTCAGTTAGAAGTCGTTAATGTATTTTTGGCGTTTACCTGAGTAAAATGGTTCTTATTAGTATCACCATATGCGATTTCACCTGTAACTTTGTTCGCAAAACGCCATGACTATTATACCGTAGATTCGTATAGATGCACGAGCGAAGACACGTATTGGCATTGTGGATAGCCCTCGTCACTGCACACACAGATTTGTACAGTACTGTCATTGACTGTTGTACAGTACGTTTGCATTCAATGTTACTGCATGCTACAATTTGAGTACACCACTACAAAGTATGCTGAACAATAATAATTAATAATAGCCTAGACCTAGAAGTTATTAGAACCCACTAACTAGAAGTAGTTTCTATAGAATATCTACACTTCTCAATATAATGAAAGCCAAAGAGAATGAAGTTCAGTTGTGGGTACGTATCAGACAATTAAAATTCCAGATGAACATGATTGATGAGCGATTGTTCACCGTGTTTCTACTCAAAATTCTAGATGTACACAGAAAAATACCGTAAATGATGCTATATTGCTAGGGCTGGCTGTAGGAGTTCTATTATCTAAGTTTAATTCATGCCATGCCATGCCCATGCCGTCCGTGGCAGGATTTCTGTATTATAACTCTAACAGCGGTTCTATGCCATACATGTGCAGTGTTGTTAGCTCATTTTAACAGCTGTAATTTGTAAAGCTGTAGACAATCTATTTTTACACCATGTTCCTGGTAACACGTCAGCCCCGTTTCAGGCCACCATGGAATAAACCGTAAACAAGATGGTCGTGAAACGACGCAGTGAAATGGGATTGTCAAACGTGACGGACCGTGATTGCCGTGGATGCTGCTGTGTCAGATATTTAAACTGTCGAAACAACTCTTTCATTCTTTGCGAGCGATCAAGGCGTATGCTGCGACTGCCTGCAAAATCTAAAACTAAAGTTTACTGACTGTCTAGCCTAGATCCTATTTGGGGGTCTATGTGACAGATCTTGCAATTGCAGTTAAAGGGGAGCTCTTAAAAACATTGTACAGTGGCTAATAAATGACTTCTTACAGCAAGTTGAAAGAAATTGGGTTTATAGAGATGTAGATCATATATGTGTGCGTGTGTGTGTGTGTGCATGTGTCTGCCTCTGTCTGTCTGTGGTTGTGTGTGTTTGTGCGCACTGTAGTCTAGGAACTGTTTCTTAACCAACTTCATTGAACTTACCATAAATCATTTGTAGGGCTACACTGATTTTTAGCTCTTGGTTATTACTGGAAAGATATGTTACATAATATTAGATGGCTAACTTCAGTTTTAAAATAGGCTTACACTGTACCTCTCACATGCAAGTATCAGTGCATGGTCATTATTGGATATATGTATGTGATTTGTCACATGCATTCATGCAGAAAATATTAGCATTTTTGAACATGGATTAAATTCAAATGTAACTCTTAAATTCTGGCCTTTGAGTCCAAAATTTACAACTTCTGAACTACTGTGTACACCCAGATTCTGATCTGAATCTCTCACCCAAACACTATACATACACTGTAACTCTAAAATACAACTACAGTACAGTGGTGCCCATTTGATAATCAGGACCAGCTGTAAAAGGAACATGGCTGAAGAAAACTAGTGCAACAAAATTTGATATATAGCAAACATAGTTTTACATTTTACCTTTATTTTGTTCAGATTTAGTACAGAGATGTACAAATGTACATCTTTGTCAAATCTTGACCTGTGCTAGATTTAGTTATGCTGCCCCCATTGTTCCTCCTTTTATTGGGTCAGAAGCCATGACCATGTTAAATATTTCTTGTACATGTTACGTATGTCCTCCTCAGATAGTAGCCACTTTTTTTTTTTTTCAACTCATAATATAGACCTGTATGTCAAAATTTAGAACCCTTTTATTTCTGGTATGAAATGCCACTCCCAATGTCTTTTAAAAGGGTCAAAGATCATATTTTGGCTGGTGTCCTATAGTGTGCCATACAAGTGGCATTTCGTGATGGATATCTATGAAATTTTGTACTCATGCGTATGATGGTCAAATCTAGGCTCCTGTTGTTTCTGGTGATGCTGCTTTCAGTGTTCTATCTTTTATAGGGTCTAAGTTCGTAGGATTGCTGCCTTGTATTATCTGCTCATGTTTTTGACTGTTTTTCTTTTTCTTCTTCTTCTTCTTCTCCCTCTGTTTTTGGTATACATATCCATCTCTGAATACTCCATACCCCCTATAGTTAAATGACAACGGGGATGTAAACTTCTGTTATGTGGCAATGGATATTTCTAGTTAATTTGTGTTTTGTTTTGTTTTGTTTAGTGGGGTCATTTTATATTATATGCTAGCTCCAAGCCCAAAAGGATTCTGTTCTGCCTACAGTTTTGTATACATCTGTATGTATTCACACAAGACAGTGACCACTTAATAGCCATTTTCTTGTTTTTATTAAACTTTAAACCATCCAAGTCTCCAGATGATAAACAGATGGCTGTTAAGGATATCCCCACCCCCAATAATAATAATAATAATAATAATAATAATAATAATAATAATAATAATAATAATAATAATAATAATAATAATAATAATAATTACATAGATTTTGTGTGTGATCTTGGCATTGGCAAACACAGTACATGCTTGTATGTCAAAGTTACACAACTATGACTGTATTTTAAGCAGTTTTATATCATCAACAGTATCTTTGGCTGTAGCACTTATGTACTGCTCCCATGTGGTCACTGGTAGGAGTCAAGGGTTAGCTTTTTGTGTGTATTCTTACACATGACTGTTTGCATTTGTAGTGTGTGTCCCATCAGTTTATTAGGGCCCATTTTACATCCACAATTTTCAATTTTCAGATTAAATTTGAAAAAAAAAAAGCAGATAAAAGAATTGGTGAGCAGGAAAGCAAATATCTTAGTCTAGATGGTTCATGGCAGCCTCAGATGGTAAACTATAGGGACTGTTCTGCATTGTGCTTGTCTGCTTACTAGTATTTGGGCACATTTGTTTACATGGGCCTGATCATATTTATTATTATTTCATACATTCTGATCCATCATCATTTTTATATGTACATTTGTTAGTCATCTATCTGTTAATCAGTTTATATCTAAACCTACTGATATCAGTTTTTTAAATCTTTGATTACCCAAATCATTTATCTACATTGTATCAATCAGTCAATCAATCAATCAAGCAATCAATCAATCAATCAATCAATCAATCAATCAATCTATCTATTTATCTAGATCTATCTATCTATCTATCTATCCATCCATCTATCTATCTATCTATCTATCTATCTATCTATCTATCTATCTATCTATCTAGATCTGTCTATGGGCAAGTCCAAGATAAGGTCCCCTCAGAAGGCAAAATTTCATCTTTGCTGTATATCAACATGTTTGATATCATTTTGAAGCTTATCTATCTATCTATCTGTCTGTCTTAGATCTATCTATCTATATCTATCTATCTATCTACCAGGTATCTATCAAAAATAGTTATGGATTCACTCATATATCCTAAAATCACTCTCTTTGATCTCTTTCCACATTTTGAGGAGTTTTCATGTCAGTGATTAAATATATTACATAATAATGATCATTTATATGAAGAAAAATACCAACTGATAATCAGTTGCAATGTGCATGTGATTATGAGTTGGACATAGCAAAAAATCATACTTACGAGATATTTGTCGGTAATCATGAGTTGCAATGCAAATTTTATGTTTATTTTGTGAAAATGACTTCTCTACTCATGTATGAACTGTACATGAGAAGCAGAGGGGCTCCATCTTATCCATTTAGTAATATGCCTTCAAACTAAGATATAAAACTCTCTGGATTGAAATGGAGCTTAGTTTCATGAGAGATAACACGTGTTGACACAGACACACAGACACACAAAGAGGATGGATAGAAAGAAAGCAAAGAGACTGGAGGGAGAGAAGAAACTTGGGGAGCATTTCATGAAGCACTCTGTCTGACAGATTTGTTGGACAAAATGCTTCATGAAATGCCCCCCTGCTCATGATTCTGAACTCTGAAAGAGAAATGTGCATGTGATTCAGCGTGACCGGGACGAACAACAGAATTCCACCCTTTGCTTTCAATCTGCCTTCTTTTATAATGGACACGTGCTGGGGTGTCAGTTTGTGCCAGCGGAGCAGAATGTGCACTTTTTTGGGGGGTTGGAAGCAGGCACCCAGAGGGCAAAGAGAGCCCACTGAGGGTAGACATGGAAAACTCTGTGTTTGCATGCATGTATCAAAGTTCACCTGCCAGCCCAGAGCAGGAAATATACAATGTATGGGTTTCACTATCAGCATGTTGATAAGTCATGGTTTACTGCTTTTGTTTTGGTAGGAAATCAGGAAGTAATGATGTGTGGTTGAATGTACTTGTAGTAACCCTTGCAGAAACTTGTCTACCGTATTCGTCGGCGTGTAGGCTGCAGTATTTTTCAGAAAAATAAAAGTGAAAAGTCGGGGTGCGGCCTATCTGGCGGCAAAACCAAAATTGGTCTCTGCAACCCGGCAAATCGGGAGTAAAAACTAACACATTTATGCATGTATGGGATTGAACGATGTATCTACGTGTGTGACAATATTAATGTGTGTGAGAACATCGTATTTTGTATGGTACCCACTTGTTTATTTCCGTGAAAATTTAAGTATTTTTTTACCGTAAAGTGTCTTCAACATTCGTCTTCAAGCATCAGGTTTTCACGTTTCTTTTCAGTATTTTTATTTATTTATTTTTTTTTTGCGTTGCACAAATCGGGGGTGCGGCTTATACGGCGCTGCGGCCTTTGCGCCGGCGCATACGGTATGTACTGTAGATTACCATTTGCCATGTATTTCTTGGTGGGTTTTTTTTTTTCAAGAATTTTGTGAGTTGACCAATATTTACAAAACCTCAAATATGAAATTATATTACCCAATATAACACAAATGCAATGCATAAGATGTCTCCATGGTGTGGAAACCATTTCTTTTTCCTCTTAAAAGGAATAATAAATGGTCATTCCGTCAATGTTGTTCTTGATTGCAAATTCAGTCACTTGCAAAGTTGTCTGACAAGTCCCAGTATTCAAAATATACTTGTGAAATATACATGTATCGCATATTAAAGAGAAATTTGAATGCTTTGATTTGATTTGATTTATTTGATTAAATACATATTGTGAATACACATTTTCATTTGATCAGAAAGAATACAATGCTATGTGTGGACTGTGTGGAGAAAACAAAATATTGTAAAACAAGTGAAGCAAATTTGTACATTAAACATACAGAAGGGCTACATCCAAAGCAAGGTGTAATGTGTTTGCAAGCCCTATAGACAAAGAGGTTTAATAGTGTACTACTTCTGATGTAAATATGGGTGACTTGTTCAAGAGAAATGAAACAGTAACAAAGGGAAGAAGAAGGTACTGCATACACCAAATATTTCGCGAGGTTTTTATTTTCATGAATTTCGCTAGTCGGGTGCTATTTACAAAAATATTGACACTTTGATCCTGATTGAAGGTGACGTGCACGTATACATTTCTTTGCTCAGTATAGTACTCCGTGATCGCGAATTTAACCACTCGCAAAAATGTCAGGAAGCCCCAATTCACAAAAATTTAGACTTGCTAAATGTATATATGGCGTATACATGTACATGTGTACAGTATACTGCTGTTAGGAAAGCTTATATACGTATTGTAGATAATTGCACAAGCCCAGTCTGACAAATACAAAAGGTGTAGTGTGTGCAGGTTACAGTTCAGTGATAAGTCGCTTATCAGTAAGAGGTGTGATGACATGTACACTTACAAGTACATAATGTGCAATATGATTTTGTACTATGTGGAATTTACTACCAATGAGCCTCCCAAACATACGTTTATCCAGGCCTGGTTTATCTTTCTTTTCCGTCAACAGGGGGAGCCCCCTGGCACCACCCGTATTGTTAAGGTTCGGATCATTGAAGGCAGAGCACTTGCCAAAAAGGATATATTTGGAGCAAGGTACGTATGCTAGTATACATCATTACTGCCAACAAACTAGGAAACAGCAAAGTCATTGCAGTTCTTTCTCTGGCTTTCTCTACTTAATGAATAGTACAACCTTTGTGCTTATCATTTTCTGCTGTTGATGGTGGACAAATGGCACATGCATACAAATGTAATGGTGAATATTTTATTTTATTTTATTTTTATTTATTTATCATTATTATTATTATTTCATTTATCTATCTATTTATTCATTTATTATTTTTTGCTTATAGAAATAGATGCATCTATCTATCAGGGAATTTGAATACAGAGTGATGTAATAGCAGTTCAATTAAATGGCACTAGTAATCAATGCAATACACTTCAAATAAAGCGTAATCAAAATAAAGAGTATTTGTATCATTAAGTGCTTTTTTTTTTCAGGTTACACTTTCCCTGCAGATAAGCATTAGTTTGATATTACAGTTGATATGGCAGATTATGGATTTGATATGTGAGATTTTGTATGAAATTTAAAATTTCTGTGTCTTAAATAAAGAGTATTTGTATCATTAAGTGCTTTTTTTTTTCAGGTTACACTTTCCCTGCAGATAAGCATTAGTTTGATATTACAGTTGATATGGCAGATTATGGATTTAATATGTGAGATTTTGTATGAAATTTAAAATTTCTGTGTCTTATGTTCATTGTGAATTACAGAATCACATCATTTAACACTAAACAAATGATGACCTGATGATGAAGAGAAAATTAGAAATATTCAGAAGTTTTGAATATGGTTGTAGTACATTGTCTGGAATGTTTCCTTCTGTAGTCATTCCGTGGGTGACTGTTTAGAAGTTGTTCTAAAAAGTGATTGTGCGTGAAGGAAGAAATATATATATATATTTTGTAACTAGACATATAGTAAGAAATATTGCACTGTGTCAGGAATATGCACATTACAATATTCAGCCATAAAAGTTTCTTTTCCTGTGGTATGAATGTTCTCTGTTGATTGCCAATGACAGTGTGCAAGCCTTCCCCTTTTAAGTCCATTAGGAGAAATAAAAAGCAAACCGAAAAGCTACACATAACCATATTAACTTACTGTAATAGTTTCAACAAACCCATTCTATCCCCTTCTTTTGGATCTTTTGACCTGATTCGTTTCTGTGTCTCTGACTCTTCATTTCTCCTGTTAATTTGTTTGTTTGTTTTTTTCTCTTTCTCTCTTTTTTTGTCCAGTGATCCTTATGTAAGGATCAAGCTCTTCCGAGGTGACCGAGACGATGGTGGTATCTCAGTGGTACAGACTAGGACAATCAAGAAGGTAATATCTTCTCCATACACGATATACAATTTGTAACTGCTGTTGTACAAGTCTACTCACCTGCTTGTCAGGGGCAACTAAGGATGCATTTATGCTCAACTTCTCGGGGCCATCAGTGCAAAACAGTTGTGTCCCAACTCACCATGATATAAACAGCGTTTCCAAATGCTGATTCAAAATGCACAAATTTGTGCATTTACAATTGGCGTTTCTCTCTTATCACATTTACAGGGGGAGCATATGTAAAACACATATGAAGATGTTTGTAATGATGTCATCTCAATGCCTTTCCGATTCACATGAAAATGCACACGCCTGGCCAGCTGCCCTTTCAAATATTGGGCAGTGTACAATTATTTGCTCATTTTCTGCTTTCTCACTTGAGCTCCCTATTGGCACTGTGTGTATACAGACACGGTAATGCGTGAAAAGCTCATTACCATTCAAAACAATTTTGTCAACAATTGTTGACAAAATAAATACTCATGTTTCCTATCATTGTCTGAAGCCCACACAGGTGTACTAATAGATAATGGAAATGATATCAAAATGTAAAAAATGTATTAATAATAGACATGCTAATTACATAGCCAGTCAAAACTTGAACAACGCACACACTCAATTCAGAACTTCCGAGAAAGCACACGCCCCAATTTGACCTGCCTGCTTGGGTCAGCGAAGCAACTGCAACTGGTCTTTCTCCAGCTTGAAAAAAAATTTAGTGTGAACGGTACTCTCATGAATAGCTTTTTGGATCATCGTTTTGAATCAGCGTTTCAAAATGCAGATTTGGCCTTTTGAGCATATACTCAACCTAAGATTCACTGATGGGCAAGTGATATGAATGAATTAGCACCTGCCTGTCAAAACTGTTGGGGCCCATGCCAGAATACTCATTTCAGCAAGAGGGGGAATATCGTTCTTGATGCCCTACCAGACACTGCAGACGCATCCATGGTCAAGATAACATCACATTAATGCATAAAGTTGACAGGCTGGAGAGAATTATTGTGGGAGAGGTTATTCAAATGAGGCATTCTACTGCCTGGGCAGTGCTACTGAATACTGTAAAACGAGGAATGTTCGTATGCATTTTAATTTCGCGAATTTCTTGATCGCCAAGATTCGCAAAATTAAACTGCCCGCGAAAGTTCCTGTCTACACTGCATGGATTGAACGCCCATGGCAATTTGCGAAAATTTCATGCCACGAAAAAGGCTGTTGGCTCCAATTCGCGAAAATGTCATGCCATGAATATATCATGTTTTACAGTAATGCCCCCTCTTTATCTCTGGTCTTGTGTAAGAAACGATGTTATTTAGATAGCACATGATCTTGAATGCAGCTTACTGGATGATGTAAATGACAAATGCTTAATTAGCCACAGTGCAATTTAATTTCACCAAGGCTGAATGGCTCTAATATTGAATTGCACGAAGGCTGATGATACATTTGGAGTGTATAGTGGCTAGAATAGTATATGAAAGAGCATATTAACCATTTGCTATAATAAGTAAAGTAAATTTATAACATTGATATGTCTATGCTAGATATATTACAGTATATGACCTAGGTTGGGCTGTATTAGATTCTGCACACAAACAAATTCCTTGGATACTAAATATAACTTTTTGGTTGACTTACAGTTCTACCACAATGTCCTCGGAGAACTAAGCTTGTATCAAAGCATGTCAAATTCATTTTACCCAGCTAAGTGCAAAAGATTATTCAGGCGAAAATGTCTACTTTTTCAGTAATCCAAGGTCCACTGTCAAGACTACAAGTAAATAGGGCTTTCACATTGGGCTGCATAGTGTTGTGTGTCATGGGAAGCAAGCTTGCCCCATGCTGTGCCTATGCTGGCATACATAGCAATACGCCAAAGGACACAGGGGGTACACAAGATCATTTTGCCTTCTTTCAGAGTAGAGCACAGGATGCATAATATATACATGTAGTTTATAGAATCAATGCAAGTCTACGGAACATTAGCTGTTATATGCCATGCCTACACAATAGTACTCAAAGATTAGACAAGATGACTCCTTCCTATTAATTTTGTTAACCCGAGATTTCCTGTGCAAGAAATATATCATTCACAAGTATTACACTATCTACTATATACATTTGTGTTATTGTATTAATTTATTATCAGTTGTTCAGGATATGCCAGGAAAAAAAAGAAGAAAAAAACCCAAAACATGGATATACCAGGTATACTGTAAAAGCTGTTAATTTCATGAGGGTTTAATTTTCACAAAATTTGTGAATTACTGTTGGGCCACAAATTTAACAACACACAAAAATATCACAAACAGACAGGCATTAGTGCATATACAAAAGCCTTGTGTCAAATTGCAAAAACAATTTGTCCTCATTCACAAAAATATCAGCTCAAATGTATTACAGATGTATATAGACATTTTGCATTTATAATGTTTCTGACTGTATAGATTCAAAACAATGATTTTTTGTACATATATATGTAAGATTGTTCATTTTGTATTGTGCCCATACTGTGAGACAGATATAGGATAACAGAGAACCTGGTAGAATGCATGTGATATGGTGAAGTATAATTGAATTGTATTATCACATAAAATGGCATAATTTGCAGGAGTCGGAATATATGCAGGTATCAAAGTTGAGAGTAGTGAGGTTTAGTCTTTAGGGAAGCTGTGTACAAGTTTTCAAAGAGTGTAGTAGTAGGTGTCACAAATACTTTCTCCTCCAAAAGAAGAGTATGACATGTACAACATGTATGTTTTAGTGATTATATCCATTTTAATAGAGTATCAACAGAATTGCCCAAATTATATTTCGTGTACATACTGTAATGGGTCTTATTACCATAGTTAAAGAGTGATGATTCAAATTCACTAGGGCTCTGTTTTATGAGGAGTTATAATTTATTACTGTATATAATTGATTTCTATCATAAGTCTTTGGCAGCCCGTGTGGTGAGGAAATTTATAATCGATTATATCTTTTGATAAAATGGGACCCTGATCTCTTATACTTGCACAGTGTAGTCGAGAGAAGAAGTAATCATATCTTTGTGAACTGTCCTGTTTAGTGTATGCGGTTTTGACGTCCTGGACATTGAAACTGCTGAAATATTGCTATAGATATAGTGACGTAAACTTTTGGTTTCTTTAGAGAGAGAAAGGGAGCTACTACTGTACGAGCTGAAATTTTTCGCGTACAGATATTTTCGAGTATTGCTACTTGCAGGACATTTTTGCGTGTTGTTAATTTCGCGGTTGCAAGGGTCTAACTGAACTTACTTATTTGCGCATTGTTATTTTTGCGTGTTGTTATTTTTGCGGTTCAAAGGCGATTCGCGAAATTCGCGAAAATAAAACCACCGCGAAAATTTCAACTTGTACAGTACTATGATATCCTATAGGTAATGAAACCTACCGGGTGTGTTTGATGATATACAGTATGTTGTACATCAGATTTTGGGAATGCAGGCCAGTCAGTTAGATGTGGTTCTGTTTGTGATTCCTTTTGTGTGTTTTTGTCTGTTTTATTTGCTTGTTTATTATTAAATGAAAATCCTCTGGCCTCAAATCTTCTTGTAGTATAAACCTATTGGCTATGGATGTATTGTGGGATGTGTATAAGGTCTATGGGGATAATATTATAACCTTGTTTGGACAAGAGATAAGAACGTAGTAATGATGCTGTTATTTGATGCTAAGTGGACTGTTACAGTGAAGTGGAATTCAATACAAGTAGTCGAGGTCTGTTTGATCTTGAACTGTAAATGGCGAATGCATTTGAAGTAGTGACATTACTTTTTGTTGTCAGGGTGCCAGGTAGACATGTACAATAGATGTAACAATTCAAAGAAAGACAACACAAACTTTCTGATGGTTATGTTGTGACAAGAACGTAATGTGACAGAAGGCTTTGCTGCTGGATTTGTGGTGTGGTTAGAATATCTTGAAAATGAAAATTTCTGTACACTCCTAGTCATTTTCTCAAAGGATATTGAGAAAATTTCTGTCTCTACATTTTGCTTATTCTTGCAGCTCAGTGGGATTTCATTGTTGAATTAAATGTTTGGTTTATAAACACTTTCTTTTTAATTGAATTATCAGTATTAATTCCATTGTTAATATTTTTTAAATGTTGGGATTTCTTGTCACAATAGAAATTGCTAAGTGATATTGCCCTTCCAGAATAATAGGAAAACTGTTCTGAACTTGTATGAAAATGCATGAGCACATTTGATGATACATATAGAGTATGTGATATTATAAAAATGCATTGGAATTACTGGTTGAAGGTCAAATGAGATTTCAAGCATGATACTAGGCTGTTCGTATGAAGGTACTATGATGTACGTGCCTATGATCATTTGCAATTGTGCTTCACTAAACAGTTATGTCTACTGATATACATTGATTACAATCAGCTTGTGTTTTATCAAGCACATAGACCCAGTGGTTAAGTCGAGTGCATACGCGGGCGCACGGCCCAAGTTTCCTACAGAGACATATGCTATCGACTCCTCTTAAAGGTACATAGTCCCGGTCGTTTAGTCAAATGCGTGCGCACGGCGCACGTTTCCTAGAGAGACCTACGCTATCGACTCCTCTTTAGCGCTTATGCTGTGGCCCACTTCCGCGAGTTTGAAGAAGTCCGATTCACTGTAGTCAGTGGTCTGATCACAGTTCGGCTGAGGGGGATGACAGCTTTAGCAAACTTCTTTTGTGATGTGATAATAACAAGCACATATGCACCCACCCTGGCATTACTACAGACTGCGTGATGCGCAGAGATGACAACGAAGGCAGCATTACTTAGCAACACCTACGCACTTTACTCTTGATGACAGCTCAACTTCGGTAATCTTCGTATCAGTGCTAACGGTGATCGGCAGTATCATCAACAGCGCCCTCTACACTACCGGGACTATGCACCTTTAAAGCACTTACGCTGTGACTCATTTCCACGAGTCCGAAGAAGTCTGATCCACTATAATCAGTGGTCTGATGACAGTTCGATTCATGATTCGGCTGATGATGACAGCTTTAGCAAACTTCTTCTGTGACGTCATACTAAGAAGCGAGCACCCTGGCATCACTACAGACTGCGTAATGCGCAGAAGACAACGAAGGCAACGTTACCTAGCAATACCTTCGCGTGTTACTCTTGATGACAGCTCAACTTCGGCAATCTTTGTATCATGCTAACGGTGATCGGCAGTATCATCCAACAGCGCCCCCGCAACCACTGGGTCTCTGTGCCTTTAACAACCCTGAATATCCTTAATCAAGGATGCATATGAATCAAGGGCCATATACATTGTAGAGTACAGAAGTGATGATGTCGCAGTCTTTTGTTACAGCTTGGGTTGGGAACCAGGTGTGAGTATGGTTAGCAACAATTGAGTGTTCACAGATATCTAGGCCAGTTTAGGTTGTTTAGGACCAATTTCCATGGCAATGAATGGCTATGACATTACACTTTGGTGCCTGTTTTAGGTGATATTATATGGACTAGACAAGTACCAGTCAACAATTGGATAAATATAATTTTTTCATAGGGGACAACTTTTTATGTTCTTCCATGGGTAAGACATTGTATGTTCAACAAGAGAACATTTTTGTTTGAGAAACAAATAGCATGATGCATATTATGAGAGAAGCAGTGAGTGAATTTGATCTTTGGGGATTATACATGTACAGGTGGGAAGGACAAAACTTTTGTCTCAGTATTTAAAAAAGAAAACAGATTGGCTTTTATAGTGCACTAGAGGATGATTTAGAGCTGTAAGAGAGAACTTGATCAAAAAATGTAAGAAGAAGAAAAAAGCAATGAGGAAATGTGCTCTCAGAGGCATGATAATGTTGTGATATTGCAGTACAGTTACAAGATATACATGTAAGTAATTGTTTGCTGCATCAGTGGTTAAATTGAATTGGATACTCGTAAATGTGCATGCAGTGATTGCCCTGCCAAAGGTCACATGGGTGAACTGTGACATGAACTCTCGATAATTACCTGAAACGTGACATCCTTTTAGTAAAGTTTTGATGTGTTCTTTCATTTTCTTCTGCTCTTTATTCTTTTTTTCTCCCACAGACGCTGAACCCCAAGTGGTACGAAGACTTCCTCTTTCGGGTGAGTGCAACAATCACGAGAGCTGGCGGGATTCTATTGGGGTGCTGTTAGTAATCGGGGGGTGGGGGTGACTAATGCCCCTCTTTTTTTTGGGGGGGGGGGGCGGTTGACAGATCCCCTTAGCTTTCCTGGGCCAGTCATGTGCTGCGCTTTCACCAGCTGGGCTTTGCTGCTGTTACAGCTTCACAGCTTCCATAACCATGTTATTCCTAAATCCATTTAGGGATGTGAGGTGGAACCATGCTGAGCCAGAAATGAAATGTGAATAATCATAGAAGTACTACCCTGTGGAGACTGCTTTGTGCACAATTTCATCGAGATTGGGAACATACTGGTAGTGAAAACAATGTATTGTGTGATACTAGACCTTTATGTCTGAGAATGGTCTTTAGAACATACATTGTAGCCAACATATTGGCAGAGAAAAAGGCTCAGACATGAACTCAAACAGCCATTGCAATCAAGCTTGTTGGCAGATATACGTGACTGAGCCACTCGTGCTATTTGGTTTGAATAGTCCCATTCATAACCAGCTTGTATTCTCATGAGAACAGAACCTGCTTGATAATGTGCGCTGTAATGAAGAGTTGTCCTCAAGGGCTCAGTGACAGCACAACTGGCGTGGTGTAGCAAAGACTTTTACTTGTTCTGTTTTATGTTGTGCATATTTGATATCATTAATGTGACTGTAGATACACACATTCCACCATAAAAATTATAAACAGAAATATCACTGTGTTTGAATAAATTGTGATTTCCATAACCCCAAACGACGGATCGACTTGCATATTGCCTGCATTTACAGTTGTTTTGCTCTTTTTAAATGGTACATAAACCTTATTTATATCCACATATACTCAGATACATGTACACACCAATTTGATGACAGCATCAAGGGTCCTGATTAACCCATTGAGGACGAGTCCTGAGTATACTTGGGCAGGTGTCTATGGGAAATGTGTGATGTAGCAAAATCAGTCCATCTTCAACGGGTTAAGGATGTGGCTTCACTGAGACCATGTGATCACTGATGATCACATGATTCACCAGAAGCTACATTATCATGCTTTCACTTAGACAATGCTAAGTGACCAAAATGACCTACTGGTACTCGTATTCTGTTAGATCATACACATTAGAGAAGTGTACTGGACGTTGCAGTCAGAAAATGATAGGGGATTTCCCATTTTATGGCATTTTTAGCTCACCTGAGCCAAAAGCTCAAGTGAGCTATTGCGATCGCCCTTCGTCCGGCGTCCGTCGTGCGTAAACTTTTTACATTTTCATCTTCTTCTTGAAAACCCCAAGACCGATTTCCATCAAACTTGGCAGGTAGCATCCCTAGGGGGTTAGGAACTCAATTTGTTAAAATGGGCACCATGCCCCACCCAGGGGGCCCCCAGGGGGGCCCAAACCCCCCAAAATTAAGGAATCTGTAAAAATCTTCTTCTCTAGAACCAGAAGTGATAGAGCTAAGTTAATACTATGAGTTAGTACATTGATGACTGTAGTTTCAAGTTTGTTCATGGCGGAATCCGGGCTGCCCCCCTTGGGACCCAGGGGAGGGGGGTGGGGAGCGGTCCTAATGGGGCCTAAATTGTACGTTTTCATCTTCTTCTTGAGAATTCCATGACCCATTTTCACCAAACTTGGCAGGTAGCATCCCTAGGGGGTTAGGATCTCAATTTATTAAAATGGGCACCATGCCCTACCCAGGGGGCCCCCAGGGGGCCCCAAACCCCCCAAAATGAAGAAATCTTTAAAAATCTTCTCTAGAATCAGAAGTTATAGAGCTAAGATAATACTATGAGTGAGTACATTAATGACTGTAGTTTCAAGTTTGTTCATAGCAGATCCAGGGGTGCCCCTCTTGGGGGGGGGGGGGGGTGGGGTGGGAGCCTAAATTGTACGTTTTCATCTTCTTCTTGAGAATTCCATGACCCATTTTCACCAAACTTGGCAGGTAACATCCCTAGGGGGTCAGGATCTCAATTTATTAAAATGGGCACCATACCCCACCCAGAGGGCCCCATACCCCACCCAGAGGGCCCCAGGGGACCCCAATTTCCCCAAATTAAGGAATCTTAAAAAATTCGGGCCTTTTCTTTTGTTGTGCATCTTCATCTTCTACTTGAGAATGCCTGGTCAAATTTTAGTAGAGCTGTGAATAATTTAGATCAGTGACTGCGTGAAAGGTGAACTTGCAATACTCAGGTGAGCGCTAGACCCGCGGGTCTCTTGTACTGGGAACAGTTTATAGCTACGGGGAGTTTCTACCCAAACTTATACACACATAGTGTGTTTAACAGCATGTATTTTTATCAAGCCAATTAGTGTGCATGTATTTCACTAAACCTAAATTGCTGATGAAAGCAATTTGGTACACCTTTTGTCCCAAAATGTCTAGTGTTCTTACTTCCATGCTAGTAAAAAAGAGCACAAACTATGCAAAAATGTCTTCCTTTTACAGTGCTCTCAAGTTCAAACAGACTGTTGGTCAAATCTTGAATCTTGATTCTTGGAATAGACAAGTTCTGTAATGTATGAAGATTTTATGCATGCTTTGTTCACAAAAGTTGCCCTTAACAACCACGGAGCTTGTCGGAGGCTTGCCTGACCTAGCTATGTAAAACTAGGCGAATTTCTGCCTATGAAACTTAATGGAAGGGAGTAGGTGAATGAAATGCTTCGCTACTAGGCTGTTGGAAAAGAAACATGATCCATAAATTGTAATATATTTGCAGCCATTCAAACAAGCCTGTGATCTGCTGCCTTGTGAATGCATCCATACTAGAGATATAAATGCTGCACTTCATGGGGTATCAGATATTGCACACTTTGCTGACTAGTACTTTATTTACCGGTACTCTTCTAAAGGGGAAGTTGTTCTCAGTTCTCTTGGTCAGGTTTTTGGTATGACCTGTGATGTGAGAGGTTCTATTATTGTGAGTGATGGAAATTGATGACACTGTAGTGTTTGGGAATTTTAATGCCTTCTGTAGTGTTGTAATTCATGATAAATGGGAGTTGGTACATAATATGTGCATTGGAATGCATTTCTAACTAACAATACGGGTATTGTATTCTTAGTTTTTCTTGAATTGAATTTTCCTGCAGTGAATCAAAGGCCCATCCTGCTTGCATCAAAACTACTAACTGTATACAACTATTAAGAATGAATTAGAAGCTATGACTCTATGAGCAGATGAGATGCAGTACATTGTACATGTACAGTAACTGTAGGCTATCTCTTTTCAGTGAAGGAAAAATTGCAGTACACTACAGCTGCTGCATTTACTACCATGAAGTTCATGGCACACACTGAATATTGGCACATATTGGAAAACATGGTGTGACTGCATTTTTATAATCTCACCAAACATAAGTTTATGAGGGATTACAGTTGAGCCTCTATTATCCGGCCTCCCTTTATCCGGATCTCTCTATTTATATGGACGCAATCTCGCCGTGATTGTTTTTTTAAAAATAAAGCCATACGGGAGGAAAGGGGGATTCCGAACTCCTTGAGAACTCCTACACAAACACACATGAAATACATATTACTTCCAACATGATTGACATATATATTACATCAAATTTCCTTCCAAATTGCTTACCTTTAGACATTTTAACATCCCCAAACATCCCCAAATGTAATAATGAAAAGGTTGCAGTATACACATTACTACATGTGGTACTACAATGGGCTACATCAGTACATGTGTATGTATATGTACATGTATAAAGCATTGAGTCTCCCGTATCCGGCCAAATCCCTTATCCGGATGAGCCCCGGTCCCGACTTGTCCGGATACGAGAGGTTCAACTGTATAAGAATTAGGGGGGTGGGGGTGTTGTTGATCAGTCTTTTTTTTTGGGGGGGGGAGGGAGGGGGCATAGCAGAAATTATATCGCCTTTGTCACAAGACAAATCATGGTAAAAATGATCTCTCTAAAATGTTAAGCTCTTCAGATGGAATTGTGTACACATGTTGATCATAATGTAAAAGGAACCTTCTAGAATGGTGGGAGAAAATGTGTTTCAATGGTAATCTCAAAATTGCTTGGGGGGTAGAAATCATATTCAGAGGTACATGTAGTAATGATATGATGTTATTTACCCAGGGTAGCCTCTTAATAGTATTGCCAGTTTTATCAGAGAAACCATGGCATTGACAGGTACTGTACAAATCTGTTTCTTGTACACCTTAGTGAAGAGGAACATTGTGAGCAAATCATCTTGTCCCAAGAATGAAAGCACAGGGCATGCACCATATGTTCGCTCCTTTGAAAAGTCCTTTCACTTGCTCTTAAAACACTCCACAAGATCAAATATCTTGCTGCAGCAGTGCACATGTATGCAGATGAGTGTATGTTCATCTAAAGGGAGTCTGAGATTACACTTTTCAGAGTTGTTGTTGTTGTTTTTTTTAAGCTGGCAGGTTTGTTTTTTTTTCTCTCAGAATCATGAGTCAGCTCTTAGAAGAGGCACACATGGCTTCCCTGTGAATACCTTACAACTAGAACAGCTTGTTGTTTGTTGTATTTTGCCTACAAATATCTAGCTTTTGATGCTAAATTAGTTCATCGATTGCCTTTAGTCACAACACAAGTGTCACAGCTGTTTGTGTGATGTCCTGTGCTTGTGTGTAATCTCCGGCTTCCCCCGTAGTCATTGACAGACTGTGTATGCGATCTGGACAGTTATCCGTCTAGACATTAAACATGTGGCAGAGCTCGACCTGATCCAGATTTCTCTTTTATGTTTCAGCCCACGTCAAAGATCTCTTTTTGGTGATAAGGAGGGCATTTCCAGTGTACTCATCCTTTTGTCTCTTGTGTCAGGCACACCTGTATAGGTTTTTATGCCGTGACAGGGGGAAGGTAGCTTGTTGCTCTATGACATCATCATTGGCCTGTCAGGTTTAAGACTGCTAGTAGACTGCTCTTTCCTCTGTCAGAATATAGTTTGTTTGTTTGTTTGTTTGTTTTCACAGAATGTGCAAGTGATGATGGTGCGCCATAGGGGGGGGGGGGGGTAGTCCACATACCTATAAAATTGCCAGGGTATTATCCAGGGGGCGTGCAGCAATCCTTGACTCTCATGATTTTCAATAGTTTGCCTTATGATGGGGAGTATCAAAACCCAAAGCCTTTATTGCTTGTTAAAAAAAAAAAAAATGCTTGTAAAAAGTGGAGAGGGTACAATTCTTGAGTGTCATTTTACGTTTGTAAACTCTCTGCTAATGACCAGATGTCACTTTGAATTGGTCCTATGACAGAGGGCTAAGAAAGTGTACATTTCAATATGTTCATGAGAGGATTAGTGGGTATTGCATGATAGCACTGAAGAAATGATAATCTGTTCATACCGATGGTACAATTTAGTTGATTAATTGTGTATTGTTTTCCCGGAGGAGCCCATCATGATCAGCCCCCATGTGCGTAGAACTCACAGGTCTACAAATGATGATTGTAAATGGTATCCCGGGATACCAAATAAAAGTCAGCCATTTTGTTGAATTATTTATTTAAAAAAAAAAACGTTGTACCCTGGGTGCCAAAAAGAGGAAATTATTTTGGTGCTGGAGCTAGCGCGTGCTAGCCACTGCACTGCACTGCACTGAAGCACACGCTAGTGGTAGCACAGCGTGCCATGCACGCATTGTATAACATGCAGTGGCATGGAAATGACTATGTACACGCACACACAGTACATGCATTTTTCTCTGGATATCCTCGAATGGACGTGAGGTGGCGCTACACAACGCGGTAATCCGGGGTACTACGGTACCCCGGGGTAACGCTTGATGCATCAAATATGCACCTTGGCCTAGAGGGGTCTCATTCATGGGTAACAATTTGTCATCTCAGGATGTGTTCACTGGGCAACCCGAGACCTTCTGTCCATTGAGTCCATTGCCTTCTTTACAACTATTGCTGTTGCGTGATGCTCCCACCTATTCATAATTGACTTGCCTGAAGGTGATAACAGAAACTGCAGTCAAACAAAACAATTTCCTAGTAATTAGTTGTCTTTTTTTCTACCGTCTCCTGTTGGATTTAATTAGCAGAATATCATGGCTTTGCTTTGTTTGGATCAACAATTTATATGGCAGGAGAAGGCCCTCATCACGCTTGCCATATTGGAGAGTGGAAATGCTGTGATCACTAGAGCGTGTAAAACGCTTATCTGTGTAGCAGGCCTGCATGTAGGCATTGTTTATACACAAGCTGTTACCACCTTTGAAAACTCCGAGTTGCAGGTTCTTGCTTGCAATTTCTAGGTCTTTTATGTATCTCTTGGATTATATAAATGCGGAAGCTATAGAAATGTTAAGCTTACAAATGAGCTATACATGGTTTATCCCCCCCCCCAAAAAAAAAAAAGAAAAAAAAAAAGAATGAATCAAAAGTGTGAATGATAGAGACTTTAGAATATGAAACCTTGTAAATTTGGGTTGCAGAGAAAAATGAAAGAAATCATTTCTGAAATGGCTTGATAATGTGTTTTATGCATAATTTTCAGTGCTATTCTGTGCTTGGGTCTTTCTTTATCCTTATGGACATCACTTTAAATATACAACTCAAGTCAGCAAGGTTTGACAGTTCTTTTCCTTGATCCACCACAGTGTTGAATGGTGCATTTTGAAGAGGAGATTCAGTAGATTTTCCTCCCTGTGTAGTATTCAAGTACACTGTACTTCCTTCACAATCATAGGCTAAACACAGTGCCGTATATTAGGTTTAAGAAGCGATACCCATCAACAGACACCCATCATGATAGACTGCTTTTGACATGATCAGCAGTGTTGTGTGGATTAACCACATGCAGCGCAGTGCCAGTTAGAAAATTGATGACAATTTTCCTTGAACAAAGTATACAGCATTTCCTTCCTTTGTCAAAACAGGCTCTTTTGCCAAGGGGCAGCAGAGCTTACAATATACATTTGTATTGATAGTGAATGCAGGGTGTACTCCTGTTAAAAAGCAGACTGTGGTATCATACACCCAACAAATGAGGCTTGAGTGCTCTAAGATACGGTGTAATGTTGCGCACTTCATAGTTGAGGAGATGTGTATCCAATGTCAATGATGAAACTGAATGAGACCATATGGCGTTTGACACTTCGTGCTGTGTTCGTGTGGACGGTTTCAAGCGCAGGACATATTGAGATTTCAGTGAGCTCATTATGACAAAGTATGTTGTGGTATGGCATGATACCATCCCTCAAATGTTTGGTTGCACATGCAGAGCAGTGTTTCACAGTGCTTCCCCTTCCACGACCTTTCTTGGCATTTAGGTTGACATCAGATCAAGAATGGTGCTAGTCTGCAGATTCAGACACAATAAATATTAAAAACCAAAAGCCAAGATGATCATGCCTTCATGGGTTGTCAAGTATTCTGGCTGTTATCACAGTAAATACAGCTGGTGCCACTGAAAATCTAATGTGAAGATTCACCATCAATTGACTATGTTGATTACATGGTAGGTACAAAAATTATATTTGAACTAACGAAACCTCAAAGTGGTAACTTCATTCCATTTATTTGCTTGGGAAGTGAAAAGGAGTGACTGAGACCTGCATCTAAAAGTGGATATGTGGATTTTCTGATCTAAAATGTATATATACATGATCTTTTCAGGAAGCAGAGCTAAAAGTGTCCTTTTTTGATAGATTTTAAATGGTTTTCTAAATCCATCTAAGATAGCATCGCTTCAACTTAAAGTACCACTGATTGGTCAAGTTTATAGTCCAAATATGGGTGAAACGGTTGCAAGCAGGGGTAGTGTTTATTTGCAATCGACAGACACTTCAATGGAAATAAACACTGATTATTTAGTGTTTTAATGGTATCTTTAGCCATGATAAAACATCATGGGCATACCAGTACACTGTACATTGTACTTGAGTTGGACTCAAACCAACAACCTCCTGATTGCTGGACAGGCGTTATATCCACAGGACTCAAGCTTCTGCCCTATAGCCAGTGATGGTTCTTATCCTGTATTTGAGAGGGTATTGCGTATTTATTCAAAGGAGTAGTATTTATAAATACCCATTTACTAAAGTTTCTACATTTTGTTCACAGAGAATTTGTGCTGATTGCTAGATTTACAAATTCACGTGCCCTAATTCTTCTTGGTATTCCTGGCAAGAGACCTAAGGCTAAGGGTATAAAAGTGTTTTGCTCAAGAACATAAGTACCATAGTATTTACCTTGAAACCAAAACCCTCCTATTGAAATGGGCGGTTCATCTGCACTAAGCTGTTTGAACAGACCTACTGAACTGGAGACAAATGTGCATTAAATTGACCTACCTTGGTTGGTATTAATTTTTATTTTTAAATGCTTTGCCAGTTTATACACTTCCAACAATCTTTTAAAGTTTTTAAAAATAAATTTTTGCAATGCTACAGGAAAACCAATAACTCTTTTGTGGACACACACACACACACACACACACAAACCCACTAACTATTACACTGCCAAATTTGGTCACTCTTTGTGTTTTGAGAAACTTGGACGTTGATTTCCCTCATATGTTGTGTGTGTGAGTGGCTGCAAAAAAAAAAAAAAGTACTTTATAGATACATGTATGATATAATCATTATAGTGGGCGATAATGCGAGAAAAGGGTCCTCAAGACATAAAATACCGAAAATGAGTTTTTACCGCCATGTAGTAGAATGAACTCTGAAGTATTTAGATATCATGCGAACTGTTTTCTGAAATTCCACTCCTAAATGCGCCAATTATGACATTTAAAAAAGCATGTTTTATCCAACTCCTGCCACTATTTGATGCATCTATGCTAGTGCGCGCAGCTAGCTAGGATTTGTTTTTTTGCGCGTATTGGTTTGTCAAACTTCCACACCCTTTTATGGCGCTTGTGCGCGATAGCACTAAGGGCCCTTTTCTCACGTCACGGCCCATGTATTTGTGCAACTCGTCATCACATAGGAGAGCTCAGTGTCGTGCTCCCAATCATTGTTTTTTAAAGCGCAGTTTAAAGATTTTAAAGAGTGCTTTGCTTGCAGCCGATTTCAGTGTTTTTGGCCATGTCTGACCAGCATCGAATAATATGAATTTGTGCATTGCCATCTTAAAACAGATAACTCTTGAATGTGAGTGGGCCTACATTGTACCATAACCTTCTTTTGTCAGAGTTGACTTTTGCACACTGTGACCATTCTTCAGTGATGTATGGTAATACAAAGTGTATTTCTTGCAGTGTATGAAGTTGCCTACAGGTGTGCATACGCACAAGATCAGGGCCCCATTTCATAATACTTGTTATCAGTGACAAGTTGTAATAGTTGCTAGAAGCTACTGAAATCCTTACATCTGATTGGCTGAGAGCAAATTTGTTGCAGAAATGTGGCAGTTGTCACTGATAACAAGTTTTTACGAAATGGGACCCAGGTTTGGTCTACAGAGTAAAGACTATCAAACCTTCAACGTGAAACTGACATTCCAGTGACAGGGGCTGAAGGAAGCAGTGCAGTGGCAATGACATAGAGTGTGCCTAGTCTGCGAAACAAAAGATCCCCGAGTGCCAGTCGAGTGATGCCATCACATTACAAACTGCTTTCACAAGTCTACACGTATAAGATGAGATGGACTCGAGAGCTCAGCTGATGCTCCGTCAGATGTCATTCTGTGAAGTGTGACTTGCTTTATTATTACGAACATGAAACGACCAAAACAAATAGCCTCTTCATCAAGTAATGTCTGGTCGCAAGACTACATTAACGTGAAGAGAGCTGAAGGCTCCAAGAAGACATGCCATGGCATTTCATTAGTTTATGATCATGCAGGGCTGGTCATACATTGATTTCACAGTTGGCATTGCCTGAGGAAAGCAGCTATCAACATACCTTTGAGGACAAGATCAGAAGTGGAATCTGCTGTTATTGCTGGCCAAGAAATTTCAAATATATTTCCCTTTATCCCTCGCTGTTTGCCATCATAGCAGGAATAGTACTTTTTAAAACATGCAGGAAAATTTTTTTGTTTGATTTACGCCAAATTATGTTTAAAAAGCCCTACAAATCATATTGTGTAAACAATTGTGCAAAATATTGTTAAAATAGGTGCACAGTTGTTTAAAATTTTGTAATATCCTTACAGGGCAGAGCTGAACATGATTCTTACTCGAAGTAGAACAGCTAGGAATGTTAAAGGGAAGACCAGGAAATACCTCATGTAATATTCCTACAGCCTGTAAAATCTGTTGTTGGTGTAAGCTTCTAATTTTTCACCAAGTGAGCAGGAAGACTTCTCTCACTAGGGGGAAAATAGTGCGGTAAGACTGTCAAATTAGGCTGAATTGCTGGGAAACTGTGAGCATATTATATTCAAACACCAAATATCTCCAATTTTCATCAAGCCATTTGTCACGGTATACATAGTCATGCACTTCAAGTATGGGTATTTTTGAAGCGTTCTTGTCATCATTGATAATAGTGTTTGGTAATTGTAGACGGTGGAAATTGCAACTTAAACTTAATAGATATGTATAACTAAGAGTAATGTATTGTCAGCCTCCCTCACCCATTGCTTCATAACCACAACTTGAGGTTTTTTCTTCCTCTGTCCATGTTATTCATGATGCAGCACAGAAACCTGTCCAGTCTCAAATCGGAAGTGGCTAAAAGGTGTTGGTGCATTAATTCTAATGACTAGTGATAAATGAGTGATAAGTGATCTAATGACTAGTGATACTGCTGCAATCATCATATTTTTCATGTGATACTATTTTTAAGTGTTTTATAATTGACAACAGACTTGTGTAGGATGTACAGTAGTATCAGTTCTGTATGGGAATTAGGTGGCAATCCCCACTTTATCTGAGGCTAAATCTGTGTAAATGGCAATTTTAATGACTTGCTAGTCATAGTTGACCATAATTTCTCATGATTTCTCATGAAGAATTAATATGATTTATGTTTTCTGAAGTGGAATTTTGATCTGAGAATTTTGAGGAATGAGTGAAATATGGAGGAGATAGGGAAAATGCTAGTTTCCTCTCACATTTTTGCATTATCTGTCTTGACACCCCTTGCATGCATACCAGATTTCACCCAAGATCTCCCATAGTTGGAGCTATAGTATGAAAGTCATGGGCTGATGGCGAGTGGCAGTTTGGGTGAAATGCCCGGTAACTTTTCAGATATCTTACCCTTGAACCATCCCTATTAAATTCCTGTGAGTACTCGCTAACTCCTGGGTGACGCTGTAGTTTGAAAGGCATCACGCGGGTAAATTCCCACATGAAAAGCGAAGGTCAGCATACTAACAACGCCTTGCAGGCTATTTTGCTCATGAATACGTCATAACGTGTACTTGCACTGCAGAAGAGTGGACAAGAGAAATTCAACCAGGAGCTCATTCGTTAGTATCAAAGAAATATTTCGCAGATGTTCCAGGATTATTCCATGTTTTATTCCCCATTGAATCTCTTGGGTGATCTCCTGAGTGACTAGAATGAAAGGTGGTTAAAGTTTTCTGTGAACTGTAGCTCAAAATTTTTCCTTGTAGGTAATTTAAAGCCAAAACATAGTTCTCGTATGCAGTGCAGAACTGTCAATTTTGCTCTAAAATATACATACAATGTATTATCCCTAAGAAATGCGTTAGATAATGCTGTCGTAATAAGATTTCAATTATTAAGTAATGATGAAAATGGGAAATATTTGTCATGAAAGCTTTATCGGAAGTTCTACAACCTTTGAGCTTACCCGATTGTGGTTGCTATGTGATTTTTTACATTCAATTTAATACATCGATTACAATATATTGGGCCACGGGGATATGCAATTTGATAACACTGTATGAACACACATTCAATCATCAAACTGTACTAGCACCATTCTACATACCCACAACTGAACAGGGAGGGCACATCAGGAGGAAAGGTCGGTATACAGCATACTGACTTTTAATATTTCATGTTTTATCTCAAAATATGACAAAACAACTGATCATCTCAGCAAATCACATCAGGCAGACAGATTTCTTGATGGGGCTTTCCGATATATTGCCAGCAACTTTCAAATGGTGGAAAATGAATTTTTAAGCCTTCCTAGTAACTGTTTTAACTTTAAAGGGACTGTACAGTACTGGTTTAAGTGAGGATTCACATTAGGAGTGGTTTGGTGAGATATTTAGAACCACTCCATGAAATGTTAAAGACCATACAATTCTAAGGGGAATCAAAAGTTTATTTGATGAAAATCGGTTTTGAAATGACCAAGATATCTAAAAACAAGGAAAAACAAAGAGATTCTAATAAAAGTTGTGGCCTGTCAATTTTATTAGGATTGCTTTTTTGGATATCTCAGCCATTTCAAGGCCAATTTTCATCAAATTAACGTTGAATCCTTCTTGAAATTGCATGCTCTTTCATATTTCATAAGAGGTTTCTCATTATCTCACAAAAAAAAAATGTTATAAACCTGAATCTTCACCTCAACCAGTACTGTACAGTCCCTGATTGGAGACAGCTGCAATATAATATGCATGTAACCATTTCTTTTATGGTACATTTTACTACAACACATATCTCTTCGTCATGAGGAAGCTCCTCATGGAAACACTCCCAACGTTGATTACAAGTCAGGCAGAATCTGCCCATCTCCCACCTTCACTGCTATGGCAATACACTGTGCACAGTTTACACTATCCCATGCATTGCAGTATCATTGATTTAGTTGTGTGCACTCACTTGAAAACACTACCAGTCTCGGCTTCAAACGTTATATCAATGCGTGTCATGTTCAAACATTGATTGTTTAAGCATATCAAAGGGTATGTCTGGATTAGTTTTTTTTTTTTTTTTGGGGGGGGGGGGCAGGGTAGAAGGAAATGGAGATGTAATGAGGAAAAGATGATGTCCCTTGCCATGACTTTCACGTAAGTGTGAGGCAGTGACAAGAAATACATGTGTAGGAGGCACTCTAACATTGTTTACCATTATATAGGTTTTCCAGGTCAAATATCCGCAATATTAGATCAAACGTCACATTAGGTAATTCAAATGTCAATAGGGAAATCAAATGTCCACTTAGCAAACCAATATCCTATAAGGTAAGTAAGATGTCCATAGCCATGTCAAATATCCACACAATGTCAATTTTCGCGTCACCTCAGGTCAATGAGAGCATATCACGTCATTCGTAGGTGATTCAGATGCTACGTAAGTGATTTAGATATCAGTTGACTCCAAAACACGGCAAAGAGTATTATCTTTCTAAAAATATGAAATCCTGATGGATATTATCAGGCGCAGACAACTGGGTTTTCATTCACACACAATCTGTCATGACTTTATTAAAACAAAGCGAGTCTCACTCATTTTTTTTTTTGCCTTTTTCTTATTCAAAATCTAGGAAATTCCAAAGAGCGGTGAAGCATAAATTTCGAAATTTGAAACTTGAGAGGCAATTTTGCATTTGCAATAAAATGACAGGAAAAATATCTATGAACTGAAAGAAAATGAACAAAAGAACTACCGTATTTTCATGGAGTGATGTAAAAGAGTTAAGAATCATTATTATGAAGAGTGACTTCCTATGTGTGTGTGTGTTTTTTTTTTCCTGACCAAGGAAATAACTGTAGTCCGACCCTGGAAAATTCTATTCTTACAAAAAAAAAAAAAAAAAAAAAAATCGATGGAATTCTTATCATAACATTTACAAATATTTTCTTTTTCGGTAATTTTTTGTACAATGTGTGCAAAGATTTCATTAAATCTCATATTTCTTGCCACCGCAGTCTGGCATTTGATGTGTGGTGCTCTGCACGCACAAGAACATAGGCTTTCTGAATCAAATTCAAATTGCTCAAAAGCAAGTATGATATACTGTAGTCATTCTAATGGCATTAGAGAAATCAAATATCCATGTAGGTACATAAGCAGTCCATAGTCAAGTCAAATGTCCACACAATTGAAATTCTTTCGTCATCTCAGGTCAATGAGAGTATCATGTCGGTCATAGGGAATTCAAATGTTACATAGGTAATTCAAATATCCTTTGACTCGAAAACATGATGATAAGCATTGCTTATGGAGTCTATGCCAACATTATGCAACACAATTTAAGTGACACCACTGAAATAACTTTGTTTCTCTTGCTGATCCGCAATTTCCTATCTGAAAAAAAAAATCTTTTTTAATGAAATACAAAAGCAGGTCTTTCGAAGTGAATGGCAAGGTAGGAATTGTACCACTTTTTAGGCAAGAAAAAAAAAAGGGGGAGAGAGAAAAATGGGAAGAAAAATGAAAGGATGTCAGGAAAAGAAAATAGTTAGAAAAAAAAGAAAGAATATAAAATATCAATAAACGAGAAATTGACATAAAAATTACAGGTTTACATTTGTTTCTGACCTGCAGCACAATCACAGTAAAGGGAGTACAAGAACGGCCATTCGGTATTAAAAAAAAAACAAAAAAAAAGTCTGAAGAAAATGATTTCCGTTATGTTTTAGACAATAAAAATGAATAGTCTCATGCCATAAATCCTCATTCTTTCGTATGAAATAATAAATTGCA
The DNA here is from genome assembly GCA_033980235.1 of Diadema setosum. Taxonomy (NCBI): domain Eukaryota; kingdom Metazoa; phylum Echinodermata; class Echinoidea; order Diadematoida; family Diadematidae; genus Diadema; species Diadema setosum. The sequence continues at coordinate 20,421,595 of CM067063.1, forward strand.
CATAAGGAAGTTACACGTACACCGCTATCATGAGATTCATGTCAGCTTAGCCCTATTGATTATGTCTGTATGCATTCTAAAAAATTTTCAATAAAATATGTCTTTATCTTTACACCGTATGTACCTGTGTTTGTGTATATGACAAGTTAATGCAAGACTAATTACTGAGGAGTGCGTGTATGCATGTAAGGCTACGATTTATATGGTTTAAATGGACATTTGAAATCACTATGTAACATTTGATCTCCCTTATGGGACATTGCTCCAGTCATTTGGATACTTATTTGGCTATCCGGAAATTGAATTACCTAGTCTGATATTTGACATGTGCTACATGGACATTCCATACCTACATGGACATTTGAACTGCCTATTGTTAACTGCATTGTACTGTGGACATACATTCATCTCTCTTACAATACACATGTACATTTGAACAATGTGTTTGAGCCAGTGGACATTTCACTTGGAAAACATGTCCTAAACGATACAATTATCTATGTGAAATAATGATTTTGTGATTCAAGAAAACACTGTCTAGGATGGAAATGGACACTTGAAAACATTATCTGACAATGGTTTCCCGGAGCATTGTTCTCTGTAATATTTTGCCATGCAACATTTGAACTGCATTGTCTCTTGTCTGATATTTTGTGCGGACATTTCATACCTAAGTGGACATTTGAATTGCCTAATTTGATACCATATTCTGTCATGAACATTTACTTAGCTGAATGGACATTTGAACTACCTATTAAACATTTGGTTTATCTCGGTGGACATTTGACCTGGAAAACCTATATACATTAAGAATGCTTCTATATCGTCAAACTATACCAGACCAATTCTGATTTTAGAATGTTTGTCTGAGCAAGTCATTCGGAAACAACCCATCCCTATGTTCTCGGGCAAGGTATTTGTAACATTTTGTTGTTGATGATGGTGTGTGTGTGGTCATCATTCATTGTACAGTATGAAAGGTATTTTTACTGCTTCTTTACATCATTGCAGTACATGTTTGATGGGGGGGGGGGAGGAATGAGTCTGGAAGTGAGACTACACCTGTAGGGCTCATGTAGACTGTGTTGGCCAGAAACCCTTGGCCTAGCGAAGATGCCTGCTGTACAGCCGTACCCAGCATGCACAATTTATGCATGACTGGAAAATGATTTGATTGAGACATGAAGAGGTGACCAGTATACAATGTAGATGTCTGATGAGTTCAGGGGAACCTTCCGCCTTCAGGGAACTAGATGGAGGGGGGGGGGGGGGGGGAGTCTCAGTGAGAAAAATAAATGTATACATACAGTGAGATCAAATTGTTTTTGTCTGTGTAATATTAATAACAATTTCTGACTCTCGGTCGTAATCACATGTTTGAATCAGAAATCATACTTTGCCTAATAAGCATACATGTCTTCGGGGTCAAGAGTTTTCATTCTTTTTTTATTATTCATTTGTTTATTAGTTTATTCAATCATTCATTTATTAAGTCATGCATTCATTTATGCATTTTTTTTTTTTTTTGGCAATTTTCAGAATATGCTGTTTAATTTTGGTCTAACTCTCAGGTCGAGATTGAAACAAGAGCAGAATTTTGAAAAAGGAAGGACATTTATCCAAATGTGTACAAAAGCTGATTGCTATTAAACTGGCTTATTATGACTTACAGTATCGCTTCATCACAATGTTACAGCACAGTGCAATTATTTCCCTTCATTTACTTCATATACTAATCTTTCTACAAGGTAAAGAGCATTATTTCTGTGTCATGAGTCATGAAATATTTTACTGTGTAAATACCACAATATCTGGATTGATTTTTTTTTTTTTTTTTTTTGGGGGGGGGGGGGGAGAGTTCCAAGAGAAGGATGTGGTCACCATGTGGGCTCTGCAAATATGCACTGTCAGGTTGAATTAAAGTCAACATTAACATTTGAAACAGAGTTTAATACTGTCTGTCGTGCTATTTGTGATTCCCACACAATGACTAATGACCAGTACCACACATATTAGTACTCCCTAACTGCATACTATTACTACTGTACTTACAACTGTTACTACTGACTGCAAACCTCAACTAGTGCTGTTTTCAACACTGACACTGATGCTTATACTTTACACCTAAATATAACTCATAGATTATATGATTTACTTGGTATCTAAGTATTGGTACTTGCACTGATGAGACACTAGTAATGGTACTAATGCTTATAACACTTACTCTTATGAAACTACGGTCTGTTTGTTGTAGCTCCATGGTTTGACTACAGTGCTTTATACTGATACAAGTATTGATACTCATATCAAAGCATACAAAACCTTTACTGACGCAGAAACTTAATTGCTGGTACTAAATTCTACCTGGCAAATATTAATAACTTGTATAACTCTCAGAACTAAAACTAATGGCAAGATGTGACAAAGTGTTCAATTTGTCATTTGAAGCGTAAATTTACGTGACTGTGTGTTTTATGATGAGCTCAGGTTATTTACTGAGGCAGCAAGATGTTAATGTCTGACATGTATTATAGCCATGGCTGTCAGCTACAGTGGACCATTTGTTATTATTTTTTTTATTGTGTATTATATGAAAGTATAATATATTATTTTTTTTCTCTGTCACTAATTTTTGTTCAATACAGGCCAATCCTAGAGACAACAAACTCCTCTTTGAAGTCTTTGATGAAAACAGACTGGTAAGAATATTCCTGCAGTTGCCTTGCTTGATTCCTCTATTTTTTTATTTTGTATTTATTTATTTTTTTTAATGTGACAGACCAATGCTGGATTTTGTGGAATATATTCATGAAGGCTAAAAATAAACAAACAAACATACAAAAACTAGAACTAAAAATAAAACTAAAAACATTGGCATGAATTCAAAAGCAGACAGTACCACTTGTGGTCATGATGATTGATGCTGATGGTGGTGTACCATGGACATGGACTATTTTGGAATGCCAAAATGCACATTACATGTTACATGCAGCAAGAAAAATTTTGCAGAATGAGCAAATGTTTCCTCATTTCATGTTTGCATTTGTGCATAGTCTTCTCTGCACGTACATCAAGATACAGTGCTGTATAAACCACACTTGAACTTGATAGTACACTTTGCTATGCTGAAACACTGGCCAAGACATATTAATGCATATCTTGTATACATGTATATCTCCTTTTTTTGTTTGAATGAACATTTTCTTCAGTTACTATGCTTAGTTCTTCTGAACCCTTGACAGCTTTGACCATCCTAAAAGGATTAAAACCTGTGCAGTTCATCTTATTCAGCTGGCTGCGAAGAACAAAATGGTTGCGTGAAACTGTCAACGTGGACAGTGAATTATAGCAGTGATAATGACCAGAGTAATTACACTGTCTATAATATATAGTATAAGTATATAATATATAGTATATAGTATATAGTAATTAGTATATAGAAAGAGATGCATTGAAAGCGAGGTAGACAGGTAGAGAGATAAGTAGATGAATAGATACTGTGATGAAACTATACCACGTGATGTCGGAGTAGCGGGAAGGCATTTCTAGAAGCTCCCGTATACACACAAGAATTTTGCGGAAATTACGCTAAACTTCGACAGAAATATCAACAAAATGGACGCGAGGAAGAAGGATTATAACTTCCGATCACATACTAATATTTGTATAATTTATCATACGGTTGATAATACCTCGCATACAGTATACTGTTTATCAATAGTTCATAGGTAATATAACATTTATACCTGTCTCTTAGTTGCATTCTAATTTCTGTAATTACTGTCTCATTTTGTAAATCAAATTTATAATTGCATTTCCTTAATTACACCCATTGTGTAGCAGGGAGCTTCCTCTGGTATCATGCTAATGTTTTGCATTGTTTTTTTCAGCTCATGTACATACCCAGACGCTGACCATGCCCTTGAGTACCATCCGTAACGATGTTGATTTTGTCTCATGTGTGTTCATGTTCGTTTCTTTGTTCTGTGTGTGTTTCATGTTTCTCTGTACATATTTCGTTTTCCTTTCTTCTTCTAGGTCTGCATACCCCCACGTAGCTGCTGAGTCAGATCTAGGCGAGAAGCCAGTTATTAACTCCCGAATGTTTTATTATAACCATGGCTAACATAACAAATTTTGTTTTCAATTCCTTGAATAGTGATGAATTTTATGACACAGTAAGGCATTCTGAATCTGACCATGCAAATATTACTTCCAGTTTGTATGAAGATTATATATCCAATAAATACAATACCTCAGCACAAGAATTTGAATATAATTTCGACTCAAATGATCCAGTTCAGAGTCCATCATGTGTTTATTTGACTGAAAATCAATATAAGAATCGTATCATGAATACAGACAATGAAACATTGTTGTTAACTCACTTTAACATACGCAGTATCAACAAAAACTTTGACAAGTTGCGTTTACTCCTAGAAAACCCAGATCAAAAATCTTGCTCCATCATAGGACTAACAGAAACATGGTTGAACTCCAATATCAGTCATTTGTTTTCTTTACCCGGATTCGAATTTGTATTTAGAAATAGAAACAACAAAGTCGGTGGTGGAGTTGGTTTGTACATCTCGAAAAAAATTAAATATATTATACATGAGGAGATCAGTGTTATGAACGATAAACTCGAATCCCTTTTTATTGAATTGATAAATCCACATGGAAAAAACATTGTGATTGGCGTAATTTACAGACCCCCTCGGTCGAATTTGAATGATTTTCTGACATATATGCAGGATTTAGTACAAAATCCCATTATACTTAACAAAGATACATTTTTAATGGGCGATTTTAATATTGATCTCATGAAATGTAATTCCCAAAACAACCCACAAGAATTTATAGAAATATTAATGTCTGCTTCGTTTTTACCATTAATTTCCAAGCCTACCCGTGTCGCCAGTCAATCGGCTACCCTCATAGACAACATTTTTTCTAACGTTCTTCCACTTCCTGAGTCTGGTATCGTCCTCTCAGACACCACTGACCATTATCCTATATTTGCCCAGGTTCCAATTAAACTGACTAAACAAAATAAGTATCACAAGCGACGTAAGATTACTGCAGATAAGCTTATAAGTCTCCAAAACAGCCTCAAAGAAATCGACTGGTCCTTTGTATACAACACCACCGATGTCAATTTGTCTTATGACTACTTCATATCTACTATTACCTCTGAAATTGATAACCATATTCCGCAGCGTAATATAAAAGATAGATATAAGCAAATTCCAAAACTCCCGTGGATAACCCAGTCCATATTACGATCTATAAATAGAAAAAATAATTTATTTTATAAATACAGATGCAATCCTACTGAAAAAAATAAGAAAAAATATGTTTCATATAAAAACACACTCACCACATTATTACGTACGCGGAAGAAAAACTTTTATGCAAATCAGATAAATAAATATAAAAATGATATTAAAAACACATGGAAAATATTAAAAGATGCTATGAATACACCTAACAATTCATCCAATATTACTGAAGTTCGATGGGGCGATTCCTCCAGCAACACTCCCGCTGGCATGGCTGAAATTTTTAATGACTTCTTCTCTTCAATTGGACAAAATCTTTCTCAAAATATTCCTCTTTCAAGTAAAACCTTTACTGATTTTTTAGATACACCTAACTCCAAAACTATATTTTTTGACCCTACATATAAAGAAGAAATAGTAAGGATTGTTGCCAATTTGAAAGAAGGAAAAAGTCCTGGCCACGACGGAATTGATAACCACCTGATAAAAAACATAATTCCTCAAATAGTGGATCCCCTAGTACATATTATCAATTCATCGCTTACAACTGGCCATGTGCCAAATAGCATGAAAATTGCGAAAGTAATTCCTATTTTCAAGAAAGGGGAGAAGGATGATGTCAACAATTATAGACCTATATCTTTATTATCTTCTATCTCCAAGATTCTTGAAAAAATAGTTTACATCCGGACAGTACGTTTTCTTAAAACCTGTGACATATTTTCAAATTTTCAATTTGGATTCAGGGAAAACCACAGCACAACACACGCATTACTCGCCCTCATCGACAAAGTCACACACGCACTTGACACATTTTCACACACGATAGGTATCTTCTTGGACTTCTCCAAGGCCTTTGACACGATTAACCATGGAATACTTCTCGCAAAATTATCCCATTATGGCATACGTGGAAAGGCCTTGGAGTGGTTCACGAGTTACCTATCAAATAGATCCCAATTTGTACATGTCAATGGCTTTGATTCTCAAAATAAAACGATAACATGTGGTGTCCCACAAGGGAGCTTACTAGGTCCGTTGTTATTCATTATTTATATCAATGATTTTCATAGATCCTCGGAGAAACTATCATTCATATTATTCGCGGATGACTCTAACCTTTTCTTTTCCCATCCCGACCCAAATATCTTAGCAAGAACAGTAAACGAAGAACTGAAAAAGGTTATACAATGGATATACGCAAATAAATTGTCACTTAATATTCAAAAAACAAAATTTATGCTTTTTAGTAACTCTTTAGATAGCCTCCCGGGAAATATATCATTTGATACTACTCCCCTAGAAGAAGTTTCTACTTTTAAATTTCTTGGTGTTTGCGTTGATAACAAGCTTTCATGGAGGAATCATATTGATAGCATATGTAAAACTATTTCACGAAACATTGGCGTAATGAACAGATTAAAATATTATCTTCCTTCATATGCATTATTAACTCTTTACTCTAGTTTGATACTACCGTATCTAAACTACGGGATTCTTGCTTGGGGTAATACATATCAGATATTACTTGATAAACTTTTTTTATTGCAAAAGAAAGCGCTCAGAACTGTTTTTAACCTAACTACACGAGAACATACAGATCCTTTGTTTTTTTACCATGAAATACTAAAAATAAAAGATTTGTATGTGTTTCAACTTGGTCAGTTCATGTTTAATTACAACAGCAACTTTTTACCCAAAATATTTCACGACTCTTTTCATCGAAACAGTCATGTACATAACTATCCTACGCGACGATCCAACGAATTCCATCTTCCATTCATGAGAACCGTACATGCCCAAAATACATTTATGTATACCGGACCCAGACTTTGGAATAATCTAGATAATAGCTTAAAAGACTCACCCTCATTCCTCACATTTAAATACAAATTCAGAAAACATTTGTTATCTACTTATAATTCTAGATAATCTGAATTAATTGTTTTAATTCATGCTTGAGGTTTCACCTGTCCTGATGTCGCAGCACTTGGCGTGTTCTGTATGCAGACCTCTCTTCTCTCTTTATTCTTCTTTCCTCTTCCTTCCTGTCTTTGTTCCTCGTAGACTTGTATTGTCACCGTCTTCTCTCTTCTCGGTACTGTCTCGCGTCGTATATGTGTGTGGGTAACTGAATGTCTGTACGAGTGTGTCGTCCTTCTTATAATTATTTTCTCGGTACACCAGTTCAATGAACACCGTCTGGGCATTAGCATTGATACTTATTTTCTATTATTGTCGAAGCCAGCGTATAGCTATATTTTTACAAACGACTTAAGTAATCTATATTCAATATAAATGCTGTAAGAAAATAATAAAAAAACTTGAATAATATATTGCTTACTCATCAATTATCTAGGGATCCACGTCCTACAAGCTTAGCTTTTTTGTGGATCGCTATTTTCCAAAATTGAAGTTATTTTCTGAAAGCTCGCGAAGTATACATGTATACGCATCGTTCCTACTGATTATTGTACATATGTTGATGTATATAATTTATTTCGTATATTACATGAACCTTTTGTAAAAGTGTAGACAATATCATTTTATGATATGTATACTTTGTATTACGTTTTGATTTTCGTTGATTGGAAATAAACTATGATTGAACTTGAACTTGAACTTGAATGGAAAAATAGATAGTATAGATAAATAGATGAACAGATTATCATCACCAGTTGTTGATGGGATTTTGAGGAATTGCTCCTAATAACAACCTGTGATATAAGCATTGCATGCAAAAGAAAAACACTTAACCTATTTGAAATATATAAAAATTTAGTCAGAATTGCCAGCAAGTACAATATATGTCAATGGATTTGTGTGTATGTGTGTGTGGGTGGGTGGGTGTGTGTGTATAATATGGGTAAAGTGCCATCATTCCAGAATATTAACAGCAGATAAATCCTGTTTGAAATGATTTTATTTTGATTTGATTTGATTTATTCACAAAATGCATATGATACAGATATGATACACAAATATGCACATAGTTAGTGCATGGAATATGTCATGTACATTTTGTGTGGATCATTATTAGCTATAAATAAAAAGCTTGACTGGGATGTCCAGTAGATATATATGACTTAATACACATGATTATATACAAAAACATTATACAAAAAAAAAGATATCATGCACGTTCAATGGATTCATAGATAGGGATATGAGAGAAGGAAAGAGGAAGAAAGAAGAATGAGAGAAAAATAAGAAGAGAGGTACTTGTACTCTACAGATACAAAATATAGGACATAACAAAAGTATTTAAAACAAAAATACTTCATGAGAGGGAAAAGTTGTAATATTCCTTGCCGTGCTGGAAAGTACTATTGCCACTCACCATGATTATGCCTTCATCTATTCTCAATTGATATTTAAAGAAGTATCATTACAGTATTAGAGACAAGAAGCATTAGTGTGAGCCAAGCAGAATGTACATGATTAATTGCAATGCCCTGTGGGTTCCAAGAAGCGCAGTACAAATGTCTTTCCATGAGTCTTGTGTGTTCAGTAAAAACACATCCTTCATTCATCACACTAGCACAAGCTGATCCCCTGTCTGTATTTTAATGTTACCCAGCGTCTGAAGTGTACAACTCTCTTCTGAGTAGCCCATGTTGTTAGTGCGGTATTCCGCGCATCACAGTGCAGTACAAAGCTGTGACTGTTCCTCCCAGTGACTAGTGTGGTTATTTACCATGTGCTTATCATCATCATGTATCTATCGAGGAGAGTCATCCTCATTTTGAAGCCCATGTTTAACTGTTACAAAACCATTACAAAACACTTTGCCAAGCTTTGTTCCTGTGTGACCAGTAAGTAAAAGAATGTGTTTGCACACATAAACCACACTCATGCTAACGGGGGTCCTACCAAGAGGTGTAGTACTTCCATGTAAAGGGCAAGTTGACTGTAATATACAATGTATACATGTGTGCATTGAGTGAATGCAGAAATATTGGTAGAACATCAAACACATCAGTGAAAGTTTGAGGAAAATCAGACAATGGATTCAAAAGTTATGAATTTTTAAAGTTTTGGTGACTGTCGTTGATGGATTAAGGAGACTATTACACTTCATGACATCATTATGGACAACAATACACAAAGAAAATTCAATATATTTTCACTTTTCTAGCATAATGAAAGATCACATGACATGCCTCTTTCAGAAATCAGGGGGAATAATATTACCCTTAACATCACTTACAAGTCGATAGTATACGTACTTTTCATAAAAATGAAATTTTGAGGAATTCTCTTATATGTTCTTTATATTGTTGTCCATAATGAACTTCTTATCCAGCAATGATGGCACCAAAACTTCAAAAATTCATAATCTTTTGACCAATTGTCTGATTTTCCTCAAAATTTCACTGATGTGTTCTACTAATATTGCTGCTTTCACTCAATCCACGTTTATATTTGGGCTTTGGTTTCTTCTAAGTTTGAACTATGTTATACAATACGTTCGTGTACATAGTACTGTGTATGCCATTTATGTAGGTAGTCTAATTTCTAGCAAATCAGGACTTCCTGAAAGATTTCACAAGTGGTTAGATTCGCAATCATGGAGTGGAATTTTGAATGAATGGAGAATGTCGGATGCGTTAAATTTGAGATGAACACCTGACTTGCAAAATTTGCAAGAATAAAATCCTCATGAAATATCTGGCATTTACAGTAGTAGTCCTTGTTTTGTAGTTCTATTGTGTGTTCTACATGGTAATGAGAATTAGTAACAGGTTTTGTGAATCTACGACATACCCAAAACAGTTCTCGATCCCTCTTAAAGATGGGCCATATCCCTTTTGCATTCCTTCCCAAATAGCACAGAACATGATATATTCCACCAGAATGACAAGACTATTCTAAAGTTATAGCATTTCTGTGATATTTGAAGGTTGTTAGCCATTAAAATTCAAACAATGCACCAAACACTCATCGTAACCTATTCTGTGTACTAGGCACAGCTGCATACATTAATCTTCCTGTGGTTGTAATATGATACTTGTACTTCGAACAAAAGATATGCAAGTTAAAGCTGTCAGAAAAGAAGAATTCACTAGCCTCTCTTTGTTATCAATGGCAAATAACAACACACCACTTACATGAACTACAGTGCATCGCACAGGTCTGTAGAACTAGACTACCGGTAGTAGTTTAGATTTGTAATTGTTTCGTAGTACGAATAAATTATTCAAATCTTGACTGTCAATTTAACTAAACAAATAAAGGCCCTCTTGAGTTCAGAATTTACAGGTTTCCAAATGGTGTTTTCTTCAATACCTAAGTGTTCTCACCAATTTTTCAAAAAATTTGCATACAAAAGGATGATATGTCTTTAAAATGTGGAGAAAAGCTTCTATTGGGATAGCTTTTGTTGAGGAATACTCCTTGCCAACCATGCCAAATAGTAGACCATTTCATAATTAACTCATGTGCACATTTCGTAAAATAACCTGTCTTGTTTCTCAATTGTTTAGGCACTTCACCCATTTTCGAAGTGACATAGTGTATCGGCTTGCCTGACATAGCAATCTATGGAGTCATGCTCAAATAAAATACAGTTTTGTACTTGCTTATAGACCAGCAGGTGACTATTGGGAACAACATATGCTATTCATTGGATAGGAAAGTATCACAATATATTTGGCTATGCCATAGTAGCAAGTGAAACTGTCTGGGTAGTAACTGTACTTTTCATAGTAGTATTAATAGTACATTGTACATAGTAGCTGTAAGTATATGAATGGCATTATATTCCACATACTAAGAATGTTGCAATAGGATTGGTCCAGAGCTGATCACGTGATGAAGCGTAGTTTTGCCCATCACATCACCTGAGAAGAAAAGTTTGTTACACTCTATGTTGATAGTCCCTTTTGTTTCGCTGATCTCCACACAGTCCACACAGTCCTAACGCAAGATGAGTATGTGCGAAATAAAAGTGCGTTGCACTGTGGACTATCATATGATCTAGGTCACTTGATAGTACACAGTGCAATGCACTTTCACTTCGGTGCCGTGCAGTGCGCGCAGCAAATTCATTGTTTTGTCATCTACGCGCACACGTAGCCTAAGCCCTAAGGTTACCTAAAGACAGCTAAAACGGTTTCAGATGTGGAATAAAATGGGTATTTCTAGGACCCTAGATGTGGAATATAAAGCAAATAATCAACTTTTAGTTTCAGGCAATGAGACAACCTATCACTTCCTCAGCGACCTGAATGTGTATGCTATCTTTCCTCAGCTGCGCTTCAGAAAGATAGCTACATCCAGATCGCCTCGGAAGTGATAGTTTGTCCCATCACATTCACCAACGTTGATTATTTGCTTACTGTAAAGCCAAAAACATTTGCAGCATGAAACTTTGTCAAATTGGAGCCAATGGCCTTTTTCGCATCATGAAACTTATGTGAATTGTGAATTGGTGACTGGTATTCAATGCATTGTGCAGACAAACTTTTGCTTGCATTTTACTTTCATGAATGTTGGCTCCTCGCAGAAGCTTTATGCATGCCAACATTTCTGGCTTTACAATGGTACAATCACATTGATATTTCTCGCTGTAGCTTATGTATTAGCATATCAAGAAGTAAGTAGCACATGTACTAATCCTGTACACAATGTATATTTTGTGGTGTTTTTTGATATTTAGGAATTTAAAGGTACTAGCCCACATTTGCAAACCCACGAAAATCAAAACTGCATATTAAAAACAGGTCCAATATGACTTCAAGTACAAGTTATAACAGTAACATACCTCACCTGTCGCTCTTTGTCTATACCATTCGATAAAAGAGAGAAAATCATCGTTTTAAAATCAATTTTCAAACCGGGTCAACCCGACCCAAAATTGAATTACGAGCGCAGGCTATAGCTACGTACATTGTACGTGTAACACGTACGTGGACCGGAGCTAGCGAGCGTTATACGCATGCATACGGATTACAGTGCATTTTCATTTATTTTTATGAAAGTAATGGACTAATTGGAACGAAATTTTGCACAGGTGTTACTGCAATCATACCCAAACTCCATGCTAACTATGAGACCAGTTGCTGCAGGTTTACAAATGTGGGCTTATACCTTTAAGAACATGTGAAAATATGGCCTCTGTAATAAACAAAATTTGTGCATACATCATCTCCGAGGTAAAAAATCACTAATTTTATCTTTTAAAAGGATGGCACTTCTTTCTTAATTCTGTTAATGTGTGTCTTGATTATGGATTCACCCACCAGTAAAATTGTGTCCAAACAAATTCCAATTCATGCAATTATAGAAAATATATGGCATTGCCCATACACAAGAAGCATTAGTAGTAATATTATTGTTGTAGTACATACAAGTAGTGGTGTTTTCGTATTAGTAGTGTAGAAGTACTGGTAGTACTAGTAGTGCTGCTAGTAAATTTGTTGCATGTAAGTAATTGCCATGATTGAACGATGTTTTTATCGTGATTCAAACTTCAATAGCCATGCCATGGAGTTTTGATTGTTGTTATCCTGACCTTGATATGCTTGTTTTTCAGTTTTCCCCAAATTTTCTTCTATATATATTTTCTTTTCACAGACCAGAGATGACTTCTTGGGTGTTGTGGAAATTCCATTACACAATCTACCAGTGAGTAACGATGAGATAGATTGATAAACGTCTTCTCTATAGTCACAAGAGGGTTACATACAAACATTCCTAACTTATGTATTGTGTCAGTATTCACCAACAAAATAAATGAATTAAAATTTAAAAAAAAAAATATAGTTACAAGGGGCCATTTCAAGTTTAAACATGATTCCTGTGTGACCAAACTTTATTCTGTGATTTGAGACCACTGTCTATGAAACGATCTGATGTTAGAGACCAGCTTTTAGTATTATCAGTGTAGGCAAAAGTGATTATTGTCTGTGCAAATGTTAAAGAACAGGAGTCAAGCTTTTAACTATACTCCTCTTGTTTTAATGATGACAAATGCTGAAATTGAAATGTTTCCTACACCTGGGTGTGTTATATTGTTATCTAGTCCATACAAAATTATGTCATCAAGAAATATGTTCGTCCACAAAAGATTGTTGTTGTTAATCAAAGAAAATTATCATCGTTTTGTTTCTTTTCCTTTTATTCATATGTGTCTCTATCCAGACAGTAGGACCAGGCCAGGAGTTACAAGAAAAGGGATATGTTCTGCGACCCAGGAGGTAACCATCACCTTTTAGGGGAGAAATACATGACTGAGAGGAAGAGGGGTGATATCTGAATACTTTTACATGAATACCTCACTCCAGACCCATTCTTAACAAACAAACAAACAAAACAAAAGCACAAATAAAGTCAGAAAATTTACACTGTTTTCAAGGTTTAGAACTAGAAGATACGTCATGACCTTGCACATGATACCAGTTAAAAAATAACCTGCCAATATTTTCAGAGAAGGTCACATCTTCAGTAAAGACCATCTCAGGTATGCAATAAAATATAATTCATCAACATTAGATGTTACGAGCCCAGACATATGTAAGGGGTAGATAATCCAAACTCTGAAAAATTTACTATTGAGTAAAAGGGTTGTAAAGTTTGTGGGTCTATGCGAGTGCAGTACTCACTCATTATTGTGCGCAGGTCAAAAGTAGTAAGTGATTGTCAAAATGTAAAACCAACCACTGTAAAGTGATTGTAGTGGTATCCTGAAACTTGTTGTGCTTTACAAACATATCCTATTCACAATTTCAAACTAGCAGACTGCTGACTGTTCAGATAGTTTGTTCTTGTGTGTGTGTGTGTGTGTGTGTGTGTGTGTGTGTGTGTGTGTGTGAGTGTGTTCACATTTTCATGCATCATATAGAAATTGGAGAAATCCAAACTTGATAGCAAAAATATTGTTCCCACAAACAGAGTTGAAATTTTTCTTGTGGCAAGAGCTGTCATCTTATGCAAAGGAAAGAAAATAGTAGATATGTGTGATGATGATATTATTTGTAAGAAAGACCTACTTTTAGCATGTTGAATATTCCATTTCTATTTGTCACATAATGATGGCAGAGAAACATATTCATGGACAATGTGTGGTTATCATATATATTTAGCACAGCATGGTTAGCTGTACAAACATGACTTTTATGACATGCATTATATCGTACGTCACACAGATGGAAGTTTGTTGAACTCTGTTTAAAGGTGCAGTTCCGTGTTTTGTTTTGGTTTTGGTTTATTGCCACCTCCGTGGTCCAGTTCCAGATCCAGGGTGCGCGGCAGTCTCCGCATGGCTCTGGGGTTCGTCCATGAGGAGAACGTCCCGGACTTGGAGGTTCAGCAGGAGGAGGAGGAAGAGGAGGTGATTATTGAAATACTTGGCTACATTGTAGCATGGTAGTCAGAGAGAAACTGCAAAAGGCTGTTATTTTCTTTTACAGATATTTCTGCAAATGAGGGGGTCACAGACATCTTTGGGAGATCTTGTTTGTGCGATTTGACACACAGAGGCTATCGTTAGTGCACTAATGCCTGTCTGTTCACTCCATCACTTTCCTGTACATGTACTCAGTATTGAGGTTTGTTGATAGGGAGGGATGCGTGTAACATTAGACATATTACTAGTATGTTTGTATCCGCCCAGCTATGGCTATGGTTTTGCCCCAGCCCAGAAGGTGCCAAATACCACAAAATGAGCACGTTGATATTTTCACGCTACAAATTTGATACGATCAAGATCTGGTGCAATACTTAGTCCTGTTGCTAAATTCGCAGCTGAAAAGTGATTTGTGAAATTTGCAAGAATTAAACCCTCGCAAAAAATAAAAAGCTTTTTCAGTAGACAAAGAGATAATGAAAGGGCACTATGGAGTGAGAGATAAAGAAAGTGGGGAGGGGGGAAGGAGAGGTTAAAAACAAATCAATCTCATAAGTAATGCTTGTCTTGCACAATAAAACTGAATGTGACTTGGGTAGTGGCCATCACTTATTACAGCAGTAGAAGTCACTCTTGCTCCTATCTCAGAATCTCTAATTGTGTTTGATACAAAAATCGGTTTGCCCTGAAATTTGAATACAACCCCTCATTTATTTTTATCATAGACGTCCATGAATGATTTGGAATAATCATAATAATGATGATAATGATATATTGATATAGCATATTATTTTACATGTACATGTTCAAATGCTGAAATGCGCTTTACAATTTAATTATTGATGAAACAAGTGAGCCTTGGTAGTCTGTTTTCTGGATAAACAGTTTCTGTTCCAGGTTGCAGATTAGGTAGATTGAAGTTAAGGAATATCTGGTCAGCCTCACATGTGTTAGTAGGGAGTAGTTGAGGAGAATATGTGCAAATTTTTAATGCCGAGTGCAGATGGAATGGTGCAGATGAAAACACATAGGGGCTAGTATTTTAGAACCATGCATTGGTGAGCTTAAAATCAAATCTATTTTTAAATTTGTTAAAAACAGAAACAAAAATAAGATGATATATTGTACATTCTGAAGCTGTGAGTTAGCTAAATTCACACAGAGAAAATTACCATGGTCTTCCCAAGCTGTCTAAAGTAGCTTTCTTGGTTGATTATTGTTAAAAACAAAAGAAAGCAATGGGTGCCGTAGTAAAGAATACATGGTGTTGGCGATTGGTTTACATAATTTAAGTTGGCCACAATGAATTATTTTATCTAAGCTGTGCAGTGCATTTCTTCTCATAATGCTCAGGAAATCACATTCAAGCAAAGGAATTTCTATCTTTAATTTAATTTTTTTTTTCTATTTGCTTTATAATTTCCATAGCTCAGGTTGACATTGCTACGCTCACGTGGCCCACGTTCGGTTGGTTGAAATGACTGCAATTTGAGTTTTCTTGATTCTTCTCCCAACTTTGTTGCTCACTCATTTGGGTGTATAAACTAAATAGCATGTGTTTTCATTTTATTTTCTTTGATTGTTTCATTTTATTTTTTTTTTTTTTTGCGACACCACAGATGCAGTATATGAATGATTTTTTTTCTCTTTTTTTTTTTTTTTTTTTTTTTTTTTGTCAGGCATGCAAAAATTAACAGACTTATGATGTTGAATGATGTTTTTCTTACCTGGAGAAATGCTAAACTTGCTCACATCACACATTTAACATGACAGTGGTTGTAGGTGCAGTGCAATATTCTGTATACAACATGGCTACAAATCATGTCTTCACACATTGGCATGCATGATATACTGTACCTGCCAATTCACATGCGATATATATGTGACCGTGCATCACAAAACCTGCAAAGAGTTGCATAGGTTGATTTTCTAGTAGACCGTAAAACATATAATTTGAGGTCAATTGATGATGTAGTGTTAATGTGTTTTCTGGCAAGAGTCACCCTTTTCATATCTAAATGCACAGTTTGAAAATATAAATTAAGTATAATTAGTGATTTTACAGATTTTATAAAATTTTGTGTGTAGGGGTAGAGGGAGGTTTCAGGTTATCAGTTCACTTGAGCGAGTTGAAAATCCCTAAATTTCAGAATTTATCTCTTAAAAAAACAAAAACAACAACAAAAACAACCTAGGAATGCTGTGCATAGACACAATGCACATTAGTGAGTGTATGCATTTTGCAAATAAAAAAACAACAACTCATGGTTGCATTTTCTCCAAATGTGGCAGGTATTATTGCCAATGTGATAGAATATACACATGAACACCTTGCCCCCTGGAGATCTCCAAAGCTCCCCAAGTCTGTCCAGTTCTCCTTGGATTATAGCCTCCAAGAATGTGTAGGAGCTGTCCTTGCAATACTGGGGTGAGCACTACACTCCGTGGGTCTAGCGCTATTTTTTTTTCATCTTCCACCTGTGAGTTGCAAAATATGTGCAAGGGAACAAAGTCCTACGAAAGTTTAAAAGAGAAAAAGATAGTTTAACAGAGAGATAGAATAGTCAGCAGTAACTGAATCGATTTGACCTGTCTTGAATAAAATGTGTTAATGTCTCTTGTTAATCCGATAATCCCCTCACAGTGGTTGCCATGGAGTTTTTAATCCCCTTTGCATTTTTATACACATTGAAGGGTGACTCATTGCACATAAATAGAGCCTTAACCTCAAAACTCCTTTTCTCTTAATAGTAGCATGCCTGCATGTTTGATTTTACTTAGCTTATTTGGGTTGGTGAGGGTTATCCAATTTTGATGAATTGTTTATAATTTTAAAGCTGAGAATGGCCTCATTCAGAATTTGACTGTCAAAAAAGTATTAGTTTGAGCTACTTTTGATTGGTTTTGTGATGCAAGGTCACATATGTTCGGAGTGACTTTCCTGTTCAGCAACATTTTCATCTTTTTAATCAATGCAGGGTTTGTGATATGTGAGGTGCATTTCTTTTGCGGGTTTTCTTACATGTTAGGCTGGTAGACCTGCATTATATATTGTTGGTTTTTTTTTTTTTTTAATGCAATAATTTAGCAATTGTACCAATATGTGTGGCAATACAATTCATTTTCCAAATTTTTGAAGAAAATCTTGATAAAGGTCAAGGTGTAAGGCTAAATGTCGCATTTTATGCAGTAACCCAAGGAGCATGAAATGCAATTGCATCAAACTTGGTATGTAAATTGTAAATGTGCTGTGGCAGGAATTTATCTCATAATCATATGATTACTGGCAAGCAAGGGAAGCATTCTGTCAAAAAGACTCTAATGTTGAAATATTGCTATTTACTCAGTTGCTTACTCGGTTATAATTTTATAAAGATTGGTTCCATACAGATGTGGTAAAGGTTATGCAATTGCTGTGATTTCATTAAAAGATTGTATTCAAATGAAGTACATAGAATAGACATTAATGCAAACTACGGTGAACATCAGGAGTTTCAGATCTTCCATAAGCTGCCCAGGAAAAAAAAAAAAGGCTTCAAAACGATATCATCATGCTTGGCACATTGGTGGAAAATGTCAAGGGTCATTGCTAACCAAAGTTTTTAACAAAATATGAAGGTCCTAATTCTGAAAATACACCACACCATGTAAACTATGATTTAATATACAAATGATGCACAGGACAGAGTGGATCGGTGAGAATTGGATGCGTGAGCTTAACTTTCAAACTGTTTAAATCCACGAGAGCAGTGAGTGGGTTTTATACTGTTTCCAAAGTTAAACAAGAGCATCCAATTCTCACTGTATTATGGTGAATGATTGCTTACGCTATGTTTCTTCCAACCTAGTTCTGAGGTGTGTACAAACACATACTCCAAGAAGGAAAATGCATGCAGAGATAAAGTTGCTTCTTGATATTTATTGGTATAAAAAATCCCCTTAGAAACTGAAATGACTAGGTCACAGAATGTTTTGCAAAACTGTTTCATTGATTCTCAAGTTCACAGGAAATGTTTATGATAAATTATCTCATCATTAAATTAGCACCACTGAATTTCTTTTTATATATGGACAAGGATTTAATGGAGCTGGTTAAATCATTAAATCTGCACAAAATCAGAAGGAAATTTGACCCCCCCCCCCCCCCCAAAAAAAAAAAAAAAAAAAAAAAAAAACAATTTAAGAGAGAAATGGGAATGTCAATCTTTCAATTGTGTTATCAAAGCATCAGTTATCAATTTGGCAGTGAAGAGACTCTTGCAAATTCTACAACCAAAACATCTATGTATGATCAACAAAGGGCTTGAAAGAAAAATTATTTACTCTCCATTATTTAACTCTAGCAATGGGGAATTATGATGATAAATAATGTAGCACCAAACCACAAAAATGTGTTTTTTGAACTGCAAATTGATGGGTGAATGGTCAGTGGTGTGACTGAGTCATGTGCAAAGTTCAGACTTCAACTCACAAATTCCTCAATAGAACAGGCATATTCAACAAGGTACTGAATCTTTACTGGGGAAGGGGGGGGGGAGAGTGTTTGTGGCAATTTCCTTTTATAGTCATTCTGTTCTACCCATGTGTTTCTGCTATATTCATGCATATCTCCAACTCAGTCTCATCTGATTGTGAGCGTACATGTTAATTCTTGACTGTTCCCAGCAAGAAGGAGTATCATGGCATGGAGGGTTGCCTTTCGTGTTTGAATAAGATGGAACTTTTCACTATGCTTCTTTACAGATTTATGTTAATGTGTTTTCTCAGTGACAGTTGATATGAAATTCTTTATTTTTCTTTTTTGTGAGTTTTCATCATCATACGTCAGAAGCCTAGTGATTCATGTCATTACCACCTACACATCTATATGTGTCAATCAGCTAATTCTGACAAGACATCCTTTCACATAGAATCTAGTGCAATTGAGTTTTACTTATTTGTACTCTAAGTTTTGCATGAGCACTTGGTGCAGTCTGGCATAATGTATCCAGAAATGCATAATTCTGAAGTATGTTATGTGATGGAATGATACACATTATGAAACTAACCAAGGTAGAGGAACAAACTAAAAAACAAAAACAAAAACAAAAAGCCCCCAATGCACTATGGCTAGATGAACACCTGTGCCTTTATGCAGTAGCTGTGTAAGAATGCCAGATAAAAAGCAAACAAGGAGTAGACCAGCAGGTTGCTTGAGCTTTGCTGAATTGTTATATTGACACAAGGCACCTGTCGAGGGGTAATCTTGAATGAAACTACCTGGTGGTGGTGATTAAGTCTTGGTGTGAGGAATGTTAATGGATAGAAGTTTGATTGTGAAGTTTTCCTTGCATTCCCTTTTTTACCCCTCTTCAATGTTTTTTTCTGTTTTTCATACAGCCCATGGCATGATTTTATAGGATTCATGCTGTGCCATTTCTGGCAAAGAGAAAATACAGCACTTCCGTGATACTTGATACTGGCTTATTACCAAACAGTAGTGTAAATTGATTGTAAATTGATCGTGTCAATGCAGGAAGTGGTAGAAAATTATCCTGTATCACATAACCGCTGAGGGGGCAGAGACCCAACTTAGAAGAAGTAAAGGGGGAAAAAAGCAAAGCTTCTGCTTCAGAGTGGCTTATTAGCAGAAGCTGGTCAGGTGACCCTCAATGTACTTCCCTTGAAGTTTGCAATGGAATATTTTAATGTCATCATTTGGCATTCATTCATCCCACATAAACAAGAGATCAAACTAACACATACCTAACACCAAACCATTTTGAATCTGGAGGAAAAATTCCAGATTTTTACCCGTGTAAATTCAGGTGAACGGTGCGAAATTCCTCTTTCACCCCCACCCCCTGCAACAAAATTGAATGTAATGCCATGCAAAGGAGGGTGATATCTTCAGTCTGCAATAAAATGCTTCTGAATATATACTCAGATTGGTTGAGAGCTCTGCACATGTATGATTTAAATGTATTTACATAAAGATTTGTGTGCAGTTCCTTTTCATAAGAATCAAATGTCCCCAGGAAAGGCACTCTTAAGTCTGCATGTCTCTGGAACAGATGGACAGAGAAAGAACAGAGGAAGAAAGAAAACAAAACAACTCAATAACCAAAAAAAGACAGAGTAAAAAAAAGAACAAGATTAAGCCTAAAGCAATTTGAAGCAATGCAAACCTAATCAAGGAACAAAATGATGTTTATATTTTCCTTCTGCTTTGGTTACAAGTGTCTTCTAAAAGTCTTTTGTTTCTGACTCTTTTCCCCCCAGCATGACTGGGAGATAGTGGATGCCAATGCAGAGAATGACCAGTCAAGGGGGAGGAGCCCGAGTCGGTCGCAGGCTCAGCCGGTCACACCCCAGGGGTGGGAGGAGCGCGTGGACGCCAACGGCAGGATCTACTATGTGGACCACATCAACCGCCGGACGCAGTGGGAGAGACCCACAGCACCGTAGGCATTCCCATTTGTCATGTGTGTCTGTGTCTGTCTCCTGTATGTTTGGCTGTGTTTGTTTGCTTCCAAGGGGAACCCCCCCCCCCCCAAAAAAAAAAAAAAAAAAAAAAAAAAAAACACCATTTTCTTAATATTGCTTGCATTTTTTCTAATCATGTACTAGTAGTAATCACTGTTTCTTTGATATTCAAATTCATATGTGTTGAAGTTTAGAGCTCCAGATAAACGATGAATAGATGGAGGATGCATATGCTCTATTGATTTATACATTCTTATGTGAAAAGATCTTTCCAGGAACTCAAGCTCAAAATATCAATATGAATTGAATGGGACCATATGGAGTTTTCCTCTTGTGAAGTTGAAGACAATGATGTTATCATTGCAAAGGGGCTATCATAATTAAAAAAAAAAAAAAAAATCATGAAGCATGACCCCAACTCCTCGCTCCCCTCCTCTTGATGTTGATCAGTTCACAGAAATTGAAAAAAATAGAAGACTGCATTTATTCCTCCAATAATTTTAAGGTGACAGTTTTCAAAACATCTTATTTGAATATGACCTCTTTATTCTTTTTTTTCTTGTCGCATGGACAGGAGCACAACAACACCGACGAGGGGGGCCTCCCAGACGGATGCAGCGCGGGCACAGTTCTTGGCCAGGCGGGTGATCAGTGTGGAGGACACGATTGAGGGACAAGATGATGAGGACACGGGGGCAGTAAGTTGACTCTCACCAAGCCAAACAGGAGTAGCAATCATTCTTCCCTCAGTTTCTTCAGCTTGATTTTTTTCCCCTTCATTATCTTCTTTTTCGTCATCTTTTTTTTCTCTCCACCTTCATCTTCGTCATCTCGTTCTTCTTCTTCAGCTCCTTTGCAACTCTCGTTCTTTGACTTCTTCTTTTTCTGTTCCGTCTTCTTTATATTCTTCTCTTTTTCTTCTTTTTCTTATTTTCTTCTACTATTCTCCCTCTTCATTTTCTCCCTATTTTCTTCCCCTTCTCTTTGTCTTCTTCCTTTGTTTCTCATTATCATTTGCCTTGGGTCCAGCCAACCAGAATTAATGATGAATATGTGTGAAATGCACCTATGGTAAGCAAATAATCAGCAACTGCGAAGGCGATGGTACAATTTAACATCGCTGAGGTGATCCGCGAGGTGTCTATCAGGCCGAGCTGAAGGCGAGGGCTGATAGACACCTCAAGGATCACCAGGCAAAGTTAGATTGTATCCATTGCCCGAGAAATAGGAGATGGTTATTTGCTCTATATTCCACATCAATTGACAAACTTGAGATTTGATAAAAATGTACTCCATCAACCATGCAGATTCTTATTTCATATAATCATGCTGAATATAACAACACAGGCGGTACAACCGTAGTCCATGGCAGTCAAATAAACGAGACTTACATTAGATCTAAGATGATAACAAGCAATACTGATGTATTGATAATTGTGTAATGTGCATGGATATGTGCCACTAGAGCTTGCTTGGACTTGGCCATGGCCGATAGATGCGAGCAATCCCTTTATTGATTGCAATCGCAGGTATGGTAAAAAGTGCTGACGAAAAAGTATATCACACATGTGATAAGTACCACGGCGTGGATGTAGGGAGAAAAACATCTCTCTGTCATGTGTTCCAAATTCAAGTTATCCCATTTGTCAAACATATGTAGAATATAATTTTTACTACATTTGTTTTGGACTGACTGAGTGGATGAGGAAAGAATTCATTTGTGATGAACATTTGTCCGATTCTAGTCACCTTATGTATTTAAAGATTGACCTACTACAGGGCTCCACACTAACTTTTATTTTTGGTGGCCCAAAGGCAAACATCCGACCTTTTTTGGTGGCCCGATGAAATTCTTCATTTCTGAAATTTTGGTGGCCCGACGTGCGTTTCTGGTGGCCTCTGGCCACCGGGCCACCGTTAGTGTCGAGCCCTGCCTACTAGGTGTGTGGAACGAGTTAAGGAGTCTCTGTTACGTCGCGACTTAAAGCAAAACGTAATTTGGAGAAGTGTATGCAAAGCTGATATGATGGGAGGTGTCTATAAACATGTTGACAGTTTTGTGTCAGTAGAGAACTGAAAATCAGAGACAAAAGCCTATGTACTATTAAATGCATTTGTGACATGTACATAGAATCTCATTATCATGTAATGCTAACTTCCTCTTTGCTTCAATCTAATTTCTACAGGCAAATGCACAACAGAGCGCAACGGTAAGCAGAACTCTTTTTGCTTCTAGAATAAACAATGCTTACTTCAGATTGTTACAAAAAGCACTTGACTTCATGCAACTTGTCATTGCAGAAACACTCTGTAGTTATGAGGACTTCTGGGAAAGTGAGCATGATTATTACAAGAACACTCAGAGTAAAATTGTCAGAAAGCTTTTGACCTATTTCCTGGTTTCTCAGTTACATCAAACTTTGGTGAAAAAGAAGGATTTATGTGTGGAATGCTCGAATTAGACCCCCATGGAAATTCACAACAGCTCTTTACGTGGAGAAAATGCAGGTTTCTTTATGCATTTTTATCTTCATCTGTAAATATGAAGAGTATGTTGAAGTCTAGAAACTTTTCACAAGGTGCATAACAAACTTCAAAATTCAGTATATACCTACATATGCCTGCATACAAGCATTTTTTTGGTTCTTGTGATCTAAACTGTGAGTCATATAATGCTCTCACACAATGATGATTTTCCTTTGTGCTATTTAAATGCAGCCCACAGCACCACAAGCCATCATTCCGGCAGCAGACGACCCCCTCGGAGCATTACCGCCCGGATGGCAGATGCAGAGGGCACCCAACGGCAAAATATTCTTCATCGATCACAACACGAGGACGACGTCGTGGGTAAGTGACGATGACCGCGACTTGTAAGGTTTGGCCTTTCCTGCATGGTCAAAATTCAAACCAAAATCCTTGGAGAAATCTCTATGACTCTTGCCATTTATTTCATTTTTTTTTAACTCCATTTTTCTCTGTATTTGTAAGAATAATTGTTGTTGAGGTTGCTTGTGTATTTGCTGTGAAAACTCAAATGACATTTGTCTGCCATACTTCATTGTTTAAGAGAGAAGACTTCGATAATAACAAATTATCAGTGACACATATTCCTAGTCTCATCCTTAAAATGAAGTTATCTATACAACAGAAGTTCTAAGTCAGTGTTGTGTGTGCATTTCAGAATGAAAGACAATTTATCTAAAGATGAAATATTTTTGTATAAATATTTTGATATCATAAATGAATATTCGTCATTGGGAAAGTGAAATAATGATTACAAAGATTTGTGCGGTAATTACATTACTTGAGAAATGTTCCCAAAAAAAATACTTCAAAAGTGGAGACAAGATCATGAAATATCCCCTTTCATTATTTTTGTTTGGTTGTTTGTCATAAGAGATCTACCTTCATTTAGAGCTGCAAACTAGTGTATCTTTTACAATATTTAAGTTCTTTCTTCATCAAAAAGGAGAAAATATGGGCTTGTTGTACATATATTTTTTTTTTCTGAAATTTGATTTGAAATTGATAGTAAATGCAATTTCCCCATTTTTTCACCAAACTATGATTTATGCCTGAAACATGTTTAATTCAACTGCTTGTGAGAATGTTTCTAGATCTGCAGAGGTTGACACCCCCTGCTTACAGTATTTTTCCAATGCACCCTTTTAAACTTTGCAGGAAGATCCCAGAAAGCAGAGACACCAGGATGAGTTAGGACCACTACCGGTAAGTTGGGTGGGGTTAGGGCAGGGTTCAAGTCTTCTCCCTTGAAAGGGAACTACTCAGTGAGGGTAGAAAACGTGCCAATGTGTAGTCAATTCTTAAAGTTACCTCTTTCATGCTTAGCAAATTTCAATAAAGATCCCCCAGGAACTCACACTTTTGGTGCTGTGGTATGGAAGGCATGACAAGTAAAATTGGGAATGAAAAGCCAGGTGACGTTTCAGAAGTCTTACCCTCGAACTGAGTGTACATGTGAATTTCCAGGTGATGCTGTAGTATGAAAGGTATCAGGGGTAAACTCCTGGGTGAAAAGTGAAGGTCAGCATACCAACAATGACTTGTGGGCTGTTTGGTGCATCAACCCTAACGTGTACTTGCACTGCAGAAGGACGGACAAGAAATATTCAACCAGGAGCTCATCCGCTAGTATGACAGAAATTTTTCCCAGGCCTTCCACGTTTGATTTCCATAAAATCTCCCAGGTGATCTCCAGAGTGACTAGCATGAAAGAGGTCTTTAATAGCTGGTTATCAGCTATTCAACCAGCTATTCAATAGCTGGTTATCAGCTATTCAACCAGCTATTCAATAGCTGGTTATCAGCTATTCAACCAGGAGCTCATCCGCTAGTATGACAGAAATTTTTCCCCAGGCCTACCACGTTTGATTTCCATAAAATCTCCCAGGTGATCTCCAGAGTGACTAGCATGAAAGAGGTCTTTAATAGCTGGTTGTCAGCTTGGAGATAATAATGCCTTACTGTAGGAATGTGAAGAAGAGTTTGTAGCCATGTTCCCCTGTCTCATTGGATTGTTCACAGTTTGCCAACCCAGACCTCTTGACAGAGTGCAAAATCAATAGGCATGTCATCCTTTCTCTGCTTAACCTGAAACATGTCCTCCAACCATCCACTATTGATCTCAGAAATTTTGTGACATTTGTTTCTTGATTTTCCAACATTCAGAGTCAAGCAGAGGTTAATGAAATGTGAAATACGGAATGGTTCTTTTGTTATGACAGCAAAGACAAATATTGAAAAGATAAAAGGAAATGGTTAGCATGTTTACAATATAAAATGAGAGACTTCAGTATCAGAACCAGCCTTCCTGTTGGCATGCAAAGAAACAAAAATATTTTTGCTTTTTGGCACTACATGTATTCTTTCTCTCAAGTGAGAGTAAAGCTGTCTTATAGATCGATAAAGTAGCATTGCTAGTACTAAAGATTCATTTGAATGTTTTACTCTTTTGTTAGTGCAAAAGGGAAAACAAAGCAAAATGACAACCTTTGATTAAAGTGAACTTTTAAAAGGCCAGGAATAAAAGTCAGTACAAAGGTTGGTGTCCAGTGTCCAGTGGCAGATCCAGAGGGGGGCGCACTGGGTGCACACCCTCTCTTTATGTATTTATCGTTAAAATTAAAGAAATAAAAAGAAAAAAATGAGATGAAACCCGCAAGTAGCACCAGAAATATTGTGTGCACCCCCCCCCCCCCCCCCTTTACAGAATTCCTGGATCCGCCCCTGGTGTCTGTGTTTGTATGATTTCGTCTATGAATGAAATCAAGATGTATCAATAGGAATATTTCTCTTTTTTCCCCCTCAAAGACTGGATGGGAGATGAGAGTTTACACTGATGGCAGAGTCTTCTTTGTGGATCACAGTAAGCACTAATAATCATTTACTCTTCATATCACCCCAGGGACAAACCAAACATCTCAGCAGTGTGCTGTTGGCTAGTAATGTGTATTGGAGTGTTGGTATCGTATGGTAGCGTAACAACAATTTTTCTCTGAATATGTGTGTCTGTTGTGGATGAGGGTTGAATGGGGACAAACTCTGCTGAAATGAACCAACACCTGCCCTTGAGCTCCTAACCAATTTTGGGTTTGAAAACACCACTTTTTGCACAAACTGTACCATAGAATAGCTTCTCATGTGCTGCCATCTTCTGGTCGCTCCGTTTCTGTAGACTTATTCAATACAGCGCAGACTTATGCGTATTTGTTGAATTGATTTAGTACAGACAAGTATCATATCCACACCAGATGCTGTTTATTCAGTGGAAGTGATTATTGGTTACAAGGCAGTATGGAATAGTGCCAGCTCAAAAATATAACAATGAATGTGATTGTGATCCTTTTTTTTTGTTGTTGTTGTTGATAAGATTCCCTTCCAAATGATACTTAAGTTGGAAAAATAAACCTTTGTCCCTTCTTTGTGTGTATGTGTGTGTGTGTTTGTTGTTTTGAATTTAAACATGAAGCAAACAAAATATATATGATATTGTATTTATCATATGTGTTGTTTCTTCCACTCCACCCAGCTACCAAATCCACCCAGTGGGAAGATCCAAGGTTGCAGAACCCAGCAATAGCAGGACCTGTGAGTCACTCTGTTCTGAAGTATCTTTAACCTTTATGGTTTTGTGTTCTTGAAATCTATTAATTATTACCTGTAACCAATGCATGTAACGAGAAAGACAATGAGCTTCTACTTGTTGAAGTGCAGAATAATGATTTTAACGTGATTGATTTACATATTATGGCTGGAAGAGATGTAAGGAGCTGGGTATTTTGACGATATTATTGATTATTCCACGGTCATCGTAGCTGTGTTGTTATATGCAGTCTTTCTAAAGTCCGCCGCACACTATAAGACTCATGACTATACAATTGACAGACTTTGGATCCAAAATAAATCATAATAGCCTCAGAATAAACATGTATGTTTATTTCAGATCCAAAGTCTGCCAACTGTATAGTCATAAGTTGTGTGGTGTGCGGCAGGCTTTTCAGTAGTGAACCAGGAGCCTTTGGTAAACTATGTTGAGGGCCTTGGCGCCAAAGATTAAGATTCATGTCTATTGCTTCCAAGCATTGTGCAGTCAGCAACGTTTCTTTAATATCATTTCATCCGCTGTGTCCCCAAATCACTCTGTTCTCATGTAGAAAGCAGGCAAGAACATGTCTACAAACCACTGCACTATCAAATCTGTTATGCTGTCATGCCTAGTCTATTACTATGAATCTCCTGTGAATATTAGTGAAGTCTTAGTACATTCCTGCAATATTTCAAGTACCAACAGTAGGATTTTTTTAATGCACACATTTGTAGTGGCTCAAGATGTTTAGTATACAAATGACTCACAGGTCTGAGTGCGTCAGTCGGAATTGTGTGCATAAGGTAACTATAGAATGCTTAACCCACGAGGCGAAGCCGAGTGGGTTTAGGCTTAATTCCATAGTTACCACATGCACACTATATTCCGACTGATGCACGAAAAGACATGTGCGTCAGAAACATGTGCGTCATGTTGTTATCTTCATCATACAGGCGGTACCCTATTCAAGAGACTACAAGGTGAAATACGACCTGTTAAAACAGCAGCTAAGAAAACCAGTGAGTACATTTCAGTGATTTCTTGCCATACGACCCTTGCTTGTAGACCCCACTGTGTGAAGGATTAAAGGACAAAGTCACTTAAAGGCATAATTTACCATTTGCAGATGAAAGCATTAGTGCTTTAAAATAGTTCTAAAATGTGAGTTAGGGATAGAAACAACCACTGTCAAAATTTGAATCCGTATAATCGATGTTAAGTGTTGTTAAATACACAAAATGTGAACAATAGTTATAATAAAAATGTTTCCAGACTAAACCGTATACAGTTACGGTTTACTGAGAAAAACCCTGATATCTCCTTATATTTTAGGTTTTATTGCAAATATTTCATATGGTAGGATGTTTTATGATACAACAGACCTACACATATGCATCAAATGTGATATCTTGAACATTTTTGAAATCACTGCTCCCAAAGGTAAACTGGACCTTTAAATGTTTGTGTGGATTGAGTGTTAGAATGATCCCAATGTTCCTTCACTGTATCGAGCATCATGTAGCCCCATCTCTCCATCTTCATGTAAGACCAAGTATAATCAAACCACAATTTACGACCAGGTTGAGTCAAACCCAAACATCCTGCCTTACCCTAATTCATTACTTGGAATTGTTGTTGAGTACAAATTCAAGAATATACTACCTCCTTTCTAAAAACTATGCCAGCCTTTGTTTCCAAAACAACCAAAGTTTTGCCCAACTGAAAACATTTCTTTAGCATAAAGACTCCACCGCCATTCACCACTTGATTGTATGTCAACCAGTTGTGCATCGTGGATGTATGGAGTGAAATGCAAGATGCAAGGAAGACTTTGAATCTTATGCTCGAAGAGAGAGGACATGCCATAAAGGGACCTCTTGAATAAATTACTCTTGGAAATACACTTACTGTGTGTCACGATACAATTATTCAGCATACCTCTTTAAAGAAACTGATCCCAATACACAACAGTAGACCTATAAAGTCTAAAGAAACTCACTCTCTGCCTGCAGAACAATATTCCCAACCGGTACGAGCTGAAGGTGCATCGGAACAACCTGCTGGAGGATTCGTACCGAGGCATCAGCAGCGTCAGGAATGCAGACCTCCTCAAGGCCAGGCTCTGGATCGAATTCACAGGGGAGACGGGTCTAGACTATGGAGGCGTCGCCAGGTAATGAGGTGCCCTGACATAGGGTTCCATGTTTGTGGGAGTAGGACCACCTTCTGACCAGGAAATAAAGTACCATCACAAGAATAGTGATGGGCCATTAGAAACATTCCCAAAATAATCTGTGTTTAAATTTGTGTGTATGCACTGCCATCTGCGCCCACATGAGTTACGATCTTCAAGTTAAGCTCTGAATTCTACTATTGTTTTCTGTTCTTTTTAAGTTTGATTATCTTAAATTTTCAAACCAAGGTGTGTTTTATATGTACCACTTTTCAAAATGAATGTACAGGGAAGTAAGATGTTAGTTGTGTCATTGCATAGGTGTTTGAATGGTGATACTTAAAATTCCTCATTACTTCGAATCATTTTATTTCACATTTATGTCAATACAATGTTCTCTTCCCACAGGGAGTGGTTCTTTCTTCTGTCCAAAGAAATGTTCAACCCTTACTATGGACTCTTTGAGTATTCAGCAATGTAAGTGCTATGAAACCCCCCCCCCCCCCATATTATTATTTTATTTATCTATTTTTATTTTACCCGCTACAGGCAATGCTATTTTGATCACATTTTTCTGTTTAAACGTGAATTACTGAGACAACATCTTAAAAATGTGGTTTCAAGGGTTGTAAAGTACACAGAGTAATGAGGTCTCAAATCAATCTTGAGTGGCAAGGATGCACTTTCCCGATGATGTGTTTGCCTTCCAGCTTGAACATTGGTCAAGGATGTTTTACTTGGCCTTGTTTTGCAGATTGAGAAAGTAGATTATGTATCTGTGTAATTCCTGATTATTTACTGACGATGATTTAAAAAAAAAAAAATCTAGTAGCTGTTGTTATCCATAAATTGTAAGGGAAAATATGACAAAACATAGAGTAATAATATGATCACTAAAGTGACATGCCAACACAGTTATGTGGTGTGATGTGTATTTGCTTGTCAGACGTGATGAGGTAACTGTATTTACAATGAAATGTGTTTACTTTTCACTCTTCTCAAAAATGTTTATGTTGACTAATTTTTATTGCTAGATATGTCTTTTGTCACATTGTTTCATCGGCACTTGTTTTCTAAGATTCTATTGTCTTGAATATAGAATGAAAGATGGATGAATGAACCAACCATCAGTCCATAAACTCTTGATGATGAAACGCTCCATGTAAGTAGGTTGTTTTTCATATATTCCTCTGTTCTCTTTTTCGTAACCTTGAAGGGACAACTACACACTGCAAATCAACCCTGACTCTGGAATATGCAATGAGGATCACATCTCTTACTTTAAGTTCATCGGAAGAGTGGCAGGAATGGCTGTCTTCCACGGCAAACTCCTTGACGGTAAGTTTTGGCAGCCTGGAGGCATTTTTTTTTTTGGGGGGGGGAGGGAGGGAAGTGGGGGATAAATAATGCTTAGTCCCATGTTAGTAATGTGGTGTTGTCAACTGATGCCTTCCAAGTTCTCTTGATAAGCTTGCTTTGTTTCGTTGATTGCAGTAGTTTGTGACCACATGGCTCTATAAATCAGTAGAAATATTGTTCATGACAAATTTTCTTGATATCTCTCAATATTGCAGCATTGCTCGGTTATGAGTATTGACTTACAAAAGAAACAAGAAGAGAGTAGTTTGATGTCCTTGTTTGTTCATTGATTTTTTTTCCATCTGAGAAGATGGCTGGATAGCCCATATTCAGCTACACTAAGCTGGTCTTCCATGGGGTCCAGGTGCATGTTAGGCGGGACCACTTCACTAGGTTAAACACCCTTGAGTGTGATGTTTTATTATCTTGTATTGTGTGTAATATTATGAATTCTACAATTCTGTCAGTATTTCTTTGCAGAACAAAAAAAAAAATCACTAACTATAATTTGATAGTCCTTGCAAACATTCGCTTAAAGCAAGGAAAACCTACCATTCCACAAAATTTAATGTTTGTCCATTTATTAGTCCTTTTTAAAACAAAATACAGAAAATTTGTGCAACTCTTGATTATTGATAATTGATTATTGTTGAGCAAACATGATATTGTGAAAATATTCATCTGGCCTCTACTGTGTAATGTAACAACCTCTGACTCTTTAGGGAGATAAAGTGCTTGAAGTCAGTCTTATGTTTTGTTTCATTTCATTCTTGTGGAGATGTTGCCTTCATGTCTTTGCAGTTACTGTTGGTTTGTGTAGGTGCCACGGAGTATATATACTATGCCACATACTTTTATAGCATCTCTTTGGGGGTCACAAAGTTGGGAAATGACCTCTGTTTTAATGTTTTGTTGCAGCTTTCTTCATCCGACCATTCTACAAGATGATGGCTGGGAAGGCGATCACACTACAAGACATGGAGTCAGTGGTAAGCACTCATATCCCATTGCTCTTGATCTGGCCAATATGACTTTTGATTGTATTTTGTGTCCTCTAAGCATCATGAGGGTTGGGAGGGGGATGTCTCAAACTGTAAACTACTACTAGCCCAGACTGACCCTCTTTGTTTTGTTTTGTTTTGTTTTTCTTTCCTTCTTTTACTTTCTTTTTTTTTCTCTCTGTCTCAATCTATCTCTCTCTATCAGTGTATTATATTATATATATAATATAGACTAGCATACATATATTTTTACATACAAGTTGAATACTGTATATGCCATATATTTTCATGGGGTTTTTTATTTTCATGAATTTCACAAGTCGGGCGATATTTGCAAACTTAACAACACAGAAAAATATTATCTCTGATCCCAACATAAAGTGATGTGTATGTGTACATTTTTCCGTTCATTGGTGTACGTCATGATCGTGAATTTATCCATTCATAAAATTGTAGGAAAGTCCCAATGCATGAAAAATTAGAATCGCTAAATGTATGGCATACACAGCTATCTCACATACACGTACATACTGAGCGTATATGCACATGGACTCTCACACATACACATACATACACTGTACACACTGTTACTGAAGATTACTGTGAATAGTGCCACCTTGTGGTCTGATTTAGAAACACATACTGTACTAGTATAGGCCCTACATATGAAAAGGCAGAGAGGACAGGGCTGACAGAGAAAGGAGATGCTATGACCTGGAGGAGGCGTACAATTGTTCAACCTACTATATTCTTGTTCTGTTCTATTCTGTTCTACTGCTACTCCTGCCTACTTCTTGTATTCCTAATTACAACCATGTACAAATTGAACATCAGTTTGATGAGGTGAAAAAGTCACATAGTGTCATTTGGTCATGGAAATGATTCGATAGTTGAGGAAGTGTACAGTCTCTGCAACATTGGAATCAATAAATAAAGGAAGGTCATAAATTCAAATGGATCATAGTGATTCGCTGCATGTTTGTGAGTGAGTACCAGAGTACGTATGAATGGAAGTGGAAATCGGGAAACAGAAGAGTAGCGTTATTAGAATATATCCTAAGAAGCCCAGATATCATAGCAGCATACAGTATACAAATAATGACTGCTATGAGGGGCACAGTTCAAATTATGGTTTTCACATCACCGAGGGCCTACATAATTTTAACTGTGCCCCGAATATCAAGCAGTCATTATTTGTTTTATATACCGAAAATATAGATTCCAAAATGTAGATACCGCAGCATTCGTAATCAACGCTGATCGACAGTGCGGCGGTCGTATTATTGGTCCGCACATACCTTACATGGCATTGTGATCTATGTGTACGGGGTTGCGACTGTCTGTCTCCAAACGTATTTACAGGGCACAGTCAATCAACTGTGCCCCGGGGAAAGTAAATCATGACGTCATTTTGATCAACAATGGGGCACAGCTATTTTCATGACTCCCCTTTTAACTAATCAGATGAGAGGATTCTATATATGAGGTATATAATAGCCACTAACCAGCAGCTACACACAGATACAGATGTAATAGCAGTTGTCTTAGTAGTGTTTGTTCATTGTGTCCTGTAATGTTACTGTAGAGACTGATGATGACAATGACTTTTAAGTGCTGTCATTTTTTCACCTTATCTGTTTCAGGACTCTGAGTACCACAGCTCACTACAGTGGATCAGAGACAATGACCCTGTGGATCTGGACTTGACCTTTGCAGTGGACGAAGAGAGCTTTGGTCAGGTACGGCAAGAGCAGCTTCTTTTCCCTTTGACTCTATCAGTGTCTCATACAGGAATACAAATGAATTGATAGTGTAATTACTGTCATATACCCTCCAGATTGTTTCGTAAATAATGTTAGTGTAATAAAAAAGAAACAAAAAACCCTCCAATTTGCTTTGATGTATTAAAGTAAGATGCAATTTGAAGTGACATATATCTTTTCATACTCAGATTGTGTCATGTGAATTTTTTTTTATATATGTCACAAAGGATAGTCAGTTAAAAAAAATAATTCTGCATGTGTTTGTTTGCTTGTGTGTTGATTTTTCCCATGAGATCATGTTTTTATATTTGTGTACATACTTTCTTTTTTCTTGCCTGAAACACAAACAGACAAAAACCACGGAACTGAAGCCTGGTGGCAAGAATATTCCCTTGACAAATGACAACAAAAAAGAGTACATCCAGTAAGTATTTCTCTCTCCAGTTCCCAGTTTGGGAAATAATTTACGAACTCTCTTTCATGTGAATGCTTTTTTTATTTCACGTAATGGTAACAGCCCTATGCAAAAACAAGAAAGAAAAGATATTGCCCAAGTACTTGAAAATCATTATACAGTCCAAAATTTTACATATTTGCACTCGAATGTTAGTACGGTCAGACCTCAGCTGTCTGGCGATCACCAACGCTGTTCTAAATCTCTCTGTCGTCTGGACAGGGGCTAGCACACAGTCTTCTTTGCATTTTTATGCTTTTTCAATGAGAAATCTTACTAACAGCCAAAAACAGAACAGCAGTTCTCCTGTAAATACGAGCTTTAACTTACTTAATAACTTATTTATATTTGATTTGATTTCTATATCATGTGATTTAACAAACATGCAAATATCTCACATGTAGATAATTGCAGTAGTAGTAAATTTACAATGGCGCTTTAAACCCCCCCCCCCCCCACAATTTCATGGTGTATTGAGCTTAAACATAATTCTTTTATCTGGCCATATCACTTATCTGGATGACTGCCAGTCCAAACATGGCGGGATGACTAGAATTTATCAAGCTTGAACATAATTCCCTTATCCAACCATTTCAGTTATCCAGGTGGCTGCTGGTTCCAACACAGTCGGATAATTGGGGCTTGACTGTATTACATTTTTTGCAAGGGGGGGGGGGGGGGGGGGAGGAGTAAGGATGGGCAATACAACAGTCAAACACAATGAT
Organism: Diadema setosum; assembly: GCA_033980235.1. Taxonomy (NCBI): domain Eukaryota; kingdom Metazoa; phylum Echinodermata; class Echinoidea; order Diadematoida; family Diadematidae; genus Diadema; species Diadema setosum. The sequence goes on from CM067063.1 coordinate 20,456,275, forward strand.
CATCTAAGGACCTTTCAATTAATGGCTGTTCTGTCCACTTACCAAAAGTTACCCTGTCTTGACAACAATGGGAATGATAAGACCTTTGAACCGAGTGGTTCTCATACATTTATGAAACCAAATTTTAGATTACACAGTTTGATGTGGTATGAGGTTACATAGGGTGAGTTAATTTCTGTGTCACTAATGTGCATTTGCATGAGCAGCGGATAAAGACTTTGGACGTGGATTTGTTATCTCATATTAGAGGTTTTTGATCATATGTTTTCGAAACTTTAGGTATCTAACATTTATTTTTCAACCATTGCTATTTATTTAGGCTAGTCATCGAATGGCGTTTTGTCAACAGAGTCCGGCTACAGATGGACTCATTCATGGAAGTAAGTTCCTTTTATTTTCTCTGTGTTTTCAGTCATATAGGTATGGTCAGTGCATTCAAGATCATGATTGTGATGGTCACATCTTATCAGCCATTACAGTATTGATGAGTGAAATGTGGCCTCTTATGCCTAGGACATTACAATCATATACACTTTGTCTTGAGTATTTGCTACGCTTATTTCATGTGGGAGTACTGTACAAGCTGAAATTTTTTGTGTAGATGTATTTTTGCGAATTGCTGCTCATCTGACATTTTTGTGTGTTGTTATCATAAATTTCTCAGTAGGGAGGCTCTGTTATTTCTTCACCTGTATGGACATAGATAAGAATGAGTAACAAGCGACAGTACTGTTACTGAATGGTTTTACTTGGTGATTCCCTGCACATAGAGCAAGAAGTGTGTACTGCATTTGAAGTATAATACTAGTGCGTTGTCATGCCCAAGATATCGCTACATCATGGGCCAGGCAGCATGCTAGACCTACAGTAGTTTCTAGTTTGTGATTGATCCAGCGCTGGCATGGCTTGATATCTTTTCTTTTTAGAAGGTGTACTTTTGTGTGTTTATATATTTGTGTGTTGTTATTGTTACAGCTTAAATTCGATTGTGGAATTCCCGAAAATGAAACCACTGCAAAAATGTCAGCTTGTACAGTATTAACAGTAGGGTTTTGTCATCCAGCCATGGAAAAAAAATTGCTCTCCAGTTGTATATCTTGCATGGATTGAAGAACCAGATGGGTGAGGCTGCAGCCCCCCCCCCCCCCCCCTCCTACTTTATGTTTCCAAGCTCCTGTCTTGATAGGAAACTGGCATGTATAGAAGCCAGGTTTCCTCATCTGTAATAAAATTAACAGTAGGAAGTCAGTCGGTTCAGACAAGCTAACATTACACTGACAATCTGTGGAATGGAGTAAGTATCATACAGATTGTGTACTTGAAAATATCCAGGTTCATTTAAAGTGTTTTCTTGATTGTATTTATATTTCCTGTGCAGCTTTGATCTGTCATTTAAGATAATGCTTCTCAGATCCATACAGGCAATTCCAGGTACTTGAATGCAAAGCATTGTTCGTTAAAGGCGCATAGTCCCAGTAGTGTAGAGGACGCTGTTGATGATACTGCTGATCACAGTTAGCATTGATACGAAGATTTGCTGAAGTTTAGCTGTCATCAAGAGTAAAGAGCGTAGGTGTTGCTAAGTAACGATGCCTTCGTTGTCTTCTCTGTGCATCATGCCGTCTGTAGTAATGCCAGGGTGCGTGCACATGCGCTTCTTACTATGACATCACAAAAGAAGTTTGCTAAAGCTGTCATCCCCCTCAGTCGAATCATGAGCCGAACTGTGATCGGACCACCTACTACAGTGGATCGGACTTCTTCGGACTCTGGGAAATGGGTCACAGCGTAAGCGCTAAAGAGGTGTCGATAGCGTAGGTCTCTATAGGAAACTTGCGCGGTGCGCCCATGTACGCATTTGACTAATCCACTGGGACCATGTGCCTTTAAAGTTTGCTGAGTCGGTTTGCCGAGGAAGATATCTCTCCTTTTGATCACATTTTCCCCATTCTACAGTGATTTTCTTAAAACACTTAAACCACATACATGGATAATTACAATCACATGCAATCATAACAAATTTGATACATTTCAAAAGAGCTGTCAGTATTTCTAGACATACTTCAAATAAAGTTAGTCTGGAAAATCATGCATTGCCAATTTTGTTATGAAGTTTTGGAGAACACTGCCCAGATTCAGTCATATGACCAAAACAGCAGCAAAATAAAAGAACAAATGAGGAAGCAGCCATGGAGGAAGCATTCATTAAAACTTTGTATTTTCTACAATGTGATGTACTAGTGGTGGCTGACTGATTAGTAACTGACATGTTTAGTTTGTGAAGCTGTGAATGACAGCTGCTCAGTGTGCCCTTAAAAACCTCCCATTCAGTGTTCATATGTAGTTTCATGTTTTGTTTTGTGTGTTGTTATTTTTGACAGGGTTTCTCCAGTCTGGTGCCAAGAGAGCTGCTAAGGATGTTTGATGAGAATGAGATTGAGGTGAGAATCATCTGGAAAGGTCAACATAACCCCCCCCCCCCTCCTCTTTGGTGAAACCCACCTGACCTTAAAAATATCCAAGACCCGAGGTTGTTTTTATTATAGTGCTATTGATATCACATATGATCATGCTACCCCACAATGAAATTTGTTGTACTGTGCAGAAAACCTGGTATTGTTGCAGACAGAAAAGTTATTTTCCTGTCTTGAAATACATGCATTGAACTGTTTCACCGAGAGTTTGATTTCCTTTTAAATTTTGTGATCATGCCCAATGCTGCTTGCTTGGTCAATATCCCCACCCATATTGCTGCATATCTTGCTTGGTCAATGAGAGCCATGCATAGCACATGCATGCTCCATAAAAAAGAAACATTCTACCCACCCAGGTTTCCAGTGACCCAGTTCTCCAATACAGCATTTCTTTGTTCTACCTTATACCAGTGATACATGTATATTTTGTTATCAGAGTGTAATATTTTTCCCAAGTGTGCAACTTCCGATACTATTTTCTAGTTTTCACAACCTTAAAGGGATGGTACAATATTTGTGGAGATGAGAATTGGGCTTTTAACTTTTTGCGAGATATCAAGAAAGCACTTATGCTATATTACAGAGCATACCATTTTAAGAGGAATTCAAAGTGTATTTGATGACAATCGGGTTTGGAATGACTGAAACATCCAAAAACAAAGTAAAACAAAGCGATTGTAATAAAGTGTGGGTCCCACACTTTATTAGAATCGCTCTTTTTTGGATATCAGCCATTTCAAAACCAATTTTCATCAAATAAACATTGAATTCCTCATAGAATTACATGCCCTTTCATATTTCATAAGAGGTTTCTCATTATCTTACAAAAAAATGTTTGAAACCTGAAATTAGGTCTCAACCAAAACTATACGATCACTTTAATATAATGTACTTTTGTTATATTGAAGTTATTCACTGAGAGCATGGAGTTTGGGTTTACACATTGCCACCATTATAGCCTTCTTGTAAAAACCATTCCAGCAGCCATACAAGAACTTTAATGGCCTGTGAATAATTGTTTTTGCAGAAAATGCATCGTGAGAAATAATCTGCAAATTATTTGCTGGTAGTATATGTTATCAGTATTTTATAGAGAACAGAGAGAGTATTTATAAAACTCACCTTGAACTTTGCTGACATGTTTTTTACATCACAACACTGAAATGCAACGAGCATTATCAAGGTTGAATGAATGAGGCTACAAAATGTTACTCTCATGGATGGATGAAGTGAAAATCCTGCTTTTGTTTTAAAAAATGTTTTATTACCCTGTAAATGAACCCTGAAAATATTGTGTTTTACAGTAGCTAAGTGGAGTATTGTGCGACAGAAATGTTCTTTCCCATTGCAGAAAATGAGAACTGCTATCAATGGAATATTTCAATTTATGTATTGTCATTGAGATTTATATTTTGTAACCTGGTTTTTTCTGCCATTCATCTCAATGTAGTTGCTCCTGAGTGGTCTTGGGGACATCAGTGTTAATGACTGGAGGAGCAACACAGCATACAGAGGCGGTTACCATGCCAACCACATTGTCATTCAGTGGTTCTGGAAGGTATATACTTTTGTTTGTGTGTTTGCTTGTTTGTTTTACAAAGACAAAAAAAAAAAAGGTAGTCACTGTTTAGTCTTGGAGCAGAGAAATGTTAGCATGATATGGGAAGTCTGTCATGAAAGAGAGCAGCTGTGATTGACTGAGATCAAGTATAGGATTAACATGTTATCAAAGCAGCAGGAAATTATGGATACCATCAAGAATATTCAACTCACGTTCACAAACAATGCATTTGCTTGACAAAGTATTTCTTCATTACCAATTTTAGAATTGTATGTGGTATGAATTTTTATCCATGCAAGTCAGTGAATAACTTTGCCATAGTGACATTAAACCAGCATGAATTAGTTGTCTGTGAGATACATTTCTATTCTGTAGATTTTAACAACTTGTTGAAGATGATAGTTTATTTGTAACTTTATGCATTTTCTTCTAACATTCAGATTCTTCAAGAGACTTTTAAGAAATTAAATTTTAAAGATGAAGCAATGAAAATAGGGCATGCCACAAAAGCAAACACAATGAAGCAATCAACTGAGATTGTGGGTGTGTGTGTGTGTGTTTGTTTGTTTTTTTTAACAGCCTTTAATCCAGACTTCTATTGACTTCTTCTCTCACAGGCTGTGCTGGCCATGGGGGCTGAAATGCGTGCCAGGTTGCTCCAGTTTGTGACGGGAACCTCAAGGGTGCCGATGAATGGTTTTGCCCACCTCTACGGCAGCAACGGCCCGCAGCTCTTCACGATAGAAAAGTGGGGGAGCCCCAACGCCCTGCCACGCGCCCATACGTGGTAAGCATAGCTGGTGATTCCAGCAAGATACTGCAGGAGACTCCCTGATAAAAATGCAGATATAATTTTGTGTTCTGACAAGGAAATAATGTAAAAGCAGAAATTTTCATTTCAATGGTTTTTAAGCTTGGCTGATAAAAAAGAATTTCTTGGGTCTTAATCTTTCTGATGGTCACAAGAGTTGAGCAAGTACTTCGAACAGCTAATCGCTACAACAGCACTTTAGGGCTTAGGCAGCACACACATGTAGTACTGTAAAAAGGTAAACTGGTCCACATTACAACAGCAAATTCATTCACACCACAGGACTGGTGAACATGAAAAAAAAAATACACATAGCACATTGGTTATACCTCTTCAATACCTACATTGAGATCAAAGACGTGAAATAAAATGACGTATAACAATCCAAAAATTTGTGCTCTATCATATTTGCTTTAGGTTTATGTTGGGCAGAAAATTTCCTCCGTTACAATACATTATTTGAGGATTATTTTTCTAGTTGAGAGGTATTTAATACAAGTACAGTAGGATTTTCTCAAAACGAGTGATGCTAGCCTAATTATTGATACACCAACATATTCACTTTGCCTTCTTATACATGTTGAAGGCTTTTCTCTTCCTTCACCAATGTGCTCTACCACTGAGCTAAGATCAGCTGTCAGTTATGCAACACATTTGCAAATTTTGACAATGACATTAAATGCTTTCATTCCTCTTTCAGTTTCAACCGACTGGACCTACCAACATACGAGTCCTACCACGTTCTACGCAACAAGCTGAGGACAGCTGTAGAAAACACTCAAGGCTTTGAAGGGGTGGATTAATGTTCGCCCACAATCTCCCCCACCCCCACACCCTTCCCCCTTTCAATCTTATCCTTATCCCCCTGCAACAAAGCTTGATGTCATCAAAATCAAATATAAGTATATATATATATATATATATATATATATTCTGTGTCTATATGTGTATTGTATGGTATAGCATTGCAGTGGGCAGGCTTATATCTATCCAAGTTCGTCGTTTGTCCGTAGAGACGGAAATCTTTTGGGTGTAGTGAAGTGTGATGATGATCTGCTCTGTACAATTTGCCAGTCTGTGTCTTTCGAAACCCCCTCAACCACCTCTTTCATTCATTTTCTTATTGTTTGTTTTTTATCATGGGCAAAGTATGAAAAAAATAAAATTGACAACACACAGACACAGTCAGCTAGTTGTTGAGAAAGCAAATGTTTGTATAATATCTTTAGATGATCTTTTCAAAGCAGGAGAAAAAAAACTGTAGATAGCAATGGGACAAAGGGGTAATGTGTTGACTCTGCCAAATTGTCAAAACCATGTGCACAGTTCCTACAATATATGATACAAGATCGAAAGAATGTGGTTACAAAAGTCACGAAACTGTAATAGAAGAGGGCGAAAACAGTGTAGTAGTAGTAGTAGTACTGACTCACTGATACACAGTAAAATTACAGTGAGTTTGCAAGGCTAGAAAGATGGGTGGAATGCCCGCCATGCCTTTTAGTTGATGGTTTATCTGAGATAGAGAGAAGACATTGCTTAGCAGCGTGCTGTGTACTCACCCACCATGACAAGAAGTGCTGTTTCTTCATAAATCACAAAGCTGGTAGTAAAGGTGAAACAAAAGAAGGAATTAATCAGCTTTAATATACAAAGGAAATTAAAATCTGCATACTGCCATACGTATGGTGTGCAAAGCCCTTCAAAGTAGTCAATGTCCCGATTTTATGACACTTCATGTAAGCTAAAACTCACCATATGCCAACATGGTTGAGCAGCCAGTGGGTACTAATAGGAGAGTAGACTTACCCTCAAATGCATATAATCAATTGTTTTGTTACTGTTACTCTTGTCGTTAAGTTGAGTGTTTTGGGTTGTTGGTTTTTTTAAACGAAGTTTACAAAACTTTGAGGAGAAATAGGTTTATCTCCATGACAAGCTTTATACTGTACTGCTATCTATTTGTATTTTTCAGTGTATCCTTATAGCAGAATAAATACACAGCTAGATTCATTTACAGATAATGCATTTATGAGCATATATTTTTGTACTGTTAAGTGTATCGATATGCTAGGGCAGGTAGACTTTTTCATTTTGGAGCTTCTCTGATAATTTTGTGACACCGATATTTACTGCTCTGAGAAGCCAGTAGCAATATTTGTTGGCACCAAGTACAAAAGACGGTTTAAGTTAGCATCCAATGAACAGCACGAGTGATGTACACTTGTGCAAACTTGGAATCAATGATAATGAAAGGACATTTATATTGCGCAGCTACTATAATAATATACTCTACTGCGCATTACAAAATGACATGCATACAAGAAATTCAAACAGAAAATACACTACTTCAAGAGATGACTTCAAGAAGCAGCCATGTTACTTTACTTTCATTCTTCATGCAGAGACCTCTGCCTGATTGTCTTAAATGGCAGCTACATAGTAGATTTCACCTGCCAGGTTACTGTATATGCCATATACACTGTATTCAGTGAGTCTAAATTTTCACGAATCAAGACTTCCCGACGATTTCGCGAGTGGTTAGATTCGCGATCGTGGAGTCCCGTACTGAACGGAGAAATGTATATGCGTACATCACATTCATATCGGGATCAGAGTCAATATTATCGCGTGTCTTTAATTTCGCGAATTGAAGCTGACTCGCAAAATTCGCAGAAATGAAAACCTCACGAAATATTTGGCGTATACAGTAGTTTACCAATCTTGTGCCCAATAATGGCAACGTAGTAGCACATCTTACAGTGTAGTGAGATGTAGATTCTCGTAAGTGCATCAGGAGTGGTGTGATCGCCGGGTTTGTACTTGCAGTGTAGTGAAACTATAACCAAAACTTCATATGCTTTCTTCTCATACGAGGCTCATGCTTTCAAGTAGCATTAACAGCAGATAGATGGGGGAGTAGTACAAGGCAGGCGGGGAGAACTAGAATAGACTTGAAATTACTATGTATATAGTATAGCTAGACTGAAGATGTACCATACTGCCATATGCAACAAGAATAATTTGCTATTTTGAAAAGTGTCAAGCGCTTATGGAAGAACATGTTGGCTATGGTCACAAGTTTGCATTTGGCCAGCTATTATGGATTTTTTTTCCCTTAGCAAGTATGATCCGCAAAGTAGAGAGCCGAGATTATCTCAGATTGTCATTGCACTTGAATTAACACTGTCCCATTGTCTGCATATTGTGCGTTATTTTCATTTCTATTTATATCAGCGGAATTTTTTCAGAACAAGGCAAGAAATCAGTAAATGCTCTGCAGGGAATTGAGGATAGATACACCGATATTGCAATGATGTATATTTTTACAATGATGGGTATTACCAAATCTGTGCAAATGCAAAAAACCAAAACTATACATACAAACATAATCTGTACTCCGTCATCACATATTTAAAAGCAATGCAGGTATCATGTTTAAAATTTGTCGTAACGTTTACCTGATGTCATTTTGCTGCTTCAAAATGTTATTGCATCCAGCGATGGTCTCATAAGCATATGAAACTATTGTTGATAGCCTTACTAAGAGATCATCTGTGTTTTGAAGTATTTTTGTAAGCAAGATACTGTTTTCAAAGCTATCCCAATGAAATCACAGCAGGTTTTCTTTGTTGGCAATAGTTTCGTAGCCGCTATTATCTCTCCTTCTCGCCTTGAAAGGAAATGAAAGCAACATGATGATTGGGATGAAATACTAACGTTGTATCATGAAAAATGTCTACAGACATCTTTGAATGAAGATGAACACTTTTATGTACCGTGTACAGTTAAATAAATTTGATACTTGACAGTATCGATGATTATTCATGTAGACATTAACAGCTTTCTCTCCATGTGACAGTCTGTCTATTCGGTAAGCCTATGTCCTTTCTCCTTCTTCCCCCCCCCCCCCCCCCATCTTTGATATTGAAGAAAAGTGGACTTAAACTGACATCTTTGAATAAAGATGAATGCTTTTATGTACAATGTACAGTTAAGATGTTTCATACTGAGCAGTATCAATAAGTGTTATTCTTAGAGATATTAAAGAAAGTGTGTTAAGTTTCCTCTCCTAGTGTTGGTCCATTTCCTTCAATTTTTTCTTCTCTCCCTCACCCAAACCCTATATTGGTCTGTCACTTATCTCTTTCTCTCTCTCTCTTTCTTTCTCTACCTTGGCATGTCTACTGTCCCATGTTAGTTTGTCTGTTTAAAGGGATGGTACAGTATTGGTGGAGATGAAAATTGGGCTTTTAACTTTTTGTGAGATACATGTGTGTACCAAGAAAACACTTATGATATAGTACAAAGCATACCATTTTAAGAGGAATTCAAAGTTTATTTGATGAAAATCAGGTTTGGAATGACTGAAACATCAAAAAACAAAGTAAAACAAAGTAAAACAAAGTGATCGTAATAAAGTGTGGGTCCCACACTTTATTAGAATCGCTCTTTTTTGGATATCTCAGCCATTTCAAAACCAATTTTCATCAAATAAACGTTGAATTCCTCATAGAATTACATGCTCTTTCATATTTCATAAGAGGTTTCTCATTATCTCACAAAAAAAAATGTTAGAAACCTGAAATTAGATCTCAACCAAAACTATACGATCCCTTTGAGGACATGTAACCGAATCAGCATGTGTAAGATCACTCACCATTCACTGTGTGTATTACTGTAACCATTGTAGGAGGTGAGTTAGTTGCCCATGGTAATGTAGCCAAGAAGAAGAAAAAAATGTACTTTCAACAGAATGCACATGTACATATGCAATATGCTTTGTACTTCTTATAATGGGCATATGGTGGATGTGTGTTTTGGTTGACGAGACGCTTTCTTTGATATGATGAATTCTTAAAATTTATGTATGTTTATCTGAAAAATTATGTATTGTATTCAAATAAAATTTATTGTAGTGAGCAGGAACTGTTTGTATCACAGTTCCCCTTCTGCTCCGCCCCTTCTCCCTGCCCCCCCCCCCCCCATTCCCTGACCCTTTCCCCCACACCCTTTCTCTCTATCCCCTTCTATACCCCACCACCTTCTCACCCCCTTCCCTCACCCTTTCTTCCCCACCCGTCTCCCCCATACCTTTCTGCCCTATATTGTTCTACCCCCTCCCTTTCCATCACCTGTGACCTTCTGATATGACGTGTGTGGAACTCAAATGTTTGAATCAAAATGTTTTGAATTCTTACTTTCAGAACAGTTTTTGAGCACTGTAAAAATGAAAACAAAACTTGAATTGTCTTGAAATCACTTGTAAAACTTATATCTAGGCCTAATGTGTTTAAACAATTTCCATGTGAAATACTATGTCAGGGAAATATGTTACTTTGCAATAATGATGTAAGATTTAGGTCTTAGAATAATGGAATTGATGTCCCTGTATGAACTGTCATCACAGAAGATCGGAAATACACTGCGTGTTGCAAAACATGCAATCAAATTACACAGCTCCTCCAGATAATGATCTTGAAGCCACTTTGCACTTCAAAACTAGAGCTACTGTATATACAAACTAGGATTTCAGAAAGAAAAGGGGCATCAATCCTGGTACTGTAAAAGTGGATATTTTCGTGCGACTGAATTTTCGCACTCGGCGGGGTAAGAAGAGTTTCGCGTGTTTTTAATTCCACAGAATCAAGACATCAACTACTGAACATATGGCAAGCAAAAATATTCGCGTGCTTTTATTTTCGCGCTAGTTTGGGGTTGCGCGAAATGCGCGAAAATTTCAACACCGCGAAAATTTCCACTTATACAGTAGCTCTTTTGCTCATCTTTGCATTCATCATGTTGTTGTGTAAGGATTTAACTGAAAAGAGGAGGGAATACACAGAAAGGGAACAGCATTTTCTGTCTGGAAGTAGTGTTCACACTCATAAGATCACCACAGGAACCCCACTAAGAATAAAGATCATTCAGAAGAATGCTGTGTGGTAATATTTTGTCCCCACTTCACATTCTTCCTGTTTTGGTAGATGCCGGCGTCCAAGCAAATTAAGCACCGTTTCTGTTGAAATGGGCTCTTCTTTTTCTATGTTAGTGTACGAAATGAACCCATATGTGAATTGCTTGAAGCAACTTAAACTGTGTATTATCAGAGAAAAACTATGTACATAAATCATCACTTTAAACTGTATCATGTATGAAATAATTGTGTATACGAGTGTACATGATGTCTCAATTTCTGTTGTAAAACACAATTTTCTATTGCAATTACTGATAATAACATGTTATTTTGTAGATCATAACTGCTGTCAAAACTGGAAGTAACAGTGATAATTTAGGATGATGTTATGGATCTGAACATTTTTTTCACGGATTGTATGTGTGTGTCGATACATATATGGCATAACTATTCATACAAAATAAATGACAGATTATTTCATAAAGTGAAGTATGCATTGATATGCTTTCTTTTATTATTTTATACAGTTAAAAGATATTGGTGTGCTGGTTGATTTTTGTGCTTGCTTAATTTCCTTGTCTGTGACAAACAGAAAAGAAGTGTTGACAAAATTAGCTGTAAACAACTGCCTTAGTGAATTGGTATTGCTTATTGATCTTTTACATATTAAGTGTTTCCAAGTGTGTTGACCCAAGGACACATTTAGACAGTAATGTCCAACATTTTGAGTGAGCAACATATAAGCCAGTTCACAGTTACAATCTGAGCATGTGCAGATAAAGGTCATTGCAGACCTTCTCTTGAAATGGATTTGCAACTGAGGTATTCAAAACCTAGATAGGGCTTCTTGACAACTGTGTTGTAAATGAACCAGGTGCAGATTGGTATTTACAGGTGAATGTGCATTCTTTTCAGCAACATTAACAAAAGCCATTCATGCAGCACTGACATGTAAATTAACACTTCTTGTATTGCTGTTTTCAACTGCTCTTCTTGAGGACTACATTGTATTCCATGTTTTGCAAAGTCTGTGGTTGGAGAGGTCATTGCAGACTAGTGCGAACTGTGAACTGGCTTATTACCAATGTCCAAGAGGGGGGCTCCACCACAGAATGAGGCAATATGAGAAATTTACACCAAAAAGCCAATAACTTGGAGTAAAACTAGAAATGTTGCTATGTCGACTGGTATGCCTCGGCCACTTTGCATTATTCTCCCAATAGGTCAACAGTACACATTGACAATGTGAGACGACACTTTCACATTGGCAAAGCGTCATTATCTGGTAATTATACACACCAATTTTCATGACAATTTTTGAACCATTTTCAAAATATTGGAAACAGGTGAAATTTTAGCATTTTCACCTGACCTTTGATCCCATTGCCCAAAACTTCCCCTACATATGCACTGTCTTCACTGCATGTAAGAAGTTCAATTACACTATAAATGTATACAGCCAGTAATTTCCAGAGTATGGAGAAAATGGTGTAATTTCAGCATAAAGCAGTGTAATTTTAGCATTTTAAGCAGACCTTTGACCCTTGACCTTTAACCTCACGACCAAAAACTTCCAAAGAGAATCGGTGTCGAGCAATACGTGCATACAATGTTTGTGCTAAGTTTCATGAAGATACCTTGAGCCATATCCAAGATATGGAGGAAAAAAGTAAAATACATGTACAGTATGTCCCCCCCCCAAAAAAAAAAAATAAAAAAATAAAAAAATACAATGGATTTCTGCATTGATAACTTTTAATGTGATTAAACTTTATGAATGCTATTGCATGTAAAAAAATATGACATCTTACCTATATTTTGCAGAAAACCCCATTCAATTTGGTTGAGTGGTCACAGAGAAATGTGGATCTTTGTAAAACATGTCATGGGTCTGTTTCTCCCAAGTTTAGCACTTGGATGCTACTAGACCCCAAGAACAATGTGGATTGAGTGAAAGCAGTAATATTAGTAGAACACATCAGTGAAAGTTTTAGGAAAATCGGGCAATCGATGCAAAAGTTATGAATTTTTAAAGTTTTGGTGTTGGAACTGCTGGGAAAGGAGACTACTAGAGGTTATGACGTATGAGTGGACTACAATATAAAGAAAATATAAAGGGAAATTCCCTCAACTTGATACTGACATATATGAGGGGTAGCACTTATCCCCCCCCCACCCCCCCCCCCCCCCTCCCCCGCTCTCAAGAGCTCTTTCATTTTGGTAGAAAAAGGAGTTTTTGTGAAATTCCTCTTATATTTTCTTTATATTGTTGTCCTCTAATACGTCATAACCTCTAGTACAAGTGTAGTCTCCTCATCCAGCGGTTCCAACACCAAAACGTTAAAAATTCATAACTTTTGCATCGATAGTTCGATTTTTCTCAAATTTTCACTGATGTGTTCTTCTAATGCTAATGCTTTTACTCAATCAACATTGCTCTTTGGGTTTGCCTTCCCTTTAATGTGTGAACACAATGGACAGAACTTGGACGGAAGGGATTGGTGACATGCTCTACAAAGATCTTCATTTCTCTTTGACCACTGAAGCAAATCGAATGTGGTTTTCCGTAAGATGTCAGCAATGAGTTACAGTTTCATACCCTGAAATTTATTTCGATTGATTCACTATTTTTGAAGTTATCGTTGCGGAGGGTAACGTTGCAATTTGGGGGGGGGGGGGGGGGGGGGGGGGCAAACGGTATTCAGCATTTTCACTTGACCTCTTGACCTTAAAATTTCCCTAGAGAATTTTAATCTGGTAATACAATGTCATGTTTACACTAATTTTCATAAAGATACATCCAGGCATTGCAGAGATTATTGGGGAAATAGTGAAATTTTAGCATTTGACCTTGATTTTCTGCGATGTCACTGGTCTAGAGCTGTGTGTTGATTTTTACTGGCTGCACTTAGCCTACCATTCAGGCGATAGTCACTGTAAACATTACTTGTGCAAGGGATGCCTATTGGTTTGCTAACTAGGCATCGGTAAATTTGTCCAGAACTTCCAAGCATGTGATCCAGTAAATTTAGTCCAGGAAAACACGCATGGCGTCTATGGCGAGCCGAAAGAAAATACATCCAGTAGATTTGCCATCAGGTTCAATACATGATCAAAAAATTGATTTCTAGCAAGAAATTTGTCCCCGATTCTATAAATATATATATATAACATACTTTATTTCAATTGCAAATTAAAGCATGTGATGAATATTCCTAGGATACTACCTGCCCACAGGCAGGTAAGTACAAGGAAAGAAATACAGTGGACCCGGTCCATCACACCACAATTGACAGTTACACAAATATATACATGTATACAAGTATATTTACACACAAACATGATACATGAACAGCTGTTTCAGGACGAAAAGAAAAAAAAAAAAAAACGCTAAAATGAACTTATATCAGCATAAATTTAACCTAAGAAACACACACACACACACACACACACACACAACTCTAATCATTCATTCAATTATATATACAAATCTACCGAAATTCACTACCAATGAATTGCATTAAATCCACCCAACATAATCGTAATTATTTCACATCCAATATTATAGAAAAAATGGGAAAATATACATAATGATAAATACATAATGCAAAAATATAGATCCTATGAATATACATAATTAACAATACAAAGGGGGAAGATCAAAATGGACATAACCGGCCCACAAATAATTACTTTATATAAAAATATGATATACAGATAGTATTCCTCTCACCTCTGTGGTATAATTCATAGTGATGACGATGATGATAACGATGGTAATGATGATGGTGATTATGATGATGATGACAATATTGATGAAAATGATGATGATGACAATGTTGATGATGTTGATGATGATTATGATAGTGGCAATGAGGAAGAGGATGAGTCTAAGATGCCAGCAAACCACCAAATCTTAACCTTTGCAATCTTTAGGTTCATCTCATTTCAACCCTCTTAAACTTTTGCCTCTGTTTTATTGTTTCTATTTGGCATATTTAACAAAAGAATATCATTATAAATAAATATGTTCAATTTTACAGGAAAAAAACATGTAATTCTTTAAGCCTTCTGAAGGAGCTGGGTCATGTACTGTAAAGATGCCTGAGGAAAAAAAAAAAGTACTTCAAATTCTTAATACAAAATACAAAAAATCAAAGAAAAAATCCAGGTATGAAAACTTCCCCAAATACAATACATAAAGCAAAACAACACTTAACTAATTATCTCTGACAATTTATGCCAAAAACAATTCATCAGAATTTAAGATATGTAATCTTTTCACAGTACCTATACAATACAAAATCCATTCGTCGTCATTGCAGATATAAGACACATTTATAACAGAATAATATACTGATATGGAGCGCAGAATGTCCAATACAAATAAGGGGTACATATTATTGATGATAATCAATATCATTGACCTATAATGATCAATCTACTATACTGTACTCGCCAAAAATAAACATGTGAATATAAGGCATGCATAGGTCCGCACATGGGCCCGCTCGTGTGTGTATGTGCATGCGTTTTGTAAGTTTATAATCATGTGTGAGTGTGAAAAATTAGTGTGTGTGGTGTATGTGCATGTGTGTTTATATGTGGGTATGGGTGTGTGTATTCATATGGGTGTTTATGTATGTGTGTGTACATAGAACTATTTAGATACACCAAGAATCTTCCATTGCAGGCTGGAGATATGCCGGTTTTGTCCAAGAGGGTTCGTTGCGGGCATTATAAATGGCAAACGAGGTAAGAATAGCAATTTTCGATATGGTTCTTATATGTTCCCGAATTCTTCGGGTGTCACTTACAAACTTGAACAGCTTAGTGACTTGACGTTTGTTTTTCTTGGTCACCAGTCCCCTGGATCCTACCTCGAAACAGATTAACCCTAAAAAGACTGGGCTATTTTGGTAGCTCGAAAGACTGGGGGGGGGCCTAAAGGGCCCCCCCTTAAGATCTCGGCCGTGGATCGCGCGATCGCCGCAGAAATTTGCACAATGGTAGTGTGCGATGTAATCTACAAGATCGTATAATCAAATTTTCCAAAATAGTCTTCTTTTATTTTATTTTGATTAATTATGCTAATCTATGCGAGAAATCAGACTTTTTTATGTAAATCAGTAAATAAAGCTCCAAATGTGCTCATTTTTGGTCTAGATATTCTTTGTAGCATTCTTAGCAAATGTACTTGAAAAAAAATTCGGTATCAAAATTAATTTCTTATTTATTTTATTGTTTTATGAATTTCTTATGTATTTCTTTGTTTTTTCGACCTTTTGTTTTTGTTGTTTTTTTCAGCAAAATTTGTGGCAGACCCTTTTTGAAGCATAATACTACTAAAACAAATTGATTTTAGCCATTGAGAGTAAAAATAAGCATATTTATATGAACCATGTGATAAAACTCAATTTGTATTGACTTTGTACACAAAATCACATTTTTTAGCCATTTTCGGTCTCACGTGCATGTACAAAAAGTTATGTAACTTCAGAACCATACCCCCGGGCGTCACAAATTTGGTGTCAAAATGTGCGGGAAACTCGAAAGAAAAAAGTCATAGAGCATCGCGGCGAGAGCATTGCGTGTTGCTGAGTAATCGCGCGAAATGTCGAGGGGGGGGCCTTTTAGGCCCCCCCCCCCCAGTCTTTTTAGGGTTAACTCACATGAGTATCCTTGGTTTTCAATGTCAAGCACCAATGAGGCGTATTTTTCAGATTTTCTGTTGTGAGCGGAGCCAATGTTTGATTCAAAAGGGATGGTGAGCTCGCCAATTACTACTGATTTGCTACTTTGATTGACTAAGACTATGTCTGGTCTTTCTGAGATGGGTGTTAGATCAGACGGAACCGTACCTCCATTGATGTCATGTCCCGGGAGGTCTGCATGACAGATAACTTTTTCGGGCTTCACTTTGCCTATGAAAGAGACCAAGTATTGCAAGATGCTATCATGTCGATAATTGTACCTACCCTGTTCCAGTGCACTTTTGCAATTATTGAGAATGTGAAACAGGGTTTCGTGGTTTCGTGGTTTCCGCATAAAGTAGGAAATGCGCATGCAGTAACTATGGAATGTGGTCAGATCAGAATCCAATCTGCTTCACCTCATGGGTTAAACATTCCATAGTTACCTTGCGCACAAAACTTCTACTGACGTACTCAAACTTGTGCATCATTTGTACGACTGTTCCATTAGCTTTAAAAAAAATAAAAACTAAAAACTAAAAAGGCCTCCTAAAAAAGTGCTTAAAGTATCAGATGAGGAGGCTGAATCTCCCTGAACCAATTCTGCAGCATGCCACCATGACACAATTTGGCACTGTGTCACAGGACACGGTGGTACAGTTCCCTTTATTTCAGACTGAATGTGGCCTCTGTTTGTCTGTTCATGTCTCTCTGTGCACACGACACTATCACTGAAACCCTCCATATCACTGTTCAACACACAAGAAGGACTGAATAAACACATTTCACTTCCTTTCTCTTTTATTCATTCTTTTCCGAAACATGTGAGTGGCATCCAAATCTTGCTCTACACAAAAAAGAAGAATCATGAAAATAATAATAATACACAGAACAAAATCTTACTTTATTCCTCTTTGCAAAAGAACCAGTTTCCTTCTTTGTTTCCCAACGAAAAAATAATTTAAGCATAATCATCAATATCACTACAATTCTACAAACAATCATATCTGTTCAACCAACCAGTCCCGGTGCGATCGCAGAGTGTCAGTTTCAATCATATGTCCATGTGGCAGCCAAGTAGCTATGCCTTCATTCAATATATCCACCAATAATATAAATTTCTCACTGATTATACTACCACCTAGTGGGCAAATACATTGTCCCCATATACAAGACACAAATCAACAAACCACTAGGGGGTTAAGTGGATCATTTACAAATCCTAGCCATATACCAGCAGAGATAATTACATTAAAAAAGAAAAGAAAAAAAAATACACCTTATGAACAATCATTTTAATGAAGAACAAAACTTTGAAATGCCACTTAATTCCGGCATTAGAAACTTAAGTATACACGTAGCAAAACTAGACAATCTTGCAAACACACTGAAACCAATGTGGCAGAACAGATCCTAGGCGACTCCTACGCTTTGTTATCTAATCACCCAAGGTCTAATCCGTGGGTGTACGCCTCGATATTCACACACTTCACACATGACCACACACAACCACACACCCACAAACACAATTCGCAATCACTTATTCATCCGCTCACAGAAAATCCATGCAAGAATACGTCCAATATGACCGCATGACCACCTCACTTCTCAGCGGTCAGCACAGATTCACAGAACTAGCAAAAAGTTACAGCATGAAACCACACCATAAGCACCCCTTGGCGTAGAGTCATATTCCTAACAAAATGATATCAGTGCTGGAAAAGAAAGCGATGTACAGCGCACAGGGGATCCTCACTACACCCGAGGAAAGATGAGAGAAAAAAAATCATTAAAACGTGTTGGCTCAGTCCCATTTTTCTGGCTCATGGTTGTATGGAGAAGAGCATGCTTACAGAAAACCCCCAAACCCGCGAGTTGGGATGAACAATGACTTTTTCTTTTCTTTACCACAAATTTTTGACCACATGCATTCACAAGTCCACTTCTCAGAGTTTAATTATTGTCAACCCTTCAGATGCCGTGCTGCTCTCTGCAGATGCACTGGTAGTGTGTACAAAATAGTCCACAGCATACAAAGGGCACTCCAGTATACACCAAAGCCCCTTGACCCCTTCACATCTGCGGCTGTTAGAGCGACACACAGTGCCACTGCTGCCATTGCATACTCCTCAATATTACCATCTCTTGCCACAATAATGCAGGAGTCTTTTATTTTATTTTTCTATTCTCCAGCCCCCCCCCCCCACAAAAAAAAAAAAAAACATGGAGAAGGTATTCAAAGAATTCAACATAAAATGCTGCATGACTAAGCCTGCATCCAATCAGCTTTCGCTGCTGTGCTCATGAACATCTGCATGTAGTGGTTCAGCTTTTATGTTCTGAATGTCCCTTTTAAGAACTCCGAGCTGTTACATAAAAAAAAAAAAAAAAAAAGTAGGAAAAAAAAACCACAAACCCACATACATCCAGGCAAATACCACCTCCAAAGATTTATCTCACAAATTTTCAGTACTATGCACACATAAGAGCAATTATCATGAAAATGGTGCAAATGCATGCGCATTATGTTTTCTCATGTACACATCCTTTTGTATGATAAATATAGTGAAAATTGTGCCTACATTTTAGATACCACCACATGTAAGGAGAAAAAAAAATTCAATGGTCCTGTAAAAGTCACATTACAAGGCAACTCCCATGAACAAACACAGGAATTCCACCTGGACATCACCAAGCAATAAATGTGTCATCCCGTCACAGAAATTCTCTCCTTCCGAACGTTTGCTGCACATTTCAAAGTGACGTTCTCTCAATTCTTACTCTTCTTGTATCACAAGCAATCAGTATTTACGGATGGAGACATTAAAAAATATATATCTTTATGCACAGTTTTGCATTGCAATCATTATTATCTATGCAACGGGTCTAGAACTTCGTCCAAAAGCAAACTGAATAGGCAGAATAAACTTTCTCATTTGGTTTGCTACTTTACATTCCACTCGCCTAGTTACTTAATCAGAAATATCTAATCATGCAATTCATCATGGTCAGGCCCTGGGGAATATGGGTTCCGACTACATAGGTAAAAATTCATCCAATCTTTGTTGCTCATAAGTCTCAAGATCATTGTGACATATTTCGCTGGAATTCCTCCTCCATCGCTCTCTTCACGAGAGCTACATTCATCCCCTCTCAACGCAGATTATTAACCCGTTGAGGACGAGTCCCAAGTATACTCGGGCAGGTGTCTATGGGATAATGTGTGTTGTAGCAAAATCAGCCTGTCCTCAACGGGTTAAAGGAGGGAAACATAGTCAAAGTTTGAGAGGGTAAAGAGAATACCACTTGTGTGCAGGTACTGCACTCGAGCACAATGCCACACTCAATCAGGCGCTGTACTATGTCATCCACACATTTATGCCATAATATATTTCCACTCAGCAGTTCAAGAACTACAACTACACTAGTCTACAAATAGTACTACTTGTCATGATTCACTTTTGGAGTGCTACACAGCTCTGATGGTCACACCACTGACCCCCTGTTTCACAATGAGTACACGGTAAACTGGACAAGGAAGGATTCCTACTTTATACAAATGGCGAGGACAAAAAAAAAAAAAAAAATTGATCAAACCAAATGACAGGATGAGGGTTCTACTGAAAGTTTTATTCCACTGCAACAGAGGATCAACCTAGAATAATTGATGTAAGGCAAAGCAATTAGAAGGGAAGTGATGTACAGAAAGCAGTGGATAAAGTTCTACAAACAAAATGCAGAAGTGCCTTGTGAGCCTGTGTCTTGTGCTCTCTGTTTCCCAAATCCTGACTTTACACTGAATCCTCCCACTGGAAGCCCAGTTGGTACGTGCCAGGCTGCTGCAAATGATGCCCCAAAGCATCCCATCAGATAGATCCGTGGTGCCCCCGAGGTTCATCCACAATGACGTTCATGTTTGTTCTTGTGGAACTCGGCCTAACCCTCTTACAAACCAATACCTTGGACTTCCTTTGCCATCTCAAGGTACAGAGTTGCTGGTAGAAACATTATGATTAATCACACACAGCGAGATGTCATCATCCAGGCTGCATACATGCCTAAAAGCATACACTTTCTATCACATTCATTTCGAGCAGACAGTTGGGATTGACACACATCATTACCAGTGGAATATAATAATCATTACTGTATCTTGCCCTTTCGTGGTTTTTTCTTTTTTCCATCCAAAAATAATTGCATCTGTGCATAAACTTCAGGTGAATGACCAGGGAAGGGGAGATGTTAGGTCTAGTATAATATGGCTTTCATGCAGATAAGCTACAGTGTCACCACACTTGCATTTAAATGTCTAAATTGCTTGAAGGGTGATTATTGCTATTACAAATTCAACTCATCCTTGCTTATCAGTAATAGAAAGACTGCCCAAAAAGCATACAGTATAAATAAAGTAACTGATTAAAATCAATAACCAATTACAATTTACTACTGCACAATGCTACTTTCTGGATAGCTATGAGACATTGTCTATTCTTTCTTCCTTCTTTCCTTCCTCTCTCTCTCTTTCTTCCCCTTTTTTTTTTCTTGGGGGGGGGGGGGGGGACTTTCAATCCAATCAAACTCCATCACAAAACCAAGATCAAAACCAGCACACTTATGACGCTGTTTTCAGCCAGAAAAACTGTCATATCACAACTAGAGTATCATCTTCCATGTTATTTATAACCCAAGGTATTCTCACGCTCATGCCTCAAATAGAACCAAAATTTTTATTCTAGTAAGGATGAAAGGGCACTGACAAACTGTCAGTACCGACAAACTATCAGTACCCCGCGCGAACAGTTACCATTGCAAATACCTGATCAGCATCTACACGTCATAAAAGACGATTGAATGTTCATTGCTGTAGGCTGGTATAATTCAGGCCCTTAAGACATTCTTTTGATCAAGGAGTTTACATATGATAGGCCTAAATTAAGGAACTAACCTTTCACCAGTCATATCTCACAAGTGATGTGTTTGGCCATTGAAGAAATAAACAAAATCAAACTAACGAATACCATGGTACTCTTGAGGGCAGTTTACCAAACCCGCTATTGCCAATAACATGGCAAAGAGTCCCATTCACTTACACACAAAAAACTTTTAGTTCTACACATCACAGTGAGATCGGAGAACACACCAAAATTCTTGGGGATGTAATCACATGCACCAATACATTTCTTGCTGTACCACAATTCAAGATGTCTTCCAGTTTCAAATTCTGCCTCCATCGACGGTCAAATGGCCTGATGCAAATGACCGAAAGACACCAATTACAGCAACAATACAGAGTCTTGGTGGCACTGTTTTCTTGAAGCTGTGCACGAAAGGAAAATTAAAGTCTGGCAGGAAATCACAAGACATGCTTGCCTAGCCACACTATATGTTGCAAAACATCATCAAAAGTGGATATCGAGCCACTCAGTACGAGCCAGCATGGTGTGCATCAATAACTTCACTGCACAATTTCTATGCCGCATAAACTTTGCCATCATCATCAATTCGGAAATAAATCTAGGGTTAGGGAAACTCTGGGATGCTTTTGGATGACTGGAATAAATGGAAAACATTTCTCTTCAACCCATCATGCTGTCTTACTTAATTAAGCACTACACAATATATGGTTATGTGCCTTTCTGCAGTATACAATGGGCTCTTATCACTGCTGCAAGATATTGATTCTACTGGCTGGGAACACTAGTTTTTCTCCTTCAAAGAACATTTTCCCACACTACTACACATGCACGATACGTTCACCTGCATGAATTTTGCACACTGCATTGCATCATGGGAGATAATTTAAGGGCGTCAATGTCCCAAAAGAGACAGTCCTGAGGGAATATTAGCAGAACTACTTACCATTTTGAACATGTACAGAGATACAACAACCCTGGTATGACAGGATTTTTGCAATTTTCTTTATTTTGTTTTTGTTTTGTTTCTTTAATCTGAAATACGCACAGCTCACAGAGGAGAAGTCAGATAGAAATACCACAGCCTCAGCTTTGATTGAATTTGATCCAGTCAAGTTTACTCCTCCAAGGAAATGCAATTCATGCATCTTTGTTTTTGCATCATAGAGAGAATCATCATCATCTATCGAAAGGATGAAGAAAGTTCTTCCATGTGATCATTGTGATGTACCACCGATCCAACAGCTTTGTACCATGTTCCTGATTTTCCACCATGACGGCTTATTTCATGTCATCTCACTGAATCCGGTGACAAAAAAAAAAGGGAAACTTAGAAAATCCTCTTTGTGCATATTAGCGAGTGTGTTTAGTTGTAAATGCTTTCGGTTACGAGTAAACCAACTGAATCATGGGATCTATATGCATGTGACAGAGAGAGAGAGAGATAACAGCTGTGGGTGGCAGGATCAGAGGAGAGTCTGTGTGGGTTACGGTTCCCCCAACTACCTCATGCCCCCCTCATCGCTTCCATATGACAGGGTTCTGTGGGTGTCCGAGCCCCTTGGACGGTATCATGTCCAGAAGGTATTCACGCTGACGGTCAGCGGAGGAGCGGTGGGCTGCCATCAGGTGTTGTTTGGGGATGATCTGGATTTGTGGCTGTTACAATCACAAACAAAAGAACAGCAAGTTGACAAAAATCAGTAAACTGATATAATGAAGAATTTGAACATAAAACAGTTTAAGTGCCATTTTGTAATTCCATGATAAGCAAAGTAAAATAAAACCTTTCAAATGATACCTCAATTAATACCCAACAACGAACATTCTTGAAGTCATGATAAAGACACTCCACATTTTCTTATTATTTTCTATGTTTCTCAGCAGCTTCAATCGTAAATATCTCAAATTAACAATAATGGAGTACATCTATTTTGCAATCAAACTCTTCAAATATATACAAAGAAACCCTGTTTGAACAAGATCGCTGGGACTGCCAATTTTCCTTGAAGCAAATGGTGACACAACATTTTGCTCCTGCGATAATTGCTCCGGCATTACTTTCTCCAAAGACTTTGGGTTAGGGTTGTGACAGGGTTTTAGGCATCAATTCTTCTTTGATGCGAGGATTTGGGTTACCGTTATGTTTGTGGGTAGGTTTTATGTTTGGCTTAGTGTGCAGATATTTCATGGGAGCAATTGTTGCAGGAGCGAATGTCATGGAACTGTTGCAAAGATACTAAAGAGACCTTCTAAATACAGTTATGGAAGATCAGGGCCCCGTTGCTAGAAACATTGCGTTTAAACGCAACTTGCAACTGATTGTCACTGGCCAATCAAAATCATTGTTGCATGCATGTCTTCTTAATAGGGCAGACCCTGAGCCAATCAGAATGGTTGTTTCAAAATTAGCAATTATTTGCAATTGATTGCAACTTTCTTGCAACGGGGGCCCAGGATAGTCAAATAATCTTACTTTGTAACATAAGTAAATGTAACCAGACTACAGACACCTGCAAATCCAGCACATTAAAAACAATAACAACAAATTGTGTATTTATCCTGTCATGGCCAGGTGAATGTGCAGTTAAAGCACAAAGTAATCTGGATATTGGCGAAGCTTTACTTTAGGGCTTAGAAAGTCATTACTGGTGGAAAAACAATCAAAAACTTGAAAACCTTGAATTCTTGACTAACATTTAACAGAAGTAGTCCACAACACATTATACCAAAAAAACTGGATATCTATGAACCTACAAATACTCCTCAGTAGATACAGCAACTACATACAGACTGTACTTTGAGACAGACACAATCAAAGTGGTACTCACAGCGGACACAGGAAGGTTGGGTATATAAGCATAGTGGATTGGTTGCACCACACGCTGGCTAGGTGCGGGGTTCAAGACCCGCTGCTTGGGCTGACCCGACGATGAATGATGCATGCTGCCATGGCTGCGATGAACAATTGTAGGCGGCTAAAATGACAAGAGTAGATTTATTACAAATACGATGAAGACAATCATTGTGGAAAGGGTTTCCAATGAGATATGGAAACTTAAACTATTGGTCCTTGAAAATGACAAACTATCAACCACTTTGAATGAGTCATTCCACAACTATCCACCTTGCATTCTTTTTGATCTATTTCTTCATTTCAGTCTTACAAGACATGTTATCCAGATATAACATTACAACAAAAAAACACACCAAACAAACCAATAACAAAAGTCTGTAAAATGAACTGAAAAACACAGGAAATTTAAGTAACAGAGTCAAGCACACATACACAAAACATAAAAGTGATTATATAAACATGAACTCTGACAGTGGTGTCTCCTCTTCCCTGTCCATTTCCGCTGCCCATGACTCTCTAAGATTACACTTGGGTATGGCAGTAAGTAACAAGTGTCTGGTCCCAAGTCACATGACACCAGGGTTGATGGTGGCACTGGCCCAAGCAAGACTCACCCGGTGGCGCTGCACACTGTTGCTAACCCTGCTGACGGAGGGCTGCTGGGAACTCTGGCTCTGCTGGATGCGCTGCTCTATCTCCTGCTCCTGCTGCAGAGCTTTGACGAAGGCCGTCTTGAGGCGGTTGGTGTGCTCTGCCTTCAGCGCCTTCTTCTGGTTGGACACGATGCACGCCTCGCACATGATGCCCTGCTTTGGATCCTGAGGATTGCGAAAGTTGAGCACAAAGATTGACAATGAAGCAATATATAAGACCACACTTTCCAAAATATAAATAAGAGAATTTTACCTGCCATGGATAAATTGACAAAGGAGTTTGTAGCAACTTGCATACAATACAGTTAATAGCTGGGACACCAGCCATGTATTATACTATTCACTCCAAACAAAACGCAACACATCAGACAAAGGTTCTTTCTGTGCATTCCATATTCCACAAAACGTCTTCTGTATGACCAGTGCATTTTATGACTAATAACAAGGATAAAAAAGGAACATCAAGATTTCTGAATGAGGAGCTCTCTCACAATTTTTTTTGAAGATTATTTCTCTTCCCACAGAAGTATCTGGAGATCAGACTTCTATTTCTATCATTTCTATTGTCTAATTTATTAGCATGCAATGTTGTCTATGCAAAGAGCAGCACCACTAACAGAGATGACATCTCTCTACTACCAAAAATATACACAACTACAGAACATGAAATGAAAAGTTAATTTCAACGACTATAACATGCACGACTGGTTTGAATTGAGCATGCACCTATGTTCAAATTCTGATCCGTAGCTCAGCAAAGCCACAGCCTTGGACAGACTATATTGGTATCTAAATCAACCTTTGCCATTGTAATACAATATATACAGGCGAATCTCATTATGATGAAGTTCTTGGGACTGGCAGTTTTCTTCCTTTATAATGAAATTTTGTTATAGCCGAACAGCAAAGTATATAAAGATATTAGTAATGATAATTTGGGGACCCAAATTTTCACTTCTTTATAACGAGTATTTGTTACTGTGTTCATTATAATGGGAGTGCAATGTATCCAGTCAAATACATATAAAATCAGTTTGTAATAGTACAGAATTCTAGATCATACATGCTAGTTCTACAATTTGACAATTTTACTGTAATTGCATTATGGTGGAATCAATCTTACTGTAACTCGAATCAACAGTGGATAAAGACAGCCATTTTGTGGTTCTTGATCCTAAGCTATCATCACTATACATGTGTAAGGTGACGATATGTCTCTTATTTTTCCCTCCTTCACATTAGACAGGGAAATAAAATGTCTTGGAAACTGACTGCTTCATGTGATTTTGAAAAAAAAAAAAAAATAAATTTGAAAAAAAAAAAAGCACTGAAGTTTTCACTCACTATTCAGATGAAAACATGCAGGCTGAAAAAAAAAAAGCACTGAAGTTTTCACTCACTATTCAGATGAAAACATGCAGGCTGCATGCAGCATGAACCAACAAAGCTACAAGACAGTTGAGATAATAAGAAGGATTTGTCATTACCATCTTTACCTGCTTCCAAATGGTTGTAAAGTCTGTGTTGCACTGTCCACATTTGAATGGCTGGATGAAGCCCTTGGACTGGTTCTTGTCCTTCTTGTCCATGTCCAGGATGGTGTTGACCACCTCCTCCAGACCAACCAAGATGATGAATTCATTGTTGGCTGCACTGGGAAGGAAGTGAAGCTCAGGCGGGGGTGGCTTTGGTGGAGGGATCTGGAGGAGGGTCTTTTCCAGCTGCTTGCGCAGCGCAAGCTTGGCTGCTGCCTGGCGGCTGGCCGCTGACTGGCCATCGTTGACCATCTGGGACTGTCGGCTGGACTGCTGTTGGTGTTGCTGTTGGTGCTGCATCTGGCGCGACACACTGTGGGTGGATGTGGACATGGCAGGAGCAGCCGTCGAGATTCGCACCACAGGGGCACGGACCATCTGGCCCGACTGCGACGAAGCAGAGGACGATGATGACCGACTGGACTGCTGGGCCATGATGAGCGGTGGTGGACCAGAGTGGCCCTTCTGGTAGTTGTGCAGCGAGCGCTGTATATGCGAGCCTCGCATGAGCTGCGGCATGTCGGTTCGGTGTGCAGAGTTGGACTGAGGTTGAATACTTGCATGGGGCTTTGATCCCGACATCGATGAGTGTGCCATATTGGGCGGCAGTCCGGCACGGTGGCTATGTGAGTTGACAGGTGGCGCCACGCCACCCGCTGCTGCCCCAGCACTCACAGCAGCAGCAGAGACCACCCCTTCTGGCTTAGTAGGCACAGATACAGGCTGCTGCTGATTGAGTCTTAGCTTTTTCAAAAGAAGTAACTTTGTTTCTTCATTTCTGAGTTCTTCATGCAGTTTCTTGATGACTGTGATACGTGCCTCTTGCTGTTCCTCTGACAGCTTATGGAGACAGTCAACAAAGCTGTCTGCATCATTTTCTTTGGACTCACTGGTGGAATCCGCTGTATCAGTTCTATATAGAAAGACCAAGCACATGGAGAAAAAACTTCAGGCATAGTATAACTATTGATTATTAAATAACTCACTTCCTCTACTATGCGGGTAATATCCCTTCAGTACAATTTCAGAGTAATTTAATTTTGAATTTAGTTGAATATCAGAAAACATAAAGATTTATTAAACTTGCAAGAATCAGGCAAAATTGACTACACTGAAGAGAGAAAAAGGCTCACTTATTGTACTTGCATTTATATTCTCAAAAACCTGTCTTGCACATTCAGTTCAATATGATAAACAATATTTTTATAAAGGATTATTACAAGTTTGCAGGACACATCACCTACTGGCGGCTTGAGCTAGCATTTTAACCATGCAAATCCCAGTGGTTCATCCAATTATTCTGGATGTAAAAGAATATTCATGTAAAAAGAACATTTTGGTGAAAATACACTGAATTCATTATGACCAACAACAAAAAGGAAAAGTGATAATTTCATGAATGAATAGAAAATGCAAACTGATAACTTTCTGTTAATGAATGAGGCACATTTTACAATGTTCACAATGACTGCCTTTAAATGACTAGAATAGAGACTTCCGATATTTTGCATGCTTCTGCTAGTGTTATCAGGCAACTTCAAGTGTCTGTATTCTCCAAAATAGATAAGAAGTGACTCTACTCATGTGTGAAATGTGGCATGTTTTATAAATTTGCCGTAACAAAAAAAAAAAACACTTTCCTGCACTCTTAAATTTACCTAACAGGACATGTGACAAACGCTTGACTAAATTTCATGAAGCAGTTCACATTGCCATTCATGGACATGCAAACTTACAAAGAAATTTGACAAGTACACCAAACCCTTTATACAATAGTAGACACTCCAGTAACTTCTGAATTTACACCCAAGTGAGAGTTGGTGTGCTTTTGAGAGTACCGGTTATGTCTTTACCAGACAAACCAGTGTGTCACTCACACTTTTGATGTTCCTTCTTTGTCGACACTATCGTTTCTCCTGCCAGCTGCACTGTCTTCTGTGTCCATACTTTCTACATGTTCTACAGTTTGATCACTATCTACTACCTCCTTGGAGTCAATTCCTGAGCTGTCCTTTGGCACACTGGTTTCACTTGCATTGCAAGGTTCAGAGCCGGCATCCACAACCAATTTTTGCACTGTGTTCCTCACGTCTGAGTCATTTTCTACGTCTACATCCATTGCCTCACTCTCGCTGTCGGCACCGTTCACATCACTGTTTAGCCTCTCATGGTCTTTGGGATTCTCCTGCGTGCTTTCGGGTTCACCCTTGTGTTCCACATCCGTGCTTTCGGGCTCACCCTTGTGTTCCACATCCCGTCTTTCCCCATCTCCATTACAACTCCCTGAGTTATCTGTTCTATCTGAGTCAACATCACTATGCGACTTGGCTTTGTGAGGTGTGGATGCCGGGACATTCTCCTCCTTAGCACATGAAACACTCACTTCCGAGGGGCCGTCCCTTTGTTCCTCACCCTCTTTGTTCTCTTCAATCACAGAGTTGCACACGAGAGAAGGTGGTGATTTTTGGTCAGTGCTTTGTTGGCCCTCGGAATTGGATTCCACGTTAGGAGTGTTCTCCATGTTTGAGGCTGCATCTGGGCTAACCTCGGAGTTGGTCTCCGATTCACAAGTACTCTGAGGATCCTGTTTGGCCACAGGAGACAAATCCTGGTCATCTCCATTGGCCTCATCATTTGAATTAGCTGCTGCCTCCATAACATACTTGGGCAACGGCTCTTCCAGTTCATCTTCCTGAATACATCTTTCTTCAACATCATTCCTGTCCTTCCCATTGCTTGTAGGAGATTTCTCCTCAGTGGCAGATTCCACTTCCCCATTGCTGATTGCTACATGCACATTGGACACATCATCCGCGTTGTTTCCTTCCGATATCTTTATCCTGCATGAGGGAAACAAAATCAAATTAGCAAATTCTGTTGCTAGTCACACGATAAAGTCATTACTGCAACATTACGCATGCATCGTACCACTGAATTGCCCTAGTAATTTGCAATGAAGAGTCAAACAGTCGTTCAAGATACCTGGTACTGGTATGTGTACAATACATGTGTGAAAGCAGCACACATTAAATGTTTCTTTTAATTTCTCTCAAATTTCAGGCTGACTTTTTTGCAGGATAAATCACATAAATGAACCAAGTAATTTTTTTTATACATTTAAAAAACTACTAGGTTTCTGCTACAAGAGTATGTACAAAGAAGGCATACATGCACATTGCATTGCATCTGTTATCATGGAAAATCTTGGGTAACATGCAAAACTTGTTGTAACTAAAACATTGTCATGTAAATCCAACAAAATTTGCATTAGCTCAGTAGTGGGTCACCTGCCTGATATTAAATGTAGATGACTGGACGTACAGACTACAAAGCAAAATGTGATGAATAACTTTGCCATTACATCAGCACACACAGGACCTTTCACCATACTATAAAACCGACAGCCTCAGCAAGTAATATCCCAACAACCAAAAATCAAATGCATTATAAGGTGATTTAGAGTATATAAAGAAATTATCAGGTGAGCAGTTAAAAATTGGCAGTTCAATAATATAACCACCTTCAACTGCAAATTTATGAATAGTTTCATGTTTGTGGTGTATTCCAATCTACACTGTACATAATTGGGCAAATCGGGAGTTAAGATTTAAGAGGATTAATGTGAAATGGTTGGAAAGATATGAACTTTACTTTTGAAAAAAAAAGAAAGATAAATGAAAAATAAAAAGATTAAACAGCTGAGTATCCTGAGGAAGATATATTCAAGCAAATTAACTTTAAATGACTATTGTTCTTATAAGAAACACCTACAGATACTTCCGATATTTCTTTGAGACAAACTGTGCACTTTGAAACATCAGTATTAAGTGCTATAAGTGTTATTTATCATCATTATTATCAAATTATATCTGTTTTAGACAACATGGTTTCCTCAATATTTTCTTGTTTTCTGTTCAAAGTAACATAAACTACTGTATCTTGTGGCCTGATTCAATACGATCATTGCATTGGTTGTTGCTATTTTATTTTCATTTCTTTTCAATTCTAATAAAATGAGACAATTCATTTTCAATTTGTATCACTAAAAGAAAAAAAAAAGAAAAAAGAAAAGAGTATCAGAATTCATAGGGACCAAATCAGACAATCAGCACTTGGTGATCAATATCAAAGTTCTTTGTTTGACAGGTCACATCTAGACATGAACTCATGAATGAAATGTTTTCTGTACCTCTCATACCCTGATGCCGAACTCTGATACAAAATGTGAATATTTTATCACATAGAAAGAGAATCAATGTGCTAGCACACGATAGGATATTATCTAACCTTTTGGAGGCCAGTGCTGATTCATCTGGATCCAAGGCGATGTCTGAAGCATGATCTAGAGGCCGCTTAGCAGGCGCAGGACCCACCGCCACATCAGATACATGTAGCTCTTCTGACATGCTGATGTAGTTGCCTGCAGATGATATAAAATCAGGAAAATCCAGTGAATTGAGGACATTTGCAAAATATGGATGACATCTACACCTCTGCCCAATGGAGGCGCACAAAAGAAAATTTCCAGGGGAAGAGCAATTTGAAATGTAAGAATACTTTTGAAGTTTCCAAAATGTGTGTAAGTAGAGTCTGAATGTTTCCTGGAAAACAACACAAATGCACACTAACATTTACGGAAACAATGACATACAAATCTACATCTGTACTGTCTATGTATGTTCCCTGTGCAGCAAAAACAGTGTATATTGTACATTATTACACGTATCAGGCATCTGAGCTGTGGTTCTTTGAAATTGTATTCCCCTCGTCTTACGCGCGAGGTTACGCACCAGCAGGGAGAAGAGGAGCAAATTTTCCATATTCCCCGCTTTGACAAATGCCTATGGGATTTGCGTGTTAAAAGCGAGGGGAATATAGCATCCGGGCACTTGAGCTCCCAGTGAGGAAAATTTGCTGTTGATGACAGTTTCTCGCGATGTAGTTTCGCGACGAAGGGCAAATTCCCATATGTTAACACGTAAAAATAAACGACGATCGCTGCTACTGTGTGAGCCTTGCTGTTTCTACGCGCGCCGCATACCCGAGTTTCGTGACAAGAGGGCAAATTCCCATAGGTTAACACGTAAAAATAGAAGACGATCCCTGCGCCTGTGCGAGTTAGCTGTTATACATGTGTGCCGCGTACCTGAGCTGTGTATAGGGATGCAGCGCGGAGTGTGGTGTAGAGCTCGAGCTGGCGTCGAGTTGAAAATTTTTTAAATTTACATTGTAATAAAAGATTTATATTGCTGCTCAATATGCCTGAAATGGATAATAATAATGATATGGACTGTCTACTTTCGGGGGATACGACACTTATTGCCCTCACTAGAATTGTATTGCCCTCGTTTTCGACTTGGGCAATACAATTCTAGTTCAGGCAATAAATGCTGTATCCCCCTCAAGGCCAGTCCATATTATACAATGTGTAATATTATCTAGACATCTGTTAACAGGCAAGAAGGTTCTTGGAAATCATTACTAGACATTCTATTCTGGTCACAACAA
This sequence comes from Diadema setosum, assembly GCA_033980235.1. Taxonomy (NCBI): domain Eukaryota; kingdom Metazoa; phylum Echinodermata; class Echinoidea; order Diadematoida; family Diadematidae; genus Diadema; species Diadema setosum. The sequence continues at coordinate 20,488,197 of CM067063.1, forward strand.
TGCCCTTCTATTCTGTATACAGAACATGTAATACTGACTATACTATATGCATAGTAAAAATCAATGGGCTAGTCAACCATCATGCACAAAGCAGTCTAGCACAGTTGCCAATCAATAGTGCTGTTGAAGTTCAGTACTACATTGCACATTTGTACGTACATTGTACTATGACAAACTGCAATGTACAGTACACATGTACTTACAGTATAACAATACTGACATGGATGGGACAATGCACGGCATGTTATGTCATACATGTACATTGTGCAGCGTACAATGTGCACATTTGTGTTGAGTGCCTCCTTTTGATAGCCATACTCTAGCACCACAAAATAGTTCACATATTTGTTGGTTGTTGTTTTTTGCATACACTGTAGATCCAACAACAATAGCGTGTAATGTCCTTTTTTTTTTTTTTTTTTGCTTCATGCTTTAATAAAGTCCTGCAAAAGTACATGTACATGTACATTGTATAATGCTAGCACATGAACAAGCAAACATCAGGTTCAATCACCTGTACAAAATCCTGACAAGACCAATGGCGCAACTTGACAGAAAACACCAATGTAAACTGTACAGTACATCTCCAATGAGTATGATTGGGATAACCATCAAAGTGTGCAGTACCAGTAACCACGCACATTTCAGATGTAAAAGAGCAGCAAATATCGTAAACTCCAACATACAATTGTACAGTAAAGGGCTTTCTCTCAAAATATGAGACTGCAGAATCTGGGTGCCCCCTACTGTACTCACTGAGAAATTCAAAGTCATGACGATTTAAAACCTGTTAATCACTGTTAAACCTTACACACATACATGTATACATTGTACATGCAAGGACTACACTCCTTGAATAAGAAGAAAAATTAAAAAAAAAAATAAAAGGATACAAAATGTATATTGTGATGCAACCAGATGCTATTAAGTATCAACAATCATAGCTGCATGTGACACGTTTTTTTCTCCTTTTGCACTTGGCCATCATTAAAATCCTAGTACTACATTGTAAAACCACTCTGTTAAGCGTTCATTTTGTATTGTTGCCACCAACACTTCCAGGCATCAAAACGTCGCTGGAAGTATAAGTGTAGTAAGTTGACAACAGATGTATACTATGTACATGTACATGCTAACACTTGTACTATTAAATGCACTTTTTTCTGTGATTCTGTTGCCCATGCCACAGAAGACAACCGCTGCTTTATACTGGTGTAGTGCTACGGTACATAACCTATATTCAGTACATGCAGCAAAGTGTCAAAAGATCAGGTAAATTTAAGCTCACTATCAGAGTGCTAATTCTACTACACAAACTGAGGCATCCTACCCTACATGTAGTTTACAACTGTATGTATGGGCACAATTTGTACACGATCAAAGTAATCATCTAATGATTAACGGTACTGTAAAAGTGGATATTTTTGTGTGAGTAATTTTTCGCACTCGGCCGGGTAAGATGAGTTTCGTGTGCTTTTAATTCCATGGAATTAGTACATCAACTACAGAAACATATGGCTTGCAATAAACATAATTTGCGTGCTTTTATTTTCACTCTAGCTTCTGGTTGCGCGAAATGTGTGAAAATTTCCACTTTTACAGTACCCTAATGATTACCAGTACACTTAAAATCTTGAGTGTTCTTACATGTAAGTTCACACTGCTTTGCTCTCACTATCTTTTTTAAGGATGATTTTTATTACATGTACGTGTATGTTATTCATGCATTACCACTGGACATTGTGTGGTATCATATTTCTTGTGACACATACAATGTAGTGTGTAAAAATGCATTGAACATTACCCTGAATCCTCAAATGAAAAAAGCATTACAAAGCAAACTGATCAAGGAACATGTAGAGACTTGACGACAAATTTCACACATTTGATCATCCAGAGAAATATGATCACACTATTTTTGAAGGGCATGATATGACTTGCATCCACATGGGAGGACAAAACCAAAGTGACTGTATGCAGATTCGCTGTAATGACACTCTCCCTGAAATATTTATCACAAGCACTACAAGTAATCCTCCGGGAGCACAACCCTGCCTCTACACATCCATCTGTTCATGAACTTGTGGAGAGCATAGCACACACAATGTAAATGTGCATTACTTAAACTACTGTGACTAATGCAAGTGTAATACAATGTACATGTGTGTGCTGTGTGTGTGTTTTGCATGAGTGCAGCCAACGCTCTAGTGCACGCTCATTAATGTGATGTGTCGGAGCCAGAGTGAGTTGAGCCCCAGGCTGATGATGAGAAGTGAGCAAGTGCAGAAAGCTACTTTAAAGACATTGACGTCACCAAACCAGGTCACCTTGAAGGCAGATAGGTCAATAGTTGATCACGCACCCAGTGCGTGATCAGTCATGGTCCAGTGGCCATGGAAAAGTAAATTTTAACCACACTTCGAGAAAGTGAAGGCCGCTGAGGCCATTCCTTTATGACAGAAGGGTGAAAGAAACATTTTTCAGTCTGGCTCTTACAAAAGAAAAAACAAATGCAAAGTACTATATCTACACTCTTTATACTGTAGCTTCTAGGATATCTCTACGTACACTGTTTTCTGGTATTAATTTCTCTTGTACATGTATCTGATACTACACAAAATGTTTGTAGTTTGTGAACAAGGTATTGTATACACTATGAGCACACTCATACTTGACCCATCAAGTATTTGAAGGGTACACTTGGAAACTAGTGTAATGGGTCATATTGTATATCACTTCACAGATGATTAAAAACAAAACCAACAAAGCGGTCTCGCTGACCCCATGCACAGCCTTAATACACAGGGCAACATTGCTAGAGGACATGCCTTTGATCCGCTAAATCATCAGATCCGACTTCCTGGAGCTATTTTTAACACACCACCATCACGTATGTCATATGATAATTAATGTCTGTCCTAATTTGCCATCAGGGACTGTCTATTGAGGCACCATTGGGACTCTGAAGACACCATTATGATACATACATGCGAAGCAGCCTTACTACATTGTAAAGCAAGTACATGCACTGTCCATACAAACTGCAAATTGTAGGTTTTTATTCAACATCAAAAAATGTTCCACAAATATCTGATGAGTAAACATTGCGCATTGAATCACAATGTCCAGGCCTACAAAGTGTACATGTACAATGTATCTTGTATGTGTACATTGTATACCATGTACATGTATGTATGTGCAGTATCGTAACACTGAAAGTACTGGTTTCAATCAAAAGTACATGTTTTAAACACATAGTTTGATTGAAACCAATTGTTTAATGTAGTACTCTACGCAAACTCTGCAGCAAGCATGAAGCTGACGATCCCTACAAAACTTTTCCATGACAACAATTACAAGTAGTTCCACTTTTCCAGCTCCGCACAGTTTGCAAGCATAATGATAACATCAGTCTATTACATGTGTACCATTGAGACTTTGTTTCTGTACAAGTGTAGTTACACTATGCAGTCTGAAGGCTGGCCTGACACACAGTACAATATCCAGTACATGTATTTGAGAATCCTTGTGATGAATTATACAGCTTTATCACTCATCTCTATGGAAGTAAACTATACACTGTGAAAGCTGCTATTTTCATGAGGGTTGAATAATTTTTATGACGTTCCCAAATCACTGTTAGGCCGCAGATTTTACAACATGAAACAATATTGCCAACTGATCTAGATCGCATTACATTTGCATTGCCTGGTCGGACAAGTAAGGGCAAGCAGATTTAGTACATTTACAAATTATTGCAGAATACCTGCCCGAAAGGAAAGTCCAAAAATATACAAAAATGACATAGAAAATCACTTTTAAGTCAAAGGCTTGATAAAACACAATCATTTAAATAAACAGCACATACTGATTTGCTCGCTTTACATGCAAACACACTTGAATAACAAACATGGTTTGATCAAGTATTGGAGTTGCATTGCATTGGGACTTCTTTATGTACTGTAGGCCCCTACATACCGTCTGTTGAGAATGAGAAGGGCGTTACGTTGTCTTGAACACTATGAGTTTGGAGGCCACTTAACGCCCTTATCATTCTCAACCGACGATACATTATACATGTACACTGTAAGTGTTGGAAAGTTGCTGAAATGAAACAACCTCTGGATGTCTCTGACCTCCTCATTTGCAAAAATACATCTTTTACAGTACACACACAAATGAAATTTCCAGTGCAGGTCTGCCCTGTGTACATGTATGAAGATTGATTCAATTTACATGTAGCCCAAGTTCTCTTCCCCCAATACCAGGGTGACTGGTTTACACTTATTTCACCTCAAACAAAAAAGAGGAATAACATTCTGCATGTACTGAACAAAAATGCAGTGAAGTAAATTGGCACTCATGACCGTTTAACTTTCAACATTTCTGTCAAAGACTTAAAATTTACAAAGGAAGATATTTGTTTCCTAATCATAAGCACACTGAAGTCACAAGTACAGGATACAGTATGACACGCAGGCATACAATATGTATCTCAAGCAGGAAATAAATGGTTGGTTGATACATGTACTGTACAACCCACAAATCAAAGCTGACATCTGTGAAGCGACCTGGATGTACATGTACATTTTGGTACACTGTACAAGTACTTTGATACAGTACGATTTCACGTACGGCAGCGCACATGCACATGCACCCCAATGGCGTAAATAAGAAAAACTGGACCAAATCAATATTCTTACTACATGTACGTAGCTAGTATTCTCAGCAAATAGGAGGGACGATCTGAATTTCACCTTTACCACAATATAGTTGTACAGAGTAGATACATGTACAGTGCACTCCCGTTATAACGAGCACGGTTATAACGAAATTCCGGTTACAACGAAATAAAATTTAGGGTCGCAACATTATCAACTCTATGTATTTTTATTGTTTATTCATTCGGTTATAACGAAATTTCGTTATAACGAAAGAAAACTGCCGGTCCCGAGGACTTCGTAATAACGGGAGTCCACTGTACATGTACAGTACACTTATGTACGTTCAAGCACCTGACATTATATCTTACTGATTTTTTGTTCTGTTTCTGCATCTTTGAATGCTTGAACACTACTTTAAATCGCTATGATCTTTATGATCAATATAAATCAGTTTATTTTAATGTACAGTGTATACCCCATATATTTTGGAATACATGTACACTGTATAACACTTTGACTTCAAATATCATTCTGTGAATGGATGAATTCCTGATAGTGAACAAAAGTGATGGAAAGAAAAAAAAAAAGTATTCTACCTTTTCAGAAGAAAAGAGAGTGATTTCCTATCTTGGGTTACAAAGTGTCACCTGTGTTACTTGAGGCAACATTTTTAATTTTTGCTAAACATAGAAATACTACAAAATATGCTGCATATACATGTACACTGTAAATAGCACATGTTGTTCTCAGCTGTGGTTATTGAAAAGTACACTACTTTCAATGGGTGCATTATTAGTGTTGTTCATGACAGCAAAACAGCCTTCATCATCAAGTGATAGTTACATGTAATTTTGAAGTCCACACACTTTCACTGATAAATCACATAATTAAAATGCACTGCATGAAAAACATTCCTACAAATTGTATGTACACTATGTACATGTATGTGTATGACCCAAAATCTGGATTGGTGCAATATCTCACAACATATCTTTCTGGACACATCTTGAGAAGTTAGGAATTGAAAACTTTCATGTGAAAACGAGATGGAAGCATCAGTCATGACAAAATGATGACCACAGATGTTAAATCATGGACATGAAAATAGCAAAAATGTTCTTCATTGTACTTGTACAAACTACAAGTTGAATATTATCTTCTCTACTGTACTCTATCATTCATGTTACTATATTTGATCACACTCATACACATTGCTCTGTGATGAGATTTTCAATATAAAAGTGTCTCACAGATTTTGTGTTTCATTATGTACACTACTCTGTAATTACAAATGGTTTGGTACAGTCCCATTGGTACAATGTATCCTGTTGCTCTTGCTACACGTACATACTATAAAACAAGGAATGTTCGCGTGCATTTTAATTTCGCGAGAGCCAAGATTCGCAAAATTAAAATGCATGCGAAGGCTCTTGTCTACACTACATCATACATGCATTGAATGCCCGAGGCAGTTCACGAAAATTCCATGCAAAAAGGCTGTCGGCTCCAATTCATGAAAATTTCATGCTGCTAAAATATAAAGTTTTACAGTATCATCATCCTTTCACTATCATTGTGAAACTTTTGGACACATTTAACACAACTTCTTGTTTGTATGCAGTAAATAGATGGCAGAAAACCTACTTCATAAGCAACTAGCAAGTCTACACATGAATACACTGTTGCATACTGTAAAAGTGGACATTTTTGTGCATTTCTCGCAACCAGAAACTTGCGCAAAAATAAAAGCACACAAATATTTTTGCTTACCATGTGTTCCAGTAGCTGATGTCTTGATTCCGCAGAACTGAAAACATGCAAAACTCTTCTAACCCCGCCAAGCGCAAAATGTAGTCTCGCGAAAATATCCACTTTTACAGTACACTTGGGAGTATTGTTGGATAAGATTTATAAAAATCTATACTGCATCTGAAAAGACGTTCAGCAAGGCTTCAGTCACTGGAGAGAACAAATCGGAAAGATGTGATTCTGGATTTCATTTCAACAGCAGGTGAATTGATTTCATTTCTTTTTTCCTTTCATGGACATTAATCAAATGTGATTTTCCATGTTCTTTCTTGCATTTGCGTAAAATCTTTGGTGTGCACCAAGACCCAGGAATCACTACATGCATCACACTAGTCCCTTCTTCTTGGCTAGTCGTTCAGAATAACTGATGTCATCCCAATTCATCTGTCATAACAAAGGTGCACATGCACTTCCTCCACTGTTGTCACATGTGATGAAAGTGTAACAACTTGAATTCTATGCGATTGACTGATTATGCCTACATCCTTCGGCGCTGCGTGGTGGTTCATCCGACTTCATCCTTCACACATGAAATTATGTTTATGATTAGAGTAGACTACACTGCATAAGCCATAGACCACCTATATTTCGCGAATCGGGAATTCCCGACGATTTTGCAAGTGGTTAAATTCGCGATCGTGGAGTCCTGTACTGTACAGAGAAGAGTTCACGCATACGTCAAATTCACATCGGGATCAGAGTCAATATAGCACGTGACTCACAAAATTCGTGAAAATAAAAACCTCGCGAAATATTCTGCGTATACAGTAGTTTCAGTTAATTTGTTAGATAAAAAGATCCAATACAAAAACAGTACTACATCTGTACTTGGTACAAACAATGAAACATGATTTGATACTAGCACTAAACTTTATCACTCTTGATAATGTTGTGTCTTTTGACAATGTCCAGCCAACAGTTTGTTAGTGGCTAGTGATTCTTTCTTTCACCATTTATATCTAATGTATCACTTTGATGAATTACTCTTTCAAACAATGCTGGCCCACATTGTGGTGTAGAGATAACTAACTTTAGAGTCAGAGCAACATTACTTCTACTAGAATACTAACTGTTTAGTAGCTGCAGTTGTGAGCGTCTCATACACTGCATTGCAGGCAAGTCAGTTGTCAGTTTGCACTGTTCTCACCGAAGCTCACCCCCATTTGCGTGCAGCTGTGCACAATACCCCACGTGCAAGCCTTTGAAAATCAATAAAGTCTCCTGGTGAAACTGAGCAATTTCTTTCGATTCCCTTCCAGAAACTATCTTATAAACATATTTCTGTGTTCTACATTCAACATTATATCAAATTTCATATGATAATCGCAGCTTATTAGTTAATGGATGGCCCTTTACCGGCGAGTATTCCACGCATTTAGACCGCGTAGCATTCTCGACGGGAGAAAAAAATCCCCGCTGTAACGTTACAGAATCTACATTTGTCTCCGAAGCGTTACATGTGTAAAACGTGGCGCGCGCAGTCTCACACACAAAACATACACAAAAACTAGTCTACACGAAAAATTACTCGCACATTTAGCAACCGATTTCTCCCTCATCTGAACAAAATAGGAGATGCAAGACATGCCTTTGACACATTATAATGGTAAGAACATAAATTCATACGAATTAATGCAATATTAGCTCCGACTTCCACATAAAATTGTTTTTTCTTAAGTTCTCCGTACTTTCCATTCAAACTCCTTCATGTTCATTTTCAAAGGGGGATACCGCTTCGCCACTTCCATGGAGAGCTGGAGGGGAAAGACGTCATAAAATTTCGCGACCGGTTCAAAGTTTCAGAAATATTTGGTATTATTAAATTACATGGTCAAGCAAATTATCTTTGATATGGATGTTACAAAATTGAAACAAAAATAAAAAGTTAAAGTGAGAAGCCATTACCTGAATCAAAACATGGAAATGCGCAGGGGTTAGTAATGACCTCGAGTCCCCGTGATATTCAAATCTCCGGCCAATAGTGGAGGATCCCGTGTAAAAGGGGTCGTCAATAGGAAAGTTGACAATCTCACGATTCAGGCACCACACGATTCAAACAAAATATCATATCCAATTATAATTCCCAAAGACTCCATCATTCAACATAGTGGCAGTAGGAAGCCAAACTATTGCTAAGTGCACAGACCAACTTTCTCATTCCTCGCATTGTCCACATCGACCTCAATTTCCGTAAAAAATGGCGAAGGTTCAGATTGTTGTTTACCGTAGGGGTCGCCCGCACTGGTGCTCAGGGCTAACCAAAACAAATTGTTTACAAGTAAACAATCTTCCCAGTACACATCCGCCCGGCTTATCACGTGACTGTCCACCTGGCCAATAGAGACTACACTATCGACAAACATTCTCTTGAAGTTTCCATGTTGGGACAGTGACTTAACATATTTGACCAAAAGTTCCAACTTTAACAATTGTATCAGTAAACAAAATTGTTTATTTCAGTGACATAAGAATCCCAGATGCGATATATGAAAATGTGTGATTAGTGAACCATAGCCAGAAGGGGATAGTGGAAGCATCCTTTTATTTTGTATTGATGTAATTGCCTATAATATCCAATTATGTTTACAAAGATGAGGTATGTTATCATATCATACAATAATGCCCCAATGTGAGTTGTTCTGTGACGTGAGACGGGTCTATTACATCATGCGTGTGTTCATTTAGTTACCCGCGTTGCGCTATTTGAAGTTTTCGCACTTTTACACTGGAGTACCAGATATGCATTTATTTTTTCAGCTCATGAAGTTGTTACTCCCTTCAGAAGTGTTATGTTACTTTTTTTCTTTGGATGTTTTACATCAAGTCAAGATTTTGTCTTGGTCCTTTTTTATGTTCTTGATTGATCTGCTCATTTGGCGTAGTAAGTAGTGATAGTACAAAATCAGTCAGCACGAGAAATTAAGTTTCTACTGTTTTCTACTGTTATGAGGGGAAAAAAAAACTTACTATTTCTTCAGTGTTGATAATCAAGGGAGTTGGTACTCTTCCCTTTTCACCCACCTTTTTCGTTACTTCTCGAGCAATATAGGTTCTAGACACCGATTGTAACCGGTCATCCCGGTGGTGATGAATGTCAAACACATCAGATTTTCGTCTTCCGTAGCGAACTTTGAGGAAGACGGGTTAATTTGAGCTCATCACTAAAGCACAAGGAAAATAATGCGATTACTTTTCTTACTTTGAGAATCTTAAGTAATAGGCACGTGAAGAACAAAGAAAACATATATGTTTACTTGTTTTCAATTAATTCTTCTTCTAAATTATTGGACTCTCTCCACCCATTGGCACTGAACAATTGTCTAAGCGCACCAAAAATCTATTTTCTAAACTACGATGTTATACTAGTAGTCATGTTAGATGCCTCTATGACGTAATTGCATGACCGGCAGAATCATTTTATAATTCTGCGAAGACCGAGTGATGATGTATAGGCTAAACATCTAGCCTAGAAATTGCTCTGATTTCTGATGTCTCTTTTTAAAGTGAACGCAAAATCCATTTTAGTCCATCAGGGGCTTTAAAGACGACTAAACTTAGTCCACATTCTGTGGACTTTTACTTACAAAATAATGATTAAGCCTTTCTCTGTAATATGTGAAATGTCACGTCTGCTTCGATGTTTCAGTATTCTATATTACCTCACTTTTGCCAGTTAAAAAGGTGCTGAATCGTTTTTCTCTTAACACACGTCTCGTCCACGCGCATTAACGTTCGATGCGTGTGTTTGTTTGCAGATTCGTCTTTCTTCATTAAAATTACGCTAATTGTTTGGTAAGAATGCGAAAAAAAATGAATTATAAAAACGTAAGATATGTGATATATACAATGCCTTTTGTTTCAATAGCTTATTTTCACAGGAACAAGAAGGCCTTTCCCAAAAACAACGCATGCATAGAAGTTCTTTCAACCTCGCTTGCGTCATCCAGTTAGTTTGATTCACTTTTCAAACTCAGTGTGACGTGTCTCTCAATTTACAGCAAGATTATTAATTGGCGTCAAGTTATGTGAATATATCTTCTGCGCAGAATTCAGAATTTTACACATTAAATCTCAAGCAAAAATGCCAAATCCTCGAGATCGCTGTTGCCGATTTGCCCGCCAAACTTGATCAGCTGTTTCGACAGGGACGCATTTTATACGCGTGCATAGTGACTTGATCTGGTAAATCACGTCGGGTATAATAATACCCTCATCCCTCGGTGGAACATTTCGTTTCTCAACGGCAGGTATTAGCTCCAGGTTCTCGATTTACGAGATTTTTTTTTAGTCACTTTGAACAAAGTTTCAGTATAAAAACCTTCTATATCAAACGTCAGAATTTGGAACAGCCGCATACTTTTCTTATACATAATATCAAAAGTCAACTAGACAAAACATTCAAAATCAACCACCCTGTGTACAAGTCAAGCTATACGAATTATTAACAAGATAAAGGAGAAATATTATGGAAGAATATAGAGTACATGCGTGAACCTCCAGCAGAGAAAAACTCGACTTGACATCACATTCAGTATTTATGATCTATACAAGAAGTGACGTTATCGACGCTCTTAGTGAGATGGATACTCAATGTCTTAATTCCAGAATCACGTGCTAACCAACTGAAAAACAAACAAACAAACAAGTTGCACACTAAATCAACGTACATTCCGACCGTTGATATACGTTATAAATATAAAAGTATATGATGGAACACTTTTTCTCGAATTTGTTCAACGTCTCTTTGATACCCGACGGATTCAACTGATATGGTTGCCGTCAACGACGAGCTTCATCCCGTGCTATAGAGGTCATTGACCTTCTATTCATAATCATCTTCATGATAACGCAACTTTGGATCATCTCATTTGTACTTTGTCCTCTGGCATGTAAGAGGTTGATCTTAGCCCAAATGTGATGGAATATAAACGAACGGTGAAACGGTGGACTTTAAGGGGGAAATCACGATTATTGATAATTATCTTCATAACTTATCCTTCTTACAAAAGACTTTTGTTATCAACTGGGAATGAGCACAAACTGACGCGAGATTCGGACCTAGAATATGGAGACCACCTCTCATCAGCCCAGAAATGTCCAAGAAGGGGTTAGTCGAAGTGTGCAGATCGAACCGAACTTGTAATCAAATAGTTCCCTTGCGTAGCAACATTGTTTTGGCCGTGAGCCAAGTGCCTCTTCACACAAACTCGCGTTTAGAAGACACACCATAATTGGCTGAGTCAGCAAGAAAACAACCAAACATTCATGCATCATGCATGAGGGTATACGTATAATGGGGCTATCGCTGATGAGCGTGGTATGTGTGTTGTGTGCGTGGTGAGGGGTACGCAAGTGATAATACCGTTGCTAGTGTGATTTTGGCTTACCATCACCGTTTCTATCTGACTTGTCACGCCCTGTATTTATGCAAATTAGTCATATGACGTGTTTCACTCCTTACAGGTAGAGTTACTGGAGATCAATAGCGATCAGGCTCTGAATAAGAGTTCTGCGCAGTCATCCGTGATTTTGCTCCCGATTATAAGTGCTATTGGACTTTTTTTCCTTTTATGAATTAAATTGTGAAAATGAAACAAAATACAATGTATCTCTTTCCTTAAGGAAGAGGCATTCCTTATACGCAGCTTCCCTTGGAAACCTCATGTAAAGATCTTAATACATCCCCCGAGTGCAACATGCAGAAAATGTGCTCAGATCATTGCACCCCATATATGATTTTGTTGCCTTTCCTTGATTAATGGACAATATTTCTCATGGAAGAAACCCTAAAATGTCTCTCCAACAGAAAATACATATAAATTGATATCAGCAAAGTAAGTCCTAAATATGCAAGTGAGAAACATGTTTCAATCTCTCTGCAATAGGAATTTTGAGCTGAAATCTAGTGTATAAGAAGTTGTTTTTCTTTTCATCTCACTTCGTCTGTAATTTTTATGGTAAAATTGGCCTTGATCTCACTTTAAACGGTACCTCGTGAAAGACAATCTGGTAAGGAAAGGTTGTAAAAATTAACTTTAATTCCAATATGCATAAATAGCCTATGCTCTTTTTTGTTGTTGTTGTTGTTTTTCAGTGGCTGTTACTTTCAGGAAAGTGCCATTAGCGAGAACAAAATATGTTTTTTTTTTCTCACCATAGCAATGATTATATTGTTAACTTCATATTAAGGTTATTGATGATTGCTATGCATGTATGTATGTACCGGTATATATATATGTATATATATATATATATATGTATATATATATATATATATATATATATATATATATATATGTATATATATATATAATATATATATATATACAGCACTGTATATATATATATATATATATATATATATATATATATGTATATATGTATATATATAAATGCCTACTAACATTTGATGTATTTCAAAAGAAATGATGTAAAAGTAAAATATTTGAATAAAATCAGTTACAAAATACTACAAAGAAATTAATGTTACTGTATTAAAATGCATCATTATTTGAGGATATTAGAGCAATCTTAATTAATATATAAGATGTAACTTTTCACCATGCCTAAAAGTACAAGTTCCTCTCAACATACATGTGTAGTGAGAGAATGCAACAATACTGGTAGAACACATCAGTGAAAGTTTGAGGAAAATCAGACAATCCTTAAAAAGGTATGAATTTTTTGAAGTTTTGAGTGTCACCATCACTGGATGAGAAGACTGAAAGCTTGTGATGTTCACATGTGTAAACTGATATAAAGAAAATAGAAAGAAAATTCAACATATTCCCTTTCTCGCATATTAAAAGAGCACTTGACTTGCCTCTTTCATAAGTCAGTAACAAATGGACGGAATGTGTACTTTTATATATAAATATATAAATATTCTCTGTGTATTTCCTTTTATTGTTATATAATTATGTGTGACATCATAAACTGTAGTAGTCTTCTCATCCAGCAGTGACTGCGCCCAAACTAAAAATGCATAACTTTTGAACGGATATAGTCTGATTTTCTTCAAAACTCTCACCGATATGTTCTGATATTGCTGCATTAACTCATGTAAATGTACATTGAACTTGTCCTTTAACCTCAAACATCAGGGGTTGATGGGGACTGTAATCACACAAGCTTGCTTTCATACATGTAGACCTGATTTTTTTATATATTCCTTTTATAACTCCAGCATTACAGGGCCATTCACCAGTTTATCCAGGCATATCATTACACTTCCCTTGTATTTCTTATCTTTATATATCTTCATAATATCAGAAATATGAAAATGAAATTAAATTGCTGATATTCAATGAATGGGAAAAAGCATGAGTGTATGCAGCATAAATGATTATGTTCTATGATTTCAAAAACTGTTTTGTTCCATAAGAAGTCAATCAAGAACTTTTGCAATAATGAGAATATTTCGCAAGTGTGTTTCTGTGAGTGTACCACACACTCCGCTTTTAAAATGATATCATATAGTGCATGGCAGAATATTGTTCACGCACTTCCCCGAGCATGGAAGAATATTGTTAACCCTATGTGCACTCTCACAGCCTAGAGACACTTTGCCATGTGCACGACAATATCTGACCATATGTCAAAAAATAAACCTGAACTAGCAATATGGACCCATAATACATAAGACATCCAAATAGTAACAACTGTCTCTTCATTTGCCCAAATATATAATATGTAATACATATAATATATAATATATAATATATAATATATAATATATAATATATAATATATAATATATAATATATAATATATAATAAATAATATATAATATATAATATATAATATATAATATATAATATATAATATATAATATATAATATATAATATATATAAATCTGTTTTTACTTGTCTCACCATCAATACCCAATAAAAAAGAGGAAACATGACACTTAATGTTCCATCGATACGTTTGATTTCATCCCTTTTATTTTACATACATATACTGTACACAAACAAACTAGCAGTAAGTAAATAAATAATTCTGAATGACAATGCAACAGCCTTCAGTGACAGCAAATCAAATGCTTCCCGATATACAAATATTCCTGGCAATTGATGATAAATAAAAAGAGTATCAAACGAAGGAGACTAAATATGGACAATTACACAAAACACATAAACTGCAAATCTTTTGTTTGCAAAAAAAAAAGAAAGAAAGTGAGAGTACAAGAGAGAAAAAAGGAAAAGTAAGGATCATGGATATGAGAAGTAATGGGGAAATTACTAAGAGCTACTTGGATTGAGATGTTTTCATCACACTAATGCTTGTTAAGAGTCCCTAACAAACACAAACACATTTCATTATTCTTAATTCCTCAGTGTTATTTTATAAGGAGTAGATACCCCTATCCTTAATGGGGAATGCCATTCCCCCACTTGAGATTCAGCACAAAATAGAGAAAAAGAAAAAAAATGGAACTTAGAATATTTTGCATAGCCATAATGACCTTTGGTTCCCACAGACACATGTATCAGTGGAGGACCTCACTTCTTAATTTGAAAAGAAAATAATTCAAAGAATTTCCATCCATTATTACTGGAAAATTATTGCAAGCTGTAGCTTTCATTCACAATCAAAGACATCTTATATCGCCAGATGCAAAAAAAAAAAAAAAAAACTTCTATCACTTGTAAGTTTGTTCAAGTGGGAGACAACATACAAGATAGACATGTATCCATAACACATAACAAGCTAGTACAGAGTACCATCACATGTGTATGTGTGTGTGTATGTGTGCGCGTTTGTGTGTTTCTTTACCACATTTGCATTATCAGTTGATCAATGAATCAATTTGAGATATTTTCCTCCAAATACCAAGGCAAAGTCACTCTATATAATATTGGTCATGTGTTCCATTATGTAGGAAATTAACTGGCTCTCAGCAGTGGAAATGAGCATTACCACTTTGACAATCCCTCAAAAAAAAAAAAAAAAAAAAATTTGTTTTTCTCCCGTCTCATCTAAGAATAATAAACTTTTTATGTTTGCCTGCATTAGCCACAAGTCAATTGATCATTTTGCTGAGGTGAATGGCTTTCAAACTTTGAGGAGATATAAGGTAGTGAAGGGAACATGTAAGAGCCTAACAAAAGTCCAATATTGTCACTGCTGTGAAATGTCTGCAGAAAAATCTTTGCAAAACTTGAAAAATCAGACATGATCACTTTGTCTCCATTTTCATTGTATGTTATTGATAATCCGTTGTTCTATTACTGATTTTGTTTCATACCAGAAAATAATGCAAGAGTAACAATTTATGTAAGCACAGAGTATACATTCTGCTCCTCATTACACAAAACTTTGCAAAATACATGCAAATTTCTTTGTGGCCAATGAACATATGCAAGTGCACAGCATGTACTACAACTGAAAAAGCACAAACCCAATGATTCAATCCAGTCCTTCATTTTAATGTAAACAGAAAAACAGGTGAACACACACAAATCCCCAACTGAAATTTTGATTGGTCCAATATATCTTGCATTTCTTAAAACTATATATCCATCAAGGGAGGGGGAAGGTGACACAATCCAAACAGTTGTCCAATGGATCCTTTGTGTTGGAAATATGCATACAATGCTTGTCATATTGCTTGATTCTGCATATTCGGCAGCACTAGACTTTAGGTAAATGAGACAATGATGAATCTAAAGCTGTACACTTATGAAGGAAACTATCTGCTGCCCTCGATGTGTGCTTACATATAATATCTTATTTTGACAGATGGGAACTGTAAAGTCAGTATTGTATCAGATTTGACAATCCACAAATATCTTTAGCATTTTTTTTTAAATACTTGACACACAGGAGAGTGCTTCGCATTTCATCAAACTTCACTAGACACTGATAGGATTTGAATGTACTAAATTATAACCATTTCTAAGGACTTTACGTGGGTATCTCACTGGCATGGAGAATAGGTGGCGACCTGGGCCTCCATTTCATAAAACTTGTTATCAATTACAAGTTACGATAGTTGTTATAAGCAACTGAAATCCTTGCATCTGATTGGCTGAGAGCAAATTTGTCATAATGTAGCAGTTGTTACTGATAGTTACTGAGGGTTTATTTTGTGTTTTTTGAAAGGCAAGATATTTCTATAAAAAAAATATATCATGTTTTGACTTTCAAGTAAAAACAAACAAAACAAAAAAATGTGAAAAGGGCTGTGAGCTAGGTCTGAAAGAAAATCAACTCTTGAGCATAAATTCCTTCATAGTTTTTCTCTTCATTTTTTTCCCTTTGTAACAAGCAAAATTATGATGAAATGAATTGGAGTTGCATGCCATTTATCATGACAGCAATATTAAAAACAAATTTTCCCTATCTTCTTCTTGCTGAAATAGAATAAACAGAACAGGTAATAAAGGGGTTTTAATTTTCGAAATGGCTTGTCATCTAAAATCAATGCTACTGCTCAGCTTTAACTTCAATCCGACTAAATTCGAGTTCTTTATGCAAGAACTTCATATTTCAAAGGATGCAATCGTGTAGCTCAGGGATGGTCTCAATTTTAGATGTTCCAAGACATTTGTTAATTGGAAGTGGGAGAACCAAGCCGAAAATAGATTTAACTATTTGGCAGGAAATGTCACCATGAGGATACACAACATCGTCCCACATACCAACACCTATCACAATCAATTGATTTCATTTAAGGCTAATTGGCTCAGGGTTAGCTCTTTAAGGTGTGCACCATCAAGTCGGGGTGAGGGGCAAGATAGGAATCCTGACTCTTGCAATGGCAAATTTGAGTTGACACAGCTTTTCCAACATGTATATATATAAAAACAAAAAAAATCAATGAAATCAAAGAAATTAATAAGATATAGAAATATTTGAGGGAAAATGTTTTTACAGACTTCTTCAACATCACCATGACAGGTGAAACATGAAAATTTTTGTAAGTCTTTCCCAAATCTTATGTTTTAACTTCTTTTCATAAGTCTCATGAAAATCATATGGCCCATGTTTCAATTCAGGTGTAGCATAAATATTTTCAAGTCTTTTCCAAAATCTTCTGATTTAATTTCTTTTCCTAAGTCTCTTAAAAATGATAAGGCCTACGTTTTCATCTGGACAATTGTGGTAAAAAACAAATCGAACAAAACAAAAAACAGCAAATTTGCATGAATTTCAATCACCACATTCCAAATTGTTTAATAATTCACTTTTCTACTGCAAGCAGGTATGTAATTAATGCAACGTAGATCACTGAGCTATCAAGGTGTTGTGTTGTCTTAGAAGCTATGAAAAAGAAAACAAATGATAACAGAAACAACAACATATTTATGGGAAATGGATGGTCTTGCTGTCAATGGTTGGATGTACAGATCCCTAGAAAAGTATCGAACTAACAAATAAGTCATGTCTGATGAATTGCATTGCCATGGTCAACAGGCTTTGGATAAGCTCTGAACAAAGTACCATGCAGCGGAGAGAGTTTCAAGTGCAAATTTGACTTACAGCACATTGTACATACATACCGGTACTTCAATACATGGTTGTACTGCTGTGAAGTCAAAGTAAAAGTGATCCAGGATCTATACATCCATATTCTTGCCTCTTTCTTTTTATTTTTTTTTTTCTTCTCTTTTTCTTTTAGGTTCAACAAATAGTGCACAGCAATATCACAATATCACAGATGGAACAACAAGAGTAGGATAAATGACTAGAATATCAGTTAGCACATACTTGTACTAAAATAAAACAGACAAACAAACGTTATCTCCGGTGAGAAATGAGCATGACAATTGAAGAGCTGTGCACTGTTTGTTTTCTACACTGTACAAAGTTTCCCTGCAGCCATCCTAGCACAATGACAAAAAATCACCACATGAGTGTGATTGTCAACATGCTTACAAACACACACTTTATACGCAGACCTGCAGACGCACAATCAACCAATATGTCTGTTGACTACTCTATTCACGACTAAATCCTCTCCTTTAAATTAACATGATGGAAAAAAAAACAAACAATATATCTCACAACACAACGCACATGAACCAACACATTTAAACAAGGAATGATTTTTTTTTTCTTCTGAACTCTTAGATTGAAATCTGTACACTGTACAATACAAAAGCAATCAGAAACTGACCCCTACGATACATATCACTTTTCATGAAAACAAAAAGGGAGTATTTCTTTGCACATATTTACATAATTTACAAATAATTACACAATTTTATACAGAATACTATATCATACTGCCTTGTAGAGAAAAACATCATTGCATCAATAACAATATTCCTCCAAGGCAAAGACTTTCCACAATTGTTAAAGATACCTAGCAATACCATCTTCTAATACAAAATGGTACAAAAAATTTGAAACAGAAATGCTTTCTATTCATAATTAAAAAGCATAGAAAATAATTCTTTGTATGTTTCAGTCTGACACAATTCATAAGCTCTTGTCAAAGAGAGTGAAATTATCAGCAAACTTTATTACTTGCTTCTTCCACATTTTTCATTCTTTTGTACCATACACTGATGATTGCATTTGAAAAAAATGACATGAGGTCATAGTAAGATGTGTCCTCTAATCTCATTTTTTTTAAAAGGATGTCTGATATGTGAATATGCATGCTTCTAGGGGAAGGAGCATATAATTATGTAGATGCACACTGAGAGACTGGGTTTTGTGCTGGTCTAGCTCAGAGCGAGAGATCACAAATAAATGCACACATTGCATCACATGTGGACACTCAAAATGTGGAATCTGGGAGATGCTCAGGTTTTATATTTCCTTCTTTGATTGACCAATACACTAAAGACCAAACTCTGATGTGACACCCATTTTTTTTTTTTTTTTTTTTTTTGGTGTGTGTGTGTGTGTGTATCTAGAAACATTCCATTCTAATGCTCATTATGAAAATCAGGACTACATGGAAACATATCTGCATTTTGTCAAAAAAAAAATACTTGCCCATTTCATCTGTCAGTGATCTGGCATGTTCTAGAAACTGTTTTCATAATAAAATTTTCCCAACTTCATTCATCTTTGTTCCATTTTATTTTGGGTTTTTTGTTTTTTTGTTTGTTTGTTTTTTTGTTATTGTTGTTGTTGTTTTTTTGTCAGAGAGGAGTGCATTTTTCCACCTGTGAGAGCCAAAAGCCACTATTGGAACAGACATTGGGGTGCCCCTACAGTCACTTGCTAGAGAAGCATATGCATAGCCCCTACTCAGGGATATATCATTGTAGCTTGCTTCTGGAGTTCATCTATGTCAGTGAATTCAAGGACAAATAGACAATGGAGTACTGAACTGTGACATCATCGTCATTCATCGCCATGGAAACTGGTTCTAAGCAACATCACGTAGCCCATTTGCCTGTGAACACAACCGTTGCTAACCCCATTTGTATCCTGTTCCAACCCACTGCCTGAAGTCTTGTATGAGGATATCTTGTTTGGAGCCAGCACTTATTAGCTATAACTGTAGACTGTGACATCATTACTTTAGTATTCTACAAGTTGACATGCATCGGATGCATTAGAGCGACCCATCTTATCACAAATAAAGAAATAGACCATTAATGAGCAAGCTACCCTGTCTGATCAAACTAACTGTCATAATGGACATGAATTTATGAGGGCTAGGTTCTACAGATTACACTATCTCATGAGCTTTGTTCATATGGAGTTTACAAAATCACTTTATTTTGCAGTTTCATGTTATTAATACTTAATGTGATGATAAAGGAAAATATTCCCCTAAGCATTTCATGTTGAAATTTGTAAAAACACATCTTCCACATGACATGTAGCAATAAATTTGCGATCACTTGTAAATGTACCAACCCCAGAATGACCCTTTTCAATGACACTTTGGCTGCAATATTTCTGCTGGACTCACCTGGTCAAAGCTGCAATTCATTCCTTGAGGCAGCCAAAGAAAGTTGCATTGCAAATAGAATTCCATATCCCAAACAGACAAACTTAAGGGAGGTTTCTGTCATAATCAAGTTCACGATGGAATTACCAGTAATGATATGTGAATCCACATTTCCATGAAGAGAGTACTTCAAATGGCAAAACTGTCAATTTGCAAACATGATTATAAGCTACAATAATGCAGGATTATTCATAAGAATGCATAAAATCTGATTCAGTTTCTCAGATTACACTTGATAGCAAGGAAATGCCACTGACAGACTGATTGTGTATTACAATCCTTGTGTCAGGAAGCAGCTAGCATTCTGGGGGGTAAATCAACACTGAAGCTGTCTGCCGCCCTCTGCAGTCTACTGTCATTGTATGGCAGCCATACCCACTCCCTAGTCAATGAGGTATGTGTCAGGCATGAAGAGACTAGATACTGCAAACAGAATGTCATGAGCAAGTCAGAGAACACAATCCAAGATTCACCCATACAACAGGTAATTGGTTGGCTGGAATATTGTTGCTGTTTTTGTTTTTTTTCTTCAAAATTACATATTTTGTTAGTTGGTTTTGAATAGTGTTGGTTCAACTCGGCACACCTTCTTCACTGCCACATACCATTCTGCCAAACAAACAGAACAAGACCCATTGCACTGAACACACGTTCTGCGAGCAACCCATCTTCGCTTATCACTATCCTCAAGCATTGTACAGTCAAGGTTGCTAGCAATCTCTTTGGACTCTGACGGAACAAGTGCTACTCCACTCTCATCTCTTGCGCAAACAGTGCCCCATAAATGAGATGGTATACACAATCGAACCTTGGCTTCACCTACCACCTCACTCGCAGAGGAATATTCTGAATGCAGGAAAACAGCGATGTCTTCCATCCCAGGTTCAAACTGGATCCCTGAAAAAACTTCACGTCTCCTCGTTTTGCAGCAATGATCCTGGTTGTTAACCAAGTTGTAGTTGTATGATCCTAGTTGTTAACCAAGAGAGGCAGGTGGGAGGTTCAAATTGGACCCATCCCAGGTTCAAATTGGATCGCTGGAAAACGTCGCATCTCCTCGTTTCGCTGCGATGATCCCAGTTGTTAACCAAGAGGGGCAGGCAGCAATCAGTGGGAGCAACATGCACCTTGCTTCTACAATCTGATGACGACAACTGCTGCAAAGCCTCTCTGAGATATTGTGGAAAGATCAACTTTTTCCCCCACCATTATCTTGGAGAGCCAAAGCGCTTCTGTCATCATCATCCCTGAGTCCATCCGTCAACTGGTTATTCATTTTTTTTTTTGTCCTTGTGATCCAGCAGCTCTGCTTGCATAGAAACGTGCTCTATAAAATGCTCGTACTGGCTCCGTCCATCTGCAAGAGGTGTGGCGGAATAGGTCCATCTGTCCACTGCAACAGAAACAGATAATACTCTCAAAAAACGTGTACAGATACATGTTTGCTCTCAAATACGGAAGCATTTTAATCTTATCTTCAAGAGGAATGCAGGCCTTTTCTACTGCTGAGATGAATACATCATAGAAATGTATATATTACTGTGTGGCAAAATTGTTTTATTTACTAAAATGATCAAAGTACATAAGATTCTTGGCATAGTGAATCTTACAAAATGGAAATGTTTCTAAATCTGTTCATTGGGTTTATAAGTTTGAAGAAACCTTCACTACACACCTTGTGTCAGCATATATTTTCAGCTTTGACAAACATATCATGATCAAATAAGCACAAATCATAGGACTGTTTGGTGATCAATGTTAACAGAACAGGTGAAACTTTGATATCATGGGCTCTATTATGCACAAGAAGAAAACAATTCATGACCCTGTAGTATGGGGATCCATGGAGTGAGAAGGCTGGCTTGGATATATTTGAGAATCCCCATCACTAACTGCGTACAATTTATCACTTATTTCTGTGAAACACACAGCAGAAGAATCTCCACTGGGGTCAACTGTTATTGATGAGCGTACACTTTGATGCACATATTCAACGTCCAGTGCTAGTTGTGGTTTTCGAATATACCCTGGTGGGCAGCCAATGAAATGGGCCACCCATGAATTCACACACTACCAGGTCTTTAAACAGGAGAGAGGCATTATGTTTCTGCTGCCGGGCATTTTACACAGGGCCCATGAACACAGCTTTAATTTTGGTTGACATACTGTTATGACTTCATTTTATTTCCCACTTTTTCTAATAACATCTATAAAAGTTAGTGTTCTTTGAATAACTTTGTAAATGTACTATATCAATCTTTATAAAATGGGTTCAAGAATGTACCCAATTGGAAGCGGTGAAATGAGTCACGTGTGCTTGTATTAATTTCTCACTAACATCCGGATCCAATGACGGCCGACGTCACAATGTTTGCACTAGCAGTGCGCACTCAATCAGTTGTCACAAGTGCGTCGCGCGCTACTATACGCGCTGTCAATCCTGTAAACAACTTCTAGTTCAGGCTGCCGGCCGGCCTTTCTTGTGTGCATAACATGTGTGGCGTACGTATACTCTTATACGTACAGTACTTAAAGTGCGACGTGTTTGGGACGAACATCTTCGGACATCTTGATCCACAAAGGTACGTGAAAAATGTTGTTAGTTTTCGACCCATTTTATAAAACAAATGATGCACAGGATTATTTAGTGGCGTTAGTGGAGACGCAGCTCACTCTCGGGTATTTACAATGTAGTGCAACATGTTTCACAATTGTAAATACCCTCGAGTGCGCTACGCCTCCACTAACGCACTCTATCCTGTGCATCATTTGTATAGAAACAGCACTGCTGAGAAACAAGATTTAGGGTTTTCAAGTAACTTTCTCCTCCAGTCTTTTCCACATGACTACAGGTACAGATATTCTTTGAACATGCAAATAGGAATTGTAAATGGGATGGCCAATAGTAGCAAACAGAAAATGAAAGAGCAGAAGAATGGATATGCCACAATTTTTGGGGTTATGCGATCCTCAATCAAAGCTTTAAAAAAAATTGATGGGGGGGGGGATCACCAGAGAATCATCAGGGAGGGGATTACCAGGGAGAGGACTACCAGGGAGGTCCATCAGGGGAGTCCACCACCCTGCACCGATTCTCTCATTGCACCCTAACAAGGTATGAGGGTGCAAGTTTGTCTGGCAGAACTTACATGTATGAGGTTGTGCTCTGGCTGCTGGGAGGACTGGAAGTGGTCAGACAGGAGCTGTTGTGAGAAGGAGCTGTGCATTTGGTAGCCCTCACTCTGCCTCACAGGGTCCCCTGTCATGTGGTACAGATCTGGAGGGGGAGAAGCAAATCAGAATGTTGCAAAGCTTACAAACTGAAACAGCAGTAAATCTACCAAACATTTCCAACTCGGTCATCTTATATTTTCTTTTTTCTTTTTCATTCAGCTACACCATTGCAAAATTGATTGTGATCAGTACCATGCTTTGTTGTTGTCTATTCTTTTAAGTGTATGCACTAAATAACAGTGAGATTCTTAGCCATCCCATTAACAAACAGGGAAAGTTTACTCCATGTTTTAAGATCAATGCCCCCAAAATAATGAAATAGTGAAAATCATGTATGAAGATTAGATGAGGTGATGACATCATCTCTTTAAATCATCACCTTCAAATTTATAAATATATCCTCCTGTAGATCATTCAAGAAACTTCACAATTACCAAGTTCTTACAGCATACATTTCAAAATTCAGGATCCAGTCTGCACCCGCTAGTTGTTGTTGATGCTCACATTGGGCAATTTTGGGAAAGCTGTCTTGTTTAATATCAGATCCTTTGTTGTAGAGGTATGCACAGAATTTGAATATGCTCATAATCTGGTGTTTATGTGTGGGCTAGCAAATGAAACACTACTACAAGTTTTGACTTCCTGTCAATGACTATTCACTGATGTTGTTTTACCTCTGAGGAGTGCTGAGGCCCAGAGCTGTATATGCATGTCTGGAATCTTCCCTGCAAGCTGCATCGCTGGCAACACCATGTTCTGACTCTCCTGTGTGATGTTGAATCAAAATGTTTTATCAGAGGTTGTGAATAAATAATGGTGATGATGGTGATGATGATGATGATGATAATGAAGGAGAAGAAAACAGAGGTCAAGGCCATGATAAGAGGGGATAGACTTCATGACGCTGTCACTATCACCATCATCATCATTATCAGTCCTGATACAAACATGTTAATCACTTTAGTCACTGTCCTCAAAATCATGATTAGAAAGACATAAGTTTACGTTTCCTTTAATTACTAAATTATCTAATCAAGACTTAGCACATAATGTATCATGTATCCTCTTTTGTAAACAATCTACGATAGGGAAACACCTTTATTATGAAACTTTGCCAAAATTCTCTGCACTACATGAAGGCCCTACAATATATACTTAATCCTGCACAGTAACATAATACATCACTCGATTACCAAATTAGAGAGAGTAAACTCTTTGTCTTTGCAGGGAATGCAGTTCATTGTGTATTATTGATGGCCCTTCTTTTCATCACACCATTCTGCCATCCATATTTTAGTTAAATCAGCAGTCAAAGTATAATGAAAATAAAAGCCACTGCTTGTAAAAATCATATACCTCTACACTCCATTGATGGCAGTAACAAACCTCGACAAGCTGTGTTACAATAAGATTTGATGTAGGCATCTCTACAGCGCACTTACCCTGTTATTTCCTAATGACAGAAATATGTGCCCGAGAAGAACCAACGAACATGCTGTTAATCTGTTCAAGTCTTCTTCATTTGCCATCTTCAGCGTTTCTCGAAGATATCTCCTGCAAGTACACACAGTAACAACACCAACACAAGAATTATTTCACTGGCATTTCAACACAGGCACAAAGGCACACATACAAATGCACACACAGGCACATACACATACATACACATGCACACACAAGCATATACAAATTAGAAAATGCATGTTGTCCTCTTAATCCCAATACATGGAACAGAATATGCTCACATAATTGTATGTTACATACTGATAGGACATGATGTAATCATTTCAGTCTACTGGGTACTTGCTTTTTGGTGGAGCACTACTAATACCAGTCTCAACAATCTGATGGATCAGATCAATGAAACATCAATACAAAATTCAAACTGCAATTCTATTTCATCTGCACTATCCAGTACAAAGATTTGCAGCTTATTGGCATTATTGTGCACAAACAATGATGGATGGAAATATCGGAGGGAAGTAAGAACCAGCTGTCCATTGGATTATAAATTTCCAGATTCCTTTGAATTTCAGTGTGGTGCAAACATCGAGAGATTACAAGGTGTGAACATGGAAACACACTCATATCAATAACAACTGCACTTCTGATAAATGACATTAATTTTCTTTGTTTGGCAAGTGATGCTGCTACTTACTTGGCCTCGTTGTACTTGGCTTGGAAAAAAGCCTGCAGGCCCTTCACATAGAAACCGGCTGCTTTGAGACTGTGTGCATGAATGTGTGTTGTCTCGGGGTTTACTCTCTCTAAGAGTGCTAATAACTGTGGGTTTTGGAGAAAAAAAGAGGCAAAGCAAAAACAAAAAGGTTATCACTGATATCTTTGACAGTACATTCATAAATAGAGATGATTCCATACTCTGTAGGATACTGAAGTTGCTTTACAAAAATTGTATGTAACCCAGTATATGAAACATGACACAAAGCCCCACTTATTCCTATCATTAACATTGTGCCACATTGACTGTTACCTACACCTGACTCATACATCATCACGAGTGCACCAGTGCACAATACAAGTGCACTCCCGTTATTAACGAACACTGTTATAATGAAATTCCGGATACAACGAAGTAGAAATTCAGGCCTCAACATCATCAATTCTATGTATCTTTATTGTTTATTTGTTCGGTTATAACAAAATTTCGATATAACGAAAGAAAACTGCCTGTTCTGAGGACTTTGTTGTAACGGGAGTCCACTGTACGTGCCATTCTTCAATCCTGTAGCTTCCCCAGAGGCAACAGTCGTGGACACAAAATATTTTGTAAATGAACATCTCAAAAAAAAAAAAAAGAGCAACCTGTGCCCTAAAACTTAAAAAATGATTTTATTGTGACAAGTTGTCTGTTGTAACAGAGCACTCCCCTTAATGCCACCAAAACTACAAAGCTAAGGAACAGTCATACTGTTAAGATGTTTATAGAATCAGAAATAATGACAAATGAAACAAATATAAACAATGTCAAACTACAATTATCAACTTGATTCCAAGTGGTGAATTTTGCATCACAGACAACAGCATTAGTGTTTACAAATGACAAAATAGGTATTACATCTGGATTTATAGCCTAATTTGACCTTCTGTGCCTCAGTCACTCACAACAAAAAAAAATCTATCATGCAGTTAAATCTCTGTACATAACTTATAACCTGATATTTATTGTACCTAAGTGGCAAAGATGGGCAGAAAAATGCTTAATATCCCATACAGTGCACTCCCATTATAACGAACATGGTTACAACGACATTCTGGTTACAAAAAAGTAAAAATTCAGGCTCCAACATTATCCGCTTTATGCACTTTATTGTTTATTTGTTCGGTTATAACAAAATTTTGATATAATGAAAGAAAATTGCTGGTCCCGAGGACTTCCTCATAATGGGAGTCCACTGTATAATGTTACAGCTACGAGAGGTCTCTCTTGTTGAGAATTTGGTGAATGTCCGCCAAATATTTTCTCTCCTCACCTCTTGTTGCCTGCTGCCAGACCGGAGGTAGACTATTGCCAGGTTGAGTGAAATGAACTGCCACAGCTCTGTTTGCGTTGTTAACTGTTGAAAAGAGAATTTTTAAAAAATGAGACAAGTTTTAGCCTTATACATTCAACATCTGTCGCACAGAGACTGTAAAACAATAGACAAGCCAGCATGGTAACTCACACATTGTCCTAAGCAGAACTCATCACTGCTTTCTCTGTCTCGGCCAACAACTGATTAAATGAGAGATAACCTGAAAAAAACTTCAATTCGCAAGTTTCGATGCTAACCCTCCAAATGCTACATTGACTGTGTCCCTTTATTCTGAGACTATATAAGTTTTACTTTACCTCGTAAATTATTGTTCTGAAATTTACATGCAGGTCACAAGCATGCCATTGAATATCTTATCTATTGAAGCAAATAAAAGTACAGACATTTAACGAGGCACTATCACAGTACATTCATATAATGGCCTAAAATGTCAATCACTTCTGATTACCTGATTTCCATCTTAAGCTCGATTCTCATCAATACATTTTATTCACTCACCTCCCACTGCCCACACCCCCCCCCCCCCACACACACACACAGAGGAAACACCAAACACATGCATCAGACCTCATTACATCTTCTGTTACATGATCTGTCTGTTTAACATGTCATTTTAATTGCAGTCAAAAATGTACATCAAACACAGTTCTTGACCTCGTTTGTTCCACTTTTTAACCTCATACGCTCTTAATTAAAATCCTCCACTCACAATGACCTTCTCTATTCATGAGTCAGTCAACAACACCATAATACCTCCTCCTCCTCTCCATTTGACCTATTGTTTTCTAATCCCATTCAAAAACCCCATTATCAGGATGGCTAGACACTCATTCTTTTTTAAAGCTTACATCTTTTGATCTTGCCTCCCATTGTCAGAAGAAACAAACTAGATATATCGCTACGGCGACTGATATGCCTCCGCCATCATGCATGGTTCTCCTAATAGGTCTATAGTACAATATCTTGACAATGTGTGATGACAGTTTCACACAATTGGCAAAATATTAAAATGACAGGTTTGCCACAAATGTGCTGAATGTTCACTTTCCTAGAACTAGGTTCAATTGGATGAATTATTCAAATGTCAGAGTGCAGGTATTTGGGGAACTAATGATTTCTACTTGACTTTTGACCCTTTTATAAGTTTATGCTTTGAGTAATTTTCAAGGTATTGAGAAAAAGTATAATTTCAGTATCAAATGGGAAAATAGCATTATCTAAACCTGGTCTTTGACCGTTGACCTCACAGTTCCACAGAGAATCACTGTTAGGTAGAACATGCATAAATATGTAAGTTTCATGATGATACCTTGAGTTACTTTCGAGATATGGAGGAAAAAGTGCAATTTAGCACTTTCACTTGACCTTTGACCTTTGACCTTTTGGCAAGAAACTTCCCAAAAAATATATATTGGGTAATACATGCCATACATCCAGTTTAAAAAAAAAAAAAAAAAAAAAACCTTCAGGCATATTGCATTTTAAGGAAAGTAGTGATATTTTGAGGAGTTGACCTTGACCTTTGACCCCCCTGACCTTTGACCCATGACCCCCAACTTCCTAGATAATCACTGCCCATCGGTACAAGCATATATACTAAGTTCTATGAAGATACCTTGAACCATCTGCGAGATATGGAGAAATATGTGGAATTGCAATTTTTTTCACAAAATAACCTGTGACCTTTGACCTTTGACCCTGTGACCCTAAAATCCACACAAAGTATTATCCCCCAAGGATATACCCTCATACCAAGTTTGATGTAAAACCACCGCACGGTTCTTGAGATATCGACAAAAACAAAACGGGACGGACGGACGTACGGACGGACGTACGGACGGACGTACGGACGGACGGACGGACGGACGTACGGACGGACGGACGGACGGACGGACGGACGACCCGAAAACATAATGCCTCCGGCCACTTCGTTGCGGAGGCATAAAAACTCACCCCCTCCATCTTTTGGGTTTACCTTGGTAATTCCGCTTATCCTCACTAAGAAATGCATAGGGTCTCCAAAGAAAGCCTATATTCTCGAGCAAGATTTTTGGAAAATAGTATCAGAACATAGAATTCATGTATTGCAGCTCTTTCTGTTGTACCTTCATTGCATGATATTATCACAGAATTCAAATCATGGAGTTTTCCCTTGATACAAAGACACAGTGCACTTTTTAATAGCATCAAAAAGGGTACACAGTTTGTTGTTATCTAGCAATATGTGGAAGTATTTTGCATGCAGTTTTCCTAACAATCCATGGGGATGAATACACCAAGAGTACAAACTGGCATCCTGTCCTGCATCCACTCACCCTTAGTGCTGTGGTGAACTGTGCCTCAGCACTGTCCATGCAGTTCATGGACATGGAGTAGAGACCTAGCAGAGTGTGCAGCTGTGCTCTGTGCAAGTTGAAGAGCCGTGGGTTCTGGGAACACACCTGGCATGCTTGTGAAATCTGTACAGAAATAATGAGCATTAATGATAGGGCATACCAACACACTTCATGGTAATTTCCTTTCAAATGAGCAAAAAGAACTAAGGACATAATCACATAGATGCACCTTCTGATGCACTTGTTGTATGACCTTAATTCGTTGTTTAGGTCTGGCATAGGAAACATCAACACTAATGTAAAACCTGACCAGATTGTACTATCATTAGCAACTTACATATTATGCCCCACATCCACCACATAAGTCAGAATATTAATTACCAAAGTAACAATGCAATGACTCAGTAGGGGCTGCCCTGTTTGAGGCCGTTCAGATCCACGCTTTTCTTTACTACCACTTCCTTGCTTATGATTAACTCCTTACAAATTCACTGTCAATGATATCAATATTTTTTTTTCTTATTTCTTTCTTCTTTTTTTTTTTTTTTTTGGGGGGGGGGGGGTGGTCATTTATAAGCATTTAGGAAGTATGATCTTAACAACAAAAAGAACAATATTAATATGATGATTAAGTGGGAGCGCTGTGGCATAGTGGATAAGACTCCAGAATCCCAGTCGGAGGACCTGAGTTCGATTCCCGACCAGTGCTTTCGTCCTTGGACAAGATGTTTTTACCCACTATGTCCCTCTTGACCGAGGTGTATAAGTGGGTACCTGGCAATGCTGGGGTAATAATAATGGCAGGGGCCTCTGGTAGAGCAGTGGCAACATTGAAGAGGCTACCCTGGATAAATAAGACCCTATTATTATTATCATATTATTATTATAATATAAACATAGGGCCACTGGCATTGCAAAGGTTGCACGTGCAGGTAAAGAACAAAAACCCTCCTCTATGTTCAGCAGAGCATCAGTTTTGATGCAGAAGGGCTTAGTTAAACTCAGTCATTGGAGTCTACAGCCTTCTGCTTCTCAACTGAATGTATGAACTAAAATGAAGACTCTGTATCTTATTCTTTTTTCTTTTTTGCCTAGTACAGGAACAATTTGTTGGCCTATGAGGAATGCTATGGTACAAGAACTTGAATGGATACGTTGGAGACCCATGGATGCATCTAAAGCATCAAAACCAAATAATGACTGCTGACAAATAAACCTGTTCGCACATCAACATTTGCATCTTGAGAATGACGTTGCAGTCACAGAGCCCGTAGCACTCTGGAATGGCAGAACAAGAAGGGTTCTAGCTCTGCTACCAAAACATAGATTTGATAACGTTTTGCGCCTCAAGAGATGCTGGAGAGCACTACCAGAGCTTGCGTCGTCTCACCTCTTGCACCGCCAGTGACTTTTGGCCCATGACGAGTCGGCACATGATGATGTGCTCCAGCAGCATCAGTTGGAAGGAGGAGAGGATGGGGTGCGAGTCCAGGATCTTCAGCTTGCTGATCTGGAGCAGGGCCTTGTCTGTGTACTTCTGTGCCTTGTCCATGTAGCCGGCCTGCATCGAGTGCATCACTGTGACCTGTTGAATAGACATGGATCATCAAGCAATCAGGACTCTGGTATGCTGCCTTAAAATATGCTTCCCCTGCCCCACAATAACTGCATGATATTTACATTTATGTAACAGGGATGATATTGAGGGTTTTTTCATATCGGAAATCAAAATTTTCAGGTGATTTTGAAACATGAAAATAGCAAAATGTGTACAGACTTGAGGAAAAAAAAATCTGAAATCAGATTTATATCTACAGAATATCAATCATGCCTGATTTAATCACCATACATCTCCAGCATGAATTATCCTACAAAAATAATGGGTCCAGATATTTGGGACCCCACATCATAGGAAATTCACTTTCACCACCCTACTAATTCCATCAAAGGTATATACCACGTGCTTCTACACAATGAAATTGATATGTAAGAGTACAATGAATAAGGCTGATAGTAACTATTTCAAATCAATGATACATAAAGGACAGGTGTTCTGTCTCAAGCAAATATGCTAGTAAAACAATGACTTGATAAATACTGACGTACACAGATTTTAGAGGATGTCTGTAAAATATTAACTGATGCATATTCAGCTGGCCACATAGTTAAGCAAAGCGCATTTCTTTAAATCCACCTTTGCAAATGACTCTATTGCTTTGCATTAATGTGGTACTTTTTGTGACATCATCATTTATATACTTTGATTTTTGTCAATGTATCTTTCTCTTTTAATTTCTCCCTCTCTTACTTGCAAAATGTTGTGATACTGAAAAGAATACATATTTCACTGAATAAATATGCACTGTATCTTTTAAAGAATGTGATATCTAACACATCTTGAGACACTGAAAAACAGAGAGGAACACTCACAGTGTTCTAACTGTAAAAATAGTAACATGACACACTTACCAGGTAGACTAAGACACACATGTGTTCTTTGGGTAGCCAGTGGAACTGATCTGCAGGGTTTCCTGATTCATCTGTACAGTACATACAAACAAAAGTGTTACTGGTGACTTCATAACATCCTACACTATGATATAAGAAACAATATGTTATCACAAGACATGTTCTGGAATGTGACCAATTGTGAATGTAAAATCAGATCACACAGCTGTGTATTCATTTCATGCAAAATGCACTCAGTACAGTTACTGGCCAATACACGAGACAGCCCAATCATCAGCACACTTAATACTACATACGATGAGGTGTACAAGCTGAACATCCGCTACATAGAGCTGTGTTAAATTTTCTGTCATGTCAGCGAGCTTCAATGTGTACCTGTATTACTATTGGCCAACATTGGCCTCATTGATGTGGCACTTGATACCAACACATGGTACATCAGGGTACAATCCCACTAACTGTGTTTACTAATGAGGACTAGATTTTGAATTTTATTGACAATTTTGACAAGGTAGCCCTATCATAAAGATCAAATAATGAATGCAGATACATTTGTGCCTTGTGAGCTCATAGCAGCAATGGCAAATACCTTAACATGCCCACTGCATCACCCCACAGCACTCACAGCTGTACATCAATTGTATAACATAATCATGAATGTATTTGGTACAAGACCAGTTGCAAGCAATGTAATTCAAATCATGTGAGTTGCTGTGATTAGGATGTACAGGATGTAAGTGTGTAAGTGTTTGATAGTACAGTGCTCTACTGACCCCAGTTATACCATCTGTAAGAGAACTCTGGCAAACCTTATACATGAGAGCAAAATATCATACATAATACATGTTCTCATGATCAACTGTATTAATTCAACTTTGACTAACTAAACATGTGAATAAGCTGTTCGTAATTAGCTCACATGCAAATGATATTTATGTGGATGAATGATTTTTCTTTCTTTTTTTCTCAATTGCTCAGGAACTTCAATCATTTTCACAGCAAAAATGTATATAACCTTGCGCGATGTAACAATTCAGAATGGAATTCATGTTCAAACATTTAACTCTTTATGTGCCACGTTCGCACGTCCGACTCAGTCGACGGCGTGCCAACTTCGCATATTCTCCTCAAACCCACAAACCCCGACCAAACCGATGGATAAATCGCCAATTGCCGCAGTACAATGAAGGCTTTTCTCGCGCTTCCGTTCATCTCACATATAGCTTGCATTTTATGCGGTGATCGACTATCAAGAAGTGTTCCCTTATAGATTTGCATGTAAATTCTAAGTTTCTGCCACTGTTTTGTGTACAAAAATCATGTGTTTACAGCAATGTAGCTACAGGGCATTTCAAAGAAAATCAATATTGGATTTGTCAAGCAATTTCATCGAAGCAAAGCTTGGTATCTTCTCTATAATTCTGCTCACTACATGTCCAGCTTAACAGAAATCTTTGTAGAAAATACATACATTTGAAAAGCAGAATGGTTTCTCAAAACATGACTACGTTGGTGTCTCAGAATAATGTGGCACTCAAGGGGTTTCCACTATGGCACATAAAGAGTTTTAAACAAAGAATGAACCTGCAATGACCAGGTGACAAGAAAGGCTCTTCAGTCCACACTTGGAGAAGTATCAATTTCATTGTTTTGTACTGAATGCATTAACAAACATTTTCCATTGATATTGATTGATACAATGCTGTCAGGTGAATGTGCTGATAAGCATCATTTATATGGATTATACGAATAATCATTACATAACAGATGCTTATTTCAGAGAATTCAAAAACCTTCATGCCTCTTATCTAAAATGACATTATTCTTCTCATTCGCAAAGTGGAACTACGAACTGGCCTACAGCCTTGACGTACCTCCTTCACTCTGTAACACAGTGACACTCTGAATGGCTTGCTGGAGTTGCTTTAGAGCAGGTTTGACACTCTTCACCTGTTGACAAGGAGAAGGAAAGATGTACGGTGAGATGATATGGATAGCTTCTCCTGATGGCATCTCAATCCTCAGCCACCATTATTCACAGTGAAACATGCCTACAAAGACTGACCATGGGAGACTTTTCACTGTCCCATTCCTCTGATTTTTCTGCTTCTATGTCACACGAACAAATTTTCAGAGAGGAATTCCTCTTTATTGAATCATTTGTTGTAGACGATCACCTTTCCATACATGATGACATTGATGACCCAATGATTGGCTGAAACTAACTATGACTCAAAGTTTTACTCCTGAAAAATGAATGCAGCGTATGCAGGTATGGCCTTAGTGATATGTAATTCAGAACTGGTTGCTAGAGGTACATGTAAGCAATGGTAGTAAACTAACAATGAACCAAAGTATCAACCTTGATGCATGAGTGCAATGTACACATGCACTGTCCTAGTGATACATAATTCAGAACTTAGTTGCTAGTGGTATGCAATCTTATAAATTCACACTAATTACTGTTGTTCTGAATCAAAATTAATACAGACTCACAACATTGTCACACACTTCCCGATTCTTGAAATATCTGCACCCACACATATAAACAAAAATGGCCAATACAAGAAACAGAATTATAATTTTAAGCACCGGCCCCAAATAGTTAAGATCTATCTCTCTCACTGCCACAGATCCCCCAACTCCTCACCTGTCCTGCCATAAGATAGTGACAGACTTGCAGCACCATGAAGTAGACCTTGAGGGACTCCTTGTTGGTTGGCGTGCCCTGGTAGGACCCGATGACATTCCCACACAGCGACAGCACCGGGTCCACCTCCCCATACTTCTTGTCTACTAATAACAACTGTTGGGAATAGGATGAATAAACATGAAATACAGGGAATATTGTGTGCATGTCTACAAAAGTGTCACCGAGTATGTAATACCACACTCACCAAATAAAAAGAGAAAGAGAGACAGAGAGAACAAATAATACCTATGACTACATCCATTATTCATCAACAATGCATCAAACTATAAAAAACAAAGTGTCATCATTTTAAAACGCAGGAGGCACACGTAAATTACTAAAACTTACAAGTTTCAGAGCCTTTAATAGTACTGTCCATCAAGCTTTCAGTGATTCAGTGCAAATTGAAAATTTCAAGCTTTTAGTTCCAGGAACCCTATGCCAAGCTTACACACATGCACATACACACACACACACACACACACACACACACACACACACACACACGCACATGCACACACACATACATAAATAGGAACAGGCACATAAATAAGAATAAAAAAAATCCAAAAAACAAACAAACAAAACTGTGGCAACACTTACAACTCCCTGGCTGAGTAGGAACAAGGCTTGCGTGTAGACCGAGCCCACCACCACAGCATACTCAGCCCCAACTCTTAGCAGGTCACACGCTGAGACAAAATCCTTTTCATGTGCGTGGATTTGCTGCATGATACAAAAATAACAGTATAGGTACTTCAGCCAAGTGGTCAACATTTATCAATTTTGAACAAATGAAAGGGAAAGTAATGCGTCCATTCATTAAGGTCCACATCATACATAATTACAATTTCCCCCTTCTTTTGTGGCAAATCTTTCAATGTTTCCATGTATGAGTGCCACAAGAGTACCAACATAAGAAATTCTTGGTAAATATTTCGGGTTTAAAGTGTCTACATTACTGTATTACCAAGAGAAGACATAACATCCAATTATTTGGGGGAACAGGGAAAAAATTCCAACTTGACAGTAGTAATTATAGGATTTACACTATTACGCGAAATTCATGAATTTTAAATGCATGCAAAAGTTTCTGATTTTGCAGTTCATACTTCCTTACGCAATTTTGAATAACAAAAATACTGATTTTAGTAGTAGAACAGAATAATCATTAAAATAAATGTAATCCAAAACACAGTGCTTACTTTATTTGAGGTCTACAGTGATGTTATTTTGCAAAAATGTTGCAAAAATGATCAATTTTGGCTCTCCTTTAAATTTATGAGTTTGAGATGGAAGATGTTGTCACCTCAGAGAAGACAGATGTCATACAAATGTAGATTGTTTTTTTATGCTCTCTGTGCAGCTAACACAGTCTGCTGGAGGAATGCTGGAACTTACTGCTAATTGAAAGAGTAATCTACATCGCCAGAATGCAGCCTGTTGTGAAATGCTGATTGCTTTCCTCAGGATTTGTTTGGCCTGATGTAACTGATTCTGCGGAATAAAAGAAAGTGTTTCAAGTTAAGTTGCGATGACAAACATGTACTCAACCTCACAACATCCATAACTTTCAATATGTCATGTCTCATTTATTCCAATTTCCACTCCCAAAGATGCACTAGCATCCAGATTCCCATACTAAGAAGGTATTGTATCTACTGTTACTTAACATGATATCAGCTGAATTGACCCATGGCAATAGCCAATCACCATTTAACATCTTTGACTGGCACCATAGTACTCTCAAATATTGGTAACTAAGTATATTGCTGTTTAATGACTCAGAACTTAGATACCTACATTGTACGTCCAAAAGCTAAGAGGAGGAATAAGCAATACTAAACTCTCCCTGATAAACCAAATCTGTGTCATTCATTTTCTATTTATCTTCTCTTTTTTTTTTACTCTACCATTAATTATTTTACTGTGGCACAACAGTTTGACAAACTGCTCTTTATCGACGTAAATGGCCTATTATTCAGTGTTTTTGAGTAATAGCTACGATATGCATGTACACACATTCAGTATGCCCATGATCTTATTTCTTGGCTATTACTCAAAAACGCTCACTAATCAGTGGTTACTGGTAAATACATTGATGAAGGGCAATTTGTCAATCAGTTGAAATAAAAACAACTTGATGTAAGAATCACTAATTTGAAGAATGATTTCATGTTCCACACTTGCCTTGTCACAAAACTTACAACAGTGAGGAATTTACTGTTGTAGCAAAATTATAACATAAAAAGAAACTACAAATGTACAAGTGACAAGTGACAAGAAAAAAAAAAGCAGTCCAAGGTACACAACACCATTATGTGGAGGGGGGAGGGGCGGACTTTAAAAACAAGGAGTTTCTCTCCAGTCTCGAGGTCTATATTACAGAGCTTGGCTATCTTGCCTGATATCACATAACATTACACCATGAGGTAATCATTATTATTATCATTATTATTATTATTATTATTATTATTATTATTATTATTATTATTATTATTATTATTATTTTATTTTTTTTTTTTTTTTTACATTTGATGGTGTACATTTCATCAAGTTCCATTTAGATGCAGAGAAAGTGAGCTTGTAAGCTGCATACAGACACTGATATTTTGGTGCCTGGCCAATTGAAGATTGATGAAAATGTTGAGTAAGTATAGTTACACTTTTGTTCATGTTTTCTGCGGACGAGTTGAATTCAGTACCGGTACATGTATTTTACAAGGGCTAGATATGATACTGCCACTAGATGTATCATTATGAAGTCATGTACATGCATCTACCTCACGATATCTAATGGACATCTTGATTAGTTTCTTTGATTTCACATGTACACAATACGTAATCTCACAACTGTTTTCTTCGAAGTCTTATTTTTGTGAAAACACTTAATATTTAGAACTGTTACCGCATACACCAAGAGCAGTGTATGGTACAATTTCATATTTACCTGTTGCTCATGTATACTCGCAAGAAGGCTGGCAGCTTCAAACTTGACTTCAT
Organism: Diadema setosum; assembly: GCA_033980235.1. Lineage (NCBI taxonomy): Eukaryota > Metazoa > Echinodermata > Echinoidea > Diadematoida > Diadematidae > Diadema > Diadema setosum. The sequence goes on from CM067063.1 coordinate 20,525,883, forward strand.
CAAAGTTGGGAATCTGTTTGATTATCTGTCAAGGAACTTTCATTGAACTCATTCAAGAATCATGATTGCACGCAGTTAGAATATACATGTACAAATAATCACTTGTGACTTAGTAACACCACTGTACATGTGACTACATCAGATCTATGTCGGTGAAAGTGGGACCATACAAAAAAAAAAAAAAAAAAAAAACCACTGTGCATATTGATTGATTTTGCACAGTAAAAAAAAAAAAAAAAAAAAAAAAAATTCCATCTACATTGTATACACATGAATACAAGGCAGAGACTGTCAATACTGGTATTATGTCCAATGTCTTCAATCTTTTTTGCAACTTGTTGAAATTTGACTGACGTACAAAAGTATCAGAATGGGTAATGCAACATATTTTTGCACTGTACTACTGGTCAATTCCAGCGTAACGGACATGACATTCAGACCACTTTTTTGTGATTCAAACCATCACACAGTGAAATTGTGAGTCTGCAAAAGATTCTAATTGAGTTTATCAGACACATTTAAGTATATGTAATGTACACAGAAAATTTCATGGAAATTCATCGAGTGGTTGTTGAGAAATTGCATTTTTAGCGAGCGTAACGGACATGACACTAAATGGACAAGGCATTTTGATCTACTTACCATTATGAAAGTTCCTGTGAATTTTTGGATAAGATGCAGCTGGTTTTGGTCTTGATTAAACCTTTAGGTCATGCTTTACTCATAAAGTCCTAATTTAAAGTAGTTTTACTGTTCATTCTTTTTTAATAGTTTAAAATATTGCGTAACGGACATGACACTTCGAGTGTAACGGACATGACAGTTTTGTCCACTTTTTGTAAGCTAAGAGAATTTTTTTATTACAAGGTATAGCAGATACTCAATTGTTGGCATAGTAAGGTTAGAACATAGGGACACACATCATACCTGCAATCATGTAATATTTCTTATATTTATATCATTTTAGGGGGGTTAGTCTTTGTATATATTTACAAAACAAAGAAATATAAAACAAATTCGCTCCTGCACCAGTTAGCTACAATTAGTGACAAATTTCCAGTTACTACCACCCACCATAGCAGAATAGGACATATTACTATCTTATACTATGGTTATTTTTTTCTTAGTGGCCTAATATTTGATACTTAGTATTATACACTAGCGTAACGGACATGACACCCTTGTAAGGTTAACCATATTTTCACTTCTTTGTTTCAAAATAAAAAGATTAGAATAACTGCACACTGCTAACTACATTATGATGTTGACCAAAACATCAAAAAGTCCTTTTATTGCAGGTTTCAGTGATCTAACAGCTACTCTAAAGCACATGGAGTGCAATGCCCAGAGTACCACAATGGCATACATGTACAATACAGAAGACCATATGTCTCCATATCTGCGAATAGGCAAAGAAAACAGAACGAACCAGATCTGTATGAAATAAAAAGTTTGAATACAACATCATTAAAATGTACTCGAGATTGCATCAACTTTTATGCAATGAAACAGGACCACAAAACTGTTTGGTACCATCATCAAATTAGTGTTATCATCTGAAAGAAATAAGGTATGTAAATATCATTTCTGCAAAGTTCTTTCATTTGGCATTAATGTCATCCTTGGAGGAGAATCATCCTCTGTTATCCAATCTTGGATAGACTATTGTAAAAACTTCCACTGCTAGTACCAGTACTTTATTATTGTCAACAAATGCTTTCTTTTCTTGGCTAGAAGTGAATGACCAAGCCCTTTTTTTTCTGAGAATTTTCACAACATATAATCCATTTCCATTTGGAGTGGTCACCTGGGCAACAAAGTATTTCTTGTTTTCTTCACGGCAAATTCAACTTGTTCAAATTGTATAATCAACTTATTGCTTGCTTAGGCACTTCTTAAAGCTTGCCAGAGTGGTGTACTGGTTACATTATTCTCACCAGCTTGTGAGTAGGACATTTTGAAATACTGGATGCTTTCCCAGTTTCCGTACCAACTGGTTGTAACTGATTATACAGTGTACCTTTCAGTGGATAAACATCTTCTCATAGCATCTCAAAATTGTGCTTTTTGTACAATGCCGTGTGCTGTCATATACACCGGATATCCCTTGGCATAGAGGTACATCTAGTTTAGTTGTATTGATGAAATGGATAGGCAGCATTCAGACTGACTTTCTCTGACGATAGAGCTACATGTACTGTCAACACGCTTAATAAAGCAAACAATTCCATTCTCAGCCCTCTTGGTAAGTGATATCTCATTAATGTGCCACTGAAGGTGTGGATTTATAGAGTCATAGAGATGAGAGAGGTATGTATGGATGCAGCACAAACTTAAAAAAAATATATGAGGCAACACCATCATTGAAGACATTGATGCTGGTGACATTTGGATTCTTTGTTGTTGTATCATCAGTGATCATGTGTTTGGATGCACGAGGATCCATTTGTGCAGGAGTACCTGGCTGTTAAGTTGACTCCATGGCAGATACAAATGTGTTAAATGTGGTCTAAAATGTATTTATATGTAGAAAGTGCTCATTTTAAGTATAGAAGGGAAAGCCAACAGTGAAAACACCATTGTCTAATACTCCTTGGAATGACAGCTGCTGTTTATCAGTCAGGATTACAAAAGGTGGGAATGGATCAAACCGGTGTAACAGGGTAGCAAGATCATCTAAAATCAACAGTCTTCCAGTAGCAGAAAGCAAAGTCTGCTTGTTTTTGTTTTATTGAGTGATGTGCAGACTTAATTATTTACCCAAGTATAGAAATGTCCTACTATCCTCAAGCAATTAAAACTAATCACCACCCTGTTTCACTTGGCCAGTGTTATTTCTGCCACTTGTCTAATATGAGGTGTCATGTCCGTTACGCAAAGTGTCATGTCCGTTACGCCATTTACAGGAAAACTAGAAGTGGTATAGAAAAGTGGTTTTCACACATGCAAGGGGATTCAATCCTAACATAGAAAATGAATTTGCAGCAACTTTACACTAATTTCCTCTTGGCTATGAAAACTTATAGTAAAAAACGTAACGGACATGACGCTTGAAATGTTATAGAAATCACACAACTTTGAGGATCAATAGGTCAAAAACTGATGAATGCTAAGGAATTTGGTTGTGATTTTCCGTTGATATATACACTGGACTATAATTTAAAATCTGAACAAGGCCTCTGGGACATATCTGGCCTTCTTTAGAGACAGGAACACTAAACTCTCTAAAAATAGCCAAATTTTTGCATCATTGCAACACATCATGCAGTATTTTCATTGACTGAGAAAAATACAAAATTTTGCAATGACAAAGATGCGACTAGTGAAAAATGAAAATATATATGTTACTTTCTTAGAATATTTGAGAACTTAAGTGAAACTCAAAACTTCATTTTTTCACCAAAGTGAACATTTCTCATGGAATTGCCCTACTGTCTTTCAAACAACAACTAAAATTATAAGTTTAACAAAGAAATGCTGCCTAACATTCAGGGTCTTTGGCCTATTACAGATATGACAAAGGAATCAAGTACATGGATTACATTCTGACGGCTTATCGTCTGTCAAATGCTGAATTTCATAAGAAGTTTTTACATCACTTAAAATGTCAGCTTTTGTGAAAATTGTCTATTTTGACATTTGTACATCATGTAGGCCTATATTAACAGGTAATTTATACAAACAAAGGTTTGTTCCAATGCCTCGAGCAATTCATATGTCTCACTCATGCACCAAATGATTGACAGACAACCACAGGTATTATAATGTCTCCTTTACCACAGTGTGCCAATAAATACCTTTTACAGGAATACTAAACAAAAGAAGCAAATCTCCTGCAAAGCAATGCAGTGTGATATGAGCCGACTTCACGAAGACTTGAAAAAGAAAGCATCTCCAAATGGCAGTAAAATGGCAAGTTCTTAGTAGTTGCATAATGATGAATTGATGTGCATTTTGCCTCATATCTGACAGAAACATATGAATGGGACTCAGGAGAGATGGAGTAGAAATTAGAACTGTCCAAGTGTAATTTTCAAGCTTAAATCATGATTAAAATCCATCCATACTAAATTTGGCTTAAACAAAGTAGCCATGCATGTAGCAAAGTAGCACTTCATATCTTTTGTAAACTGTACTTACTTGTAAGTTGTAGTGACTAGTGTCGGTGGCAGGGATGGGGGGGGGGTTACAATGTAGAACTAGTAAATTGCTTACACTTACAACTCTTGTAAATCAATACAGTTTGTGACATTTCTTCCATGTATTTACAGACTTACTAAGTATTTTATGGTTGATATGAATGATAACTGGGAATAGTGACAATAGCACCAGAAATGTTTGAAAATGATCATAGGATCTCATTGTTGCTGGCATATCTTTCAAATCATGTACCTTATATATTGTTGCCAATTTGAAAAGATTACATTATCCAATAGTTTTAACATAGAAAAAAAATCATATAACTTTATCTGTACAATCTGACAGCAATTTTACATACAAGGAAGGTGAAGAGTGGAATAAACTGTATCAGAGCAATTTATCGCTTTCATTTTCGTTGACCTACAGCTACGATCTTGTGACCAGCAGCGTCCGGGAGCATTGACAAAGTACACTCACTACCGCTACTTGCTGAACACATCGAGCATACTTGACCCTACGGCCGCACTGAATCACACACAGCAACTTGGCTCATTCATAATACACGCACTCTGTACAGCAGTTGCGTCTCATACGGTATACACATTGCTATGGAAAGGATACACTCTGTGCCATGGCCCACTGTGAAGAAAGATGTGAAAACAAACAAGTTTTATTTCAAAATTCAAAGAGAACAAACGACACTGGCACTTCAAGAAATGCCTAACTAGATAGTTTATATTTAGAGATTACATCCAGTACAACTGTACAAAGCATACGTGATAGCAGAGCTCGAGGAAATGAAAACGAGTGAAAATAGTGTACTCACAGCCTTGTCCAAATGAGTCCGCGCTAAATCAATGTTCTTCGTATGCGTGAACAATAAACTGCCCATCTGTAGATGAGTTCTAGCTTCGATGTGAGGCGGTGGTTTGAACTGCAGAATTGACTGCATACAGTGAATGCAATGCTTGATTTTCGGCGGGCTAGCAGTCCTAAATGTTTCACTTAGGCCCAACAAGGCGATGTACCAAGAATCAGTTTTCACACTCGGAACGGACGCCATTTTCCTACGCTTTCTGACCTTCGTTCTCTTGCCGTTTTCCTCGTCAAAATTGCGCTTGTGGTCTAGCGCCAGCTCTAGTTGACGTCATGGAAAATTGAGGTTTCCTGATTTCTGGCTACTCGCTCACATACGTACAACCATAGCCACGTTATGTGCGAAGCGTGTTTGCTACACAGATTTGAGTGGGCGTAAAGCTTCGGCGACTTTCAGTCCGTGTGGAAAGCTTGGGATTGCGAGCTCGGCCGCGTTTCGCAGGTTCGTGTGCAGCAATTAGCGGTGGTACAGGCAAGAATTCCGAGTTGTAATTTGAATAGAAATCCAAGGATTTACCGATTGAAAGATGGACGAAATATTTATCGGGCTGAGTCAGCTATATTTCCTACTTCATTTTTTTTTTATTTCCTTGCATACCAACGCAAAAGACTATTATTTTTATTATTATTTATTTGGCAATTGCAAAACAATACAAGTGACAACAGAGAAACAAATAAAACAAGCAAAACACAAGAAAACAAAGTGTCAGGCTTCCCTAAGGAGCCGGGTTGGAAAAAGCAATCAAAATCACTATGACCCTTGGGCCTCTCCAACCAACTGGAAGCACATCAGGGAGTAGTTGAACATAAAAGAAAACAAATAATACAATTTCAAATTGAGCGTGTAAACCAGGTGGATTGTTGTACAAACTAGAAATATCATTATGGCGAATGGGTATTAATTCCACCACCCCCCCCCCCCATAAGAAATAATAATCCTGTGTACAAAAAAAGTGTTGGCAATGTGCTGAACTGTCGAATCAGGAAGGGGCATAAAATTCCGGCATAGAGTATTCTGCATAATCTCCATGAATTAATCGCTTTATAGCATTTTATACACCAGCAGCCCTTCTTGTAAATTAGCTTTAAATTGATCTAGCGGTTGGTTGACAAATTATTGATAGACAACTAATGCATGCAATTATGTACCGGTTTGCTGATTATATATATATATATACATAATTATATATAACTTTACAATCTGGAGGGGGGGGGGGACATTTTTGACACTTCCCTCCCAAAATAGGCTGACAATAAAAGAAAAGAAAAAAAGGTTTTCACAGTTTTGGCTGCCACTACCAACATCGCCTGAGGCAAAAAAAAAACAAAAACAAAAAAAAAATAAAACAAACAAAAACAAACAAACAAACAAAAAACAAAGTCACACCCTATATCACTTCCGGCAAAAAAAAAAAAAAAAAAAAAAAACGGAGAAAAAAGGTCCCGAAAAGTGCAAAAAGTCACACCCTACTAGCATAGCTTTTGAAGAAAAAAAAAATGCCCCCACTCCCCGGTTGCGCCGGTCCTGCATCTAGATGAGATGAATAAGGGTTTACATTATCCAAGAATCCCTTTTGTTTCTCAGCGAATACCGTGCTAAACTTTCGACCAATAAGAATGGACACAGATTTACGCGCTTGTACCACGTGCACAGGGCGTAGTTGTATGTGCGCACACGCTTAGTAAATTGCGCAACGCAAGGAAGGCCTCGGTAAGAGTAACTCCACGTTGTATTCCTGCAATAACATACATGTAGTAATATGCTATACCGGTAAACGCATTATTCTGTGTAGTATCCAAATCACTCGTAGTGCACTATCACAGTATCAGGGTGTTATATGGGGTTACGACAAGTTGCTAGTATTGTGTTCAGATATTTCGAATGACATTCATTCACGCGACTTGTTCCTATAAGAAGAAAAACCAGCATCAGTTCAGCAGATGATCTAAAAGCATCGATCTCGATTATTTTGAAAGATAGTACTCTTCAAGATAGTATTCTTTACAGTGGATAATGGGACGAAACAGCATTGATGAGCCAAAAATGGCGCCTGCCATGTTCGATGAATTAACTCCATTGGCGGAAATATTTCGATCGAAGATTATTGAGGACTTCCATCTGCTTGAAAGCTTCGACGACCATGGCCATTCCGATGCCCCAAAGTTTTACTCCAAAGACTTCTCAGGTTTGTATACTGTGATCATTTTCTAAATGGTAAACTCTATTTTGATCTAAAAAAATGTAATAATTACCCTAACAATTTATCCCAAGACAGGAATTCACTTGAATTCAAAATGTTGTTGAATACATCGATTTAAATTTATGTCGAAAAGACACAGTAAAATATTTAAAGACCAAAATGAATATACCCGAGAATGAACATTTTTAGTTTTGTAAGAATGAAACATCTTCGATCAATGCTCATATGCCAAGTCAGCAAATAACGCAATGGGACATACGCTGACTTGAAAGTAATGTCCTTTATCTTGGAAAAAAAAAACTGTGAGTAAAGTATTTTCTCAAATTATCTTTTCTTCTTATCTTCACCCAGCCATATGCGCCGGTAAAACAACTCAAAATGCTAAAAGCAATCTCAAAGATGTCTATGAAACCTTCTTGTCCCCAGGAGGTTTATGAAAGACAATGATGATGATTATTCTGTTTTGCTATATTGATCGTGTAATGATTGTGACATCATGATGTTGAAGTGATGACTTTGATTAGTTGGGTATGATGACGATTGCTGATGATCATGTGATGGTGGTATAGTAACATAGTGCATTACAACAGTACATTACAAAATGCATTATCATGCAAGTTCTAATAATGTAAATGATATAGAAACGAATTTTTATACACCTTGGCAGAAAATAACAATGATAAATGTATCAGATTTTAGATGATTTACAACATTGATGATGAACCTATATAGTTAACTACAATGATGCGGAGAGAAATCATGGCAACAAAAATGATAATGATTATGATATTGATAATGACAATGATGGTATGTTTCCTTCCATATAAGTCCAGTTTATTGAGGGGCCGACGTCTCTATAAGCTTGCCTTTTGATAGTTCTCTCTTTTCCAATAACACAAAGATTTTGAACGAATGGTTTCATATAGATTATGCACTTGATCATTTTCTTTTCCCACTTCACATTTTTTTGATATTTTGTATTACATTGATTTGTTGCAATTGTTTTTAATTGAAATAATTCGTGACATTAGAAATAAAATCGTATTTGAATATTATTCAAATAAAAGAATATGAAATGAAATGAAATGAAATGAAATGAAATAAAATGAAATGAAATTTATTTACCAAACAAACAAACATCGTCAACAATGTCACAACAATGAATATATAGTTGAAATATAGTTTAGCAAAAAAGAACTGGCAATAGCGTGCAGGCTAGTCGAGGCCAGTCCTTTCAATGATATAGATTGTAATATAACGTATTTACAATATTCACGGAAGAATTGTATATTATGTACATATTTGCATGTTTTCATATACGGGATCAGTTTAACTATATTGATAACAGATACTTTCGCGATGATATCCGAAAAGCGTTACGGGTGTTTACCTTTTTTACATAATGTGGAAATCCTCTCCAAATTATACTGCCTGCATATGACAAGGCGTGTTTACCTGTTTCAGTTATGATTTTTGTTGATTTATGATTAATTTTTATTTTTAAACCTTGTATCATAATTATGCTCAATTCTAAAACAATAATCGGAGATATCGTGCGGTAAAGTATGATGGATTAGGTCAAAATAATAGCCCTAGATACACTAGATAAGCCTATTACAGATGCATCATGCACCTGTGGGACACGTGTATATTATATTGTTTAGCATCATGAATTCAGTGTCAGATATCAAAGAGCGTTTGATAGTCTTAGATATTTTTTATTTGACAGTTTCTGAATATGTTAACGACTACGAAATATTCTAACGATGTCCTTTTGGACCCTTAAGGTGTGAAAATTATTTTTTTTTTCATGCTGCTGGTATAACGACGACATGTATACTTTTGATGAGCAGTGCATGCTAACACTTAAAGAGACTACCTTTCGAAGGGTAATCATACACTTAATTTTCATTATCATAATCAACATCTTTTTATGATTATGATATCGTATTACCAGCTTCATTATTATGATGCTATTAATATTATGATCATTATCAATAAAATCAGTGTGTCATCATTGTTGTTATTATCGCCATTATTACAATCATGAATGACGCCAAGTATATAGCAAACTCAGAATGACACTTAGCTCTCCGTAGTGCACGACACATGCAATAGGCTTATACTCAGTATAATGGACCATAATGTGTAGAGATCTAGGTCCTTATTACAGTACAGTGATAAAAGAATGATGATGGCATCCTGGTAATTGGTTATTTATTTATCTTTTTTTTTTTGCTAACTGTTTCTTTCACATCTGAGGCAGAATAATAGGCATCGTATATCATTATGGGAGATGACAAGTCAAAATATGGTATGATAATCATGGTATAATGATGAAAACGGGGGACGGGGCTGGGTCTGCAGCTCCCCCCCCCCCCCATTTAAAGAGAAAAATGAAACAAAATAGAAAACGTTCACAAGAAGAAACATGACTGTCTGAGATTCTTCCCATCGAAGAGAGGGGGGGGGGGGAGGGAGGGGGAGGGGAGGGGAAGCATTGACCCCTGATCCAACTAACATACCCCACCCCGAAAAACGTTCCGTCCCTGATAACAAGAGAAGTATTAACAATCATAGTGCTGGTATGGTACATCGGGTACCTCTGCTGACTGGCTATCTATAAACTGAACTTTTAGCCATACAAGCTCTCTGAGCTATTAAAAAAAAAAATCCCACAGTTTGAGAGTAGTTTTTAGGCAACTTAAAGAAGTCCAAAAATGTTGATTTTGTATCGAACACGCACACATAGACTCAAACACAAAGAGGAGTGAATCATTTATACAACTAAGACTTATCAGGTTTGGGAAGCAATGTTAGATATATCAAACTCTGACAATACACGAACAATACTCTATTAACAATGCAGAGAAAGAAAACGTGCAAGCGTATCAGGTTACTTGGGGCTTAGCAAACATTAGAGATAACGTGAATCTCAATTCAATTCAACTACTATAGTATCTTTGCACTGATTGTGCCGTCATACCCTCTCCATTATTTTATGCAGAAGAGGACACGGTCAAGAAAATGATGGTGGACAATCCGCACGGACTGGTCAAGTTCCAGGTCTACTCCAGGAAGGACAGCACGGCGGAAATGGTCAGTCGGAATGACCGGCGGAAAAATCGCGTCCGCAACAAGAACTCCAAAAACCCTCCACTCGACATGTGGGCGCACTACGTACTGGAGAGTATCCTTTTTCTCCTGTCCTAAAAAACAAACAAACAAACAAACAAACAAAAAAAAGGTAGTGATGCATGACTTTGTATTTCAGCGACGTATAAACTACATAGGCCTACCACTGAACATCATGAATCGACTTGCATATAGTTACTCTATTGGACGGGCCTTCTTCAACGAGATTTTCGGTAAGTGCAAAATAACTTGTTAATGCGATATTAGAATTATCACTGACAGCGTGAAGCAGAGTATAGAATTATAGGCCTATATAAAGTAAGGCAAGGAGCAGGTATTGGTATTGCTTTTGCTTTGACCGATTTGTGTGTGTGTTTGTGGGGGTTTTTTTTAACCCTTGTAATGGAGAAAGAATATTCGCTCTTATATAGTTCCACCTGCTCATGACCGGGTTTATATAGTGGTATATCTTTTGAACAATCCGTGTAATGTTATCAACCTCGAATAGTAGGCCTACAACGAAGAGCCCATATATACTGTCACTTTACCAAAAAAACAAAAAACAAAACAAAAAAACACGTTGTCATGAAACTATATACGGCGAATATGGGTTGGATGTGTTAACGCAGTATACTGATGTCACAGATCAATACACATTTACAGATATTTTCGTTAACCTGATCATCACATACCAGCTTCGTATTTCCAGAATTTTATGCTCGTCCTCATTCTTTCGAATTCTTTAACCCTGGGAATACAATCAGGTAAGCGTATATCAGAAAAGTGCATAATATCGATATACAATGTGTGATAATAAATAACCCTGACATTTTAAAGAAATCTGCGCCTAATCCAATTTAAATCATCATAATTTCAGCTGTTATTGCCTTCCATGTCTTTGCTTGTCAGTGATGTCCTTGCCCTTCCATCATGTGACTTCTCTGAGTCTTATCATAATAACAACAGTTGTTTTTCTTTATAATTTTTCCTCAATTATTTGGTCTACGTAATATCGAGCTGTGCTTTGTATTTCTCTACACTTGAGTTTATTCTCGGACCTACCTATGAACAAACTTGCTTTATAGAGCCATTGTCCAACCTTACGACATTATTGCCAATACTATACTGTAGGAAATAGACGATTACATTTATTTTCATATTATGGAGATAGTTGTACATTCAGGTGAATGTTTTAGGTGATCTTTACTTTGCAAGTTTGTATATTGTTTATGGTTTGTTTGTTTATTTGTTTTTTGGACGACGTCTTCTTGAGATTATGAAAATAAATTGAAGCTGAAATTGAAATTGAAATTGAAAATATGTAAGTATAGTGCATGATCTTGAATGTACTCTTAGACTATGTGGACGCCATATTTGGATAATTATAGCCCAAGTGCAGTTTTATTTCACCTAGACCGGAGGCCGAAGGCTGGTGTGACTTAGAACTGCATGAAGGCTAAAATATGCATTTGGAGTGTGTATACTGTCTGTCCTCCATTTGTATTTAGTAGATCAAGCGACCATAAAATAGGTTTGTCTTTAAAAGCAAGATTATGATACTTGAGATATCGATTAATTGAACCCAATGTCCGTCTACATTACGAAATGCCATAGAACAACCACATTACGTTCCCTAATCTATTGATAAATCTCTCGTTTGCTATAGTGGAAAGAAAATATCGATTTACAGAACGATAGCAGAAGTAAACAAGATGAGTCATTCCTGGTATAACTCTATCATGTCTATGCATACTTATCACATGCGGCCAGAGTAGAAACCATGCAAAAGAGGCAACACATTTACATCAGTACTGATTGAAGAACTTGGCTCGGACACTGCAATGTGACAGCTCAAGGAACGCGACAAGAAATAAACAAACAAGCAAACAGAAAAATAAGGTCTCAAACCCTTCATAACGTCAAGTTCACAGACTTAGTGGGTGTGAACAAGAGTTTATTACGTTCTTTAATCAAACTGATAATGTTTATAGAGAATACGATGAAGAATCATTGTACTTTTTTGTTTTGTATATACAAAGAACATGAGGACCAACATAAAGGTATCAGTTTGAATGCAAATACGACTCTTGATTCAAACTATCTCACAAACACACAATTGGAAAATATGTCCAGCATGTGCAAAACGTGTTACTGAAGGGACAAATTGCAGATAAGTGGCATCATGCCTCTAAGTGTAAGACATGCTCCTATAATATGCAGTCCGTCTCTGCTATCAAAAAAAGCCATACTGCAACAATAATCAAAAGACGCTGTTATCAAGTCACTTCAGGCTAATCAAGACTTGAGTGGAATGGACTCTGATAGCAAATGAGAAAAATAATTATATACGACCATCATAATTCTCATTGTTCATGTTTAAAAGATCTTATGCATGTGTCTTTCTCGGTATATAGTCTTGTTTTTGTAAATTCGCATGAGTGTCAGCTTATGGCATCACTTCTACTCTTGTGTTTGTTTGTTTGTTTTTTTTTAAGGGGATACTTTTTTTGTGTGTATATGTCTGAATAAGTAATTTCTTTGGTGATTGTGCTCACTTGTACTTAAAGGGCATTGTATGACGACTGAGGAAAGTATAGCCCCATATAAACAATCTGTTTAAGAAACTGCGAGGTATATATCTTTGTTATAGCCTTTTATTTGGAGCACATGACTGATGTATGCAAAGCAAGAAGTATCACTCAAAAGACGCTATAGGTACGACGGCTGTACCGCTCTCCTTTTCTAAAGGCGCCAGACTTAGCTTATTTAAAGGGATTTTTCATCTACTCTAAATTTTCTTCTAGATATGGAACCCATATAAGACGCTCACGAGTCTACAATAACATGATTGTATGAAACATGGTAGTGGTTTCGCATGGATAAAAGAAATGATTCGGTTCCTAAACCCAAGTAAGATAAAAAAAAAAACGACAACAGACAAACATTCAGACAAACAAATAAAAAACAAGTTGGACTCTAAAAGTGTTTTTTTTTCCCTAAACCCAGACCCGAAAATATTCTTTGGTTTCCCATGTATTTGCTTTATAGCAGGCACATAATCCGCCAGTTTGTCGCCTTGTGATCGTATAGTATGAACGGTCTTTTTCATGAGATATGAATACATGTACATCATGACCGTGAATTGAGGGCTGGTGTGGGGGTGTACTACTTGAGATGTCATTTCAGAACGTGAAAGATCCACTCTATTAAACGGCAGTAAACTTCCCTCTACCGTATACTGACTCCCACCATGTTATGAAAATGACGTCTGATATCTTGCACCGAAAGATCTATTGGGAAAACACGCTTTGACGCGTATAGGGGACATGCAATCGCTTTGTACACGAAGGCCCAATACAAAATTAATAAAAACAGAATTGACAGTTTGAACACGAACCGTGATATTCTTGCAGATCATAACACCGTCTTTTCATCAAAGTTGTGAGAAAGAGACATTTGCCCATAATTACTTTTTGCAAACCTTATTGCTTCGTCGTGGTGTAAACGATAATAAAGCATCGCGACAATATTTGTCGTCATCATTGTTCAACATGCAAGAAGAGTCAACAATGTATAATCTGAACATGCCTTTAATCAGCGTATTCTGAGGTTTCTCACTTTGACACCATTAGACCTGTTTGACGTGAAATCCAACACGTATTATGTTCGACGCCACACATCACCTCCTGAAATGAGCTTAGACAAAATGAGAGGAGGTGTGTGATGGGGAAAGGAGGGGGGGGGGGGGGGGTATCTGAGTGACTTTCAAAGAAACATTAATCCGTATTCAACGCAACATGAGGCGGGTAAGAACGCCATGCAATGATAGAAAGGGCCGTACTATACTGTACGTGTATTCCCATTGAGACGTATACCATTTATTTTTCTTTATAGCTAAAAAGAAAAATCGAAGAAACGAATACATCTTATACAAACGAACGACAGTAGTTTACCTTCAATAACACAGTAAAATACAACAACAACATAACTAGTAAACAGAAAAAGATAACACTAGTCCTTCTTTTGAAGTATATATAGATCACGTATACAAACTGCAAATGGTATACAATTTTGTTTTTGAAAAATTCACCTCGATCAACCACCGCAAGACGGTTCCTGGCATTCATTATTCATTATGAATTTTCCTCAATTTATATTAGTACATGACTGTATAGTTTTATACAGTGGTTTTAGGTGATCACGATGTGGCTCGAAAAGGTTCTGTGCGAAAGGTGTGAAACGTAAACTTAGTTTCTCTCTATCTATCTCTATCTATCTATCTATCTATTTATCTATCTGTCTATCTATCTATCTATCTATCTATCTATCTATCTATCTATCTATCTATCTATCTATCTATCTATCTATCTATCTTTCAATGTGTCACAGAGGTCAGCGATAGGACTGACCCGAGCCTCGCCGGTCTTCAGAAGTTCCTCGAGATCTTCGATTACTGCTCGCTCTTCCTCTTCATGGTCGAGATCCTTCTCAAGTGGCTGGACAACTTCTTCCTCTTCTGGAACAACGGTTGGAACATCTTTGACTTTGTCGTCACCGTGGCAGTAAGTCAAAGTCAAATTCTCCCCCCCCCCCCCCACCATGTTGTTCAAAAATATACGTTCCTCATTCATCTTCGAATCTGTCAATTTATTAATAATATTTATTCTTCTGTTAACCTCCCTGGTTTATCCATGGAGGTCTATCATATTTCGCGAGCGATACCAGAAATGTTGGCATTTTCAGCTGGAATTTGATTTAAACTGGTACGTGATAGTTACATTCTATACCGTGACATGAAATAACATTCTGGATACAATTCAGTTTCGCGTGGAAAGACATTCCCAAAAGAGATCTATTTTGGGATTCCCTGTGACCTTCTCATGCTGATGTTTATTGCCGGACGAGGATCTCTCTCAGTGCTACAGCGATATCGATTCTCATAATATAAATTCTACTCCAGACAGATTCAAGATAAACATATGGGGTAATAAGTCAGAGAAGCGATTCGAGTCTTGTAACAATGTCGCCACGGAATAACCCACCAAACCACACATGCGGCAGTCGAGGTATGCACAGGGATACCCCCGATATCGATTTGTGAGGCGAACCCACATCTGGATGACTCCACATACGGGGATCGAGTAGGGTGCATGGGGGAGAGATGGGGGGCAGGGAGGGGGCTCCATCATGGGATATGATGGTCGCGTTTCTAATTTTTGTTACGACATCACACCTGTCTCCATCCATTTTCTTCCAAGATGAGGAGGGGTGGGACAGAAGTGGAAGATTAGCGATTTCGGGTCCGGGTTGTTTGTTTGTTTTGTTTTGTTTTGTTTTTTAAGCAAGCCTCTAAAAATTGTGATTCTCATTCGTGCACGCATTATTATTTCACTCGTGTGGGAATGCATTGCTTTAATTGGAACGTTCATTTACATAGGTATACACGAATGTCGTCCGGCATGTGTTTACGATATGTAATATATTATTTTTTCATATGCCTATTATATATATACATGTATATATATATATATATATATATATATATATATATATATATATATATATATATATGTATATGTGTGTGTGTGTGTGTGTGTGTGTGTGTGTGTGTGTGTGTGTATTTTGTATTGTACACTACAGTTACAACGCCGTTAATAACACAGTTGATGGGTAACAAAGTAATGTAATCTTATATTCATTTATTTATTAATTTGTTTATCTTTATAGTTATGTATATGTATTTTGATTGATTGATTGATTGATTGATTGATTGATTGATTGCTGGGGGTGGCGGGCGTCGACATTGCAACCTGTCTAAGAGATGATTTTAATTTGATAAGAAGTCTTACAGTATCCCAAGCCCTTAAATGATATAAAACAAATGTTGTTGTTTTTTTCTTCGTCAAACCCAAGTATCATTGGTCCAAGTCACTGTTAACATCATGTGAGTGACAATACGCAAAACCTCTTTCCATCCATAATAATTCATCGTTTTCTTTTCTCTACGCCCCTCTGCCCCTTGTCTGTCCTCTCCTTCGTCAATCGGCGACCCGTCAGTCGTTCGTGCCGGAGATTATTGCCTTCTACGCGCGTGACCTGTCGGAGCTCAAAGTAATCGTCAGTAATATCCGCGTGTTTCGCATCTTTCGCGCCCTCAAGATGGTGTCTCGCTTCCGACAGGCCCGTATGATCGCTCTGGCTATCACCAAGGCATTCAACGTAAGAATGAACTTTTCACTCGCACGTTCGGGAAATGTATATAAATTTTCCCATCCAAACGTTTCTCATACACCACGGGCCTCATCAATCGTGCATTGGTGGAGTTTCCATCAACCAGTTCACGATTACAAATCTATGCTATCCATAGCAGAAATATCAGGTATATATATTTTAAGCACTATATAGTATTCCATTTCCGTTTTGCTTATTTCAGAAGTGACTGATCATCATGGTGAATATTGCCAGATTCGTCGAACAAGACTAACACGACTCTCAACGAAAGTAATGACTAGCACGAAAAATGTGACGGTGAAGAAAATAATATGATTGTTGGGTTTGTTTGTTTTTTTCACTTTCAGATTACCGTACTTCAGTCGTTTTCGTGATTCAATCGTTTTAAAGTGTTTTGGCGCATTGTCCCCTGCCAAATTCATGGTTTCTTGCCCGAGCAGATATATACCTCTAGCAATATTTATATTCTCTCTCCTTCCAAGCATTTATTGTCTTATTTATGGTATAGTCAAAATGTCTATCTACGTCTCACATTATCTCTATATACATCTCATACAAACTTGCGAATAAAGCTATGAAGCCATATTCCTCAAATCTCATCCTATTTTCATCGAACAAAACAAAAAGTAATACATAATACAGTGTACAAAGTATACATCTGTCAATTCATATTGCTGAACAATTTGAAAGAAGTATAAACAAGTCATAAAGTATAATGCAATATATAAGTATGGATTATTGTATAAAGAGAAAACAATGCACTTTGCAATGGTAACAAAGAATAAATGAAACGATGGAAATATATATATATATATATATATATATATATATATATATATATATATATATATTATATACACACACATATATATATACATATATATACACATCATATCTCTCAAATAGAGATAAAAAGACTGAGAGAGAAAGAGATGGATAGATGACGTCCATTAAATCGATATTGAGTAACTAGTAATGAAATCCACCTATGGCTGCTTGACGTGATTTCTTGGGGCAGTAATGTACATTGTACAATGATGTACAAAATATTGATTTATACAGTCATTGTTTTACATCAGTTTTAGAAATGCGACCGTTTCTCGATCTTCAGTGACGTACTAGTGTGGAGCTTCGAGAATGCAGTTTAAGTGAAATAAATTGTCGACGACTTTCTTCCTTACTTTGGTATACATGCCACTTGAAATTCCAGCTACACTGTAGCTCCCTTTTGTTTTGTTTGTTTGTTTGTTTTTGGAACGTTATAATGACAAAATACCATGTATCCACCCAAGTAATTTTTTTTTTCAATTTTATGTTGTAAATAATCATTTCCAACAGCGAAATAAACTTTGATCAATAGACTGACATAAGACGAACAGAACGGCAGACGTTTTAAGAAATTGAAAAGTTCTGAACTTTCTAGAAATTCAATGCCAGTTTGAGGAAACTATAATCATCCGTTAAAAAGTTACGAATTCAAAATTTGGTTAAATATCCAATGTGCTGCCCTCTCTAGCCAGATAGATTAACATGCTACAACTCCTC
Source organism: Diadema setosum (assembly GCA_033980235.1). Taxonomy (NCBI): domain Eukaryota; kingdom Metazoa; phylum Echinodermata; class Echinoidea; order Diadematoida; family Diadematidae; genus Diadema; species Diadema setosum. The sequence continues at coordinate 20,544,011 of CM067063.1, forward strand.
TCTGATAAAGCGTATAGGGCTCACACCTGTAAATATAATGGAATATCCCTGACCGCATCACAAAATCGTACCAAAGATACTAAAATAAATGGAGGAAAAAATCAATTAAGAATCAGAAATGCAGTTTGGCAAAAAACTGAATAGCTGCAGATATTGAGTAAGAACTGATTATAACGAACCTTACTTTATTTCCGAATTGACGAACTTTCGGAATAACGCCATAAATGTTCGGATTAACGAACTTATTATGGTGTAGTGTGTTCCGAAATAACGAACCGTCGGAATAGCGAACACCACCTTTTCATTCCACACACACAGGCAATGTCCTTCATCCTCGTGCTCTTCCTCCTCTTCTCATACATCTTCGCCATCACCGGCATCATCTTCTTCGAAAGCTACTCGAGGTCGCTCAGGGGAGACCTCCACTTCAAGGACAGCTTCAAGTCAGTCAGATTTTCATTTTTCATGGAACAACTTAATGATGATGATGCTAACAATGTAGAGATAGAATTAGCAACAACAAAATTTCATGATGATAATCAGGTAATGTTGATATACTTGTCATAACGATGCTATAAATTTTCCATATTCTATCATTATTGTCACTGTAACAATAATTGCCATTAAAGTCATATTATATACTTGTATTCTAGATAATGTATTCTACATACACTTTATACCATTGACACTTTCATTGCTTTGGTTGTTCTCTTGTTACACATTTGTGATTAACATTTAATATCAGAATCTCTTTTAGACAAAAAAAACCCCCAAAAACATACAAAAACAAAACAAAAATCGAAGAATTACATACTATCAAAGAGTAGTATCATATCGGCTTTTGTTTTTTGTTTTTTGTTTTGCATGAGCTGTAATATTGAGAGCAGGTATTCGTTACATCAATTTTACCCCATCCATACCTACCCCCCCCCCCCCCCGCAGTGAATATCCAAATCCTTTCATACAATCAAGCACACTTTCGCACACACACACACACATGCACACACACACGCACACACACACACACATAGGCCCTACACCGTATTTGAAAAAAAAAAAAATATGAGGATATACCCACCCTCTAGAACGAGATCAGTTTCGACAAAATGATGAACCATGTTCGACAATAGGAGTGTCCGGGTAAGAAAAACACAAATTCACATTAGCATCTTAGAGCCTCGTTCACGCAAAGATTTCTTACTCACTTACGCACAGTGGAGTACCTTTATATCGAGTGAATGACATTAATTCCTGTCTGTTGGCAAGCAGTGGAGGATGTACCAGATCACAAATCAGGATTATCATTGTTTTGGTGCGTTTCAATACGCGACTGTAATTTCAATACATCGTAGCCTTTGTCCGATCGGCAAGACAAACTGGTATGGACCTCCTATACGAACGTTCTTACGTACCACTGTGATCCCAGATTCCTACCCATAGTATACCTTCACTCTTAATTACCTTCCATGCCGTCTTCCCTGCTCGTCTACACGCTTTGTGACGATGTATTCTCCATTCTATACCGAGCTCTGCTAAAAACTACGAATGCTTTGTTTCAATAACAATGCAATACGATATCACCTTGTGCCACAGCTAGCGACAATTTTAAATCAGAAATGTTTACATGTACATTCTCAGCATAAACGACTCACAACAACAACAACAACAACCTATGTTTTTTGGTGGCTGTATGACCCTATATTATCATTTCACCGTCGTAATGACTGATGGGGTATATTTTGATAATGTCACTTCATTATTCATTCTTCTTGCCAGTCAAGATCATAATTATCGCGTGACATTAAGAATAGTCGGGTGCTGCAGGGCAATGTTATGATTATCACAACATTACCGGACCCTCGCATCTTTTTAGGGTGGCCTACTATACTGCAACGATGTAAGCATAACTCATCCTCTCACTTTGATTAATGCCTAGCCTTGGCTGAGGGGAAATTGCAACTGGGAGTGACTCGTCTGTCAATAAGTGTAATCACATCAAATCACTATTATGTGTTTGGTGTCCATAATATACATGTAGAAATATATCCTTCATTAATCAAATCCTGTTCGCTGATTGGTCTACATAGCGTCATCTGTGACCAAACATATAACATTGTCATGTTAAAGAAAATGCCATTTGAAGAAAATATAGCCATACTGTGACGTTATTCATGGTATAGTGCACTATACCATGAATATGACGTCATATTCATGGTGTATTCATCGATAGTGTGTAAAGTGCTATCGGTATCAGACCACACTGCTTAATCACGTCCACTGTGCGCGGTTGTAAGTGAAAACATTTCTCGATTTTTTTTTTAAAGATGTACAGTATATTTGAAGATAAATAACAAAATCATGCGCTATTTAGAACCTCTAGAAAAAATTATGGATTCCTCTGTGACAGAAATTGCACCGTTTTTCTTTGGGGCTGTGTTGCATTCAGAGATATCGGACAATGCAGCCATTTTTTACAGATCTGTGGAACTTTGATATTCCATAAAATGATATTCTATTCTAAAATCGATTTAATAAAACTTCTGTTGTACTGTGTGTGTGTGTGTGTGTGTGTGTTCGTTTTTTTACTTTTTACTGTAATCTATTTGTTGAAGTCAACACCACCAAGGAGTTTTACATGTCACAACGGCATCATGATAAGTCGTACAATGTACAGACGAAATTAAAGCCTCGAACCCAATCTTTGTATATCACTGTGCACTTTACCCATCAACAGTTGTCAGAGCAACATTATTTTCCACTCTTGTTATCTTATTTCTGTTGTAGCCGATCTATGATTTGTCAACTCCACATATTTTTCTGATTATTTTGTGTTACGTTTGTACACTTTCATCATTGCTGTGTTATACAGCGCTTAATATATATGAAATTAGCGAAGAAAATGCTTTTTAATAATACTAAGATATGTTTTTTTCCCTTCTTTTTCTGCTGGTTTTGTCGTTGTCTTGATGCAGAAATCTGAGTAACGCGATGATCACCCTCTTCCAACTCTTCACCCTGGACCAGTGGTATAAGGTGCTGAAAGAAATGTGGTCCGTGATGGGGACTGTGGCGCCCACCTGTTACGTCATGCTCTGGATCTGCATCGGGTCATTCATCTTCAAGAACATCTTCGTTGGCATCATGGGTAGGCGGATTGTTGATGGTGACGTCATCAAATTTTTATAAAACATATATCCCTCTCCCATAAAGAGAGAGAGAGAGAGAGAGAGAGAGAGAGAGAGAGAAACCCCCCAAAAACCAAAAAACCAAAAAACAAACAAACAAACAAACAAACACTGCTCCTCTATCCCTCTTTCTATCTCGGCAGTCATTTTCATACAGCCATCCACTTCAGTTGAGGTTTTCATATGCTCAGAGGTAATCCAACAGACAAGAGAAAGAAAGAGAAGGAAAAAGAGAGGAATGATAGAAAATGGACAATAGCAACAACGAAAAAGAACACAACGAAATTGCCACTCGAAAAAAAAAATCTTGAAGCATATAGTTATCTCTGATTATAAAGGATCTTCAGGGCTTCTACTCAACCCTCTAACGACCCCCATCACAATTGCCACACACATTACACACGAACAGGTCACCAATGATGACAGCAAATCGTTAATATGATATTGGATTTCGAATTGCAGATTGGGCTCAAACAAATTTCGCTCATCTGACGCCCAGAACCTTGTTTCCTCTTGTAGACTTTGAATTCGCCTGTTCATCCCTTGTCATACATCCCTTGATTTTTTTTTTCAGGTCAATTCAATTTATTTGTAGTTCTTCGTGGTGTTTTTTTTTTTCTTCCAGGAGAACGTGAATGTAACCAAAGTGAAAAGGTATTGAATTCAATGTTTTATCGACAACATAATGTTTATATGAATGAGAAATCATGCACTTTGATGTCAGTCTGACAAAATGACAGAGTTCTGCGAAAAACGGAGGGACTCATGTGAATCCCTTGAAGGAACTAGTTAGTTTTGGAATGAAGAATGACAAAGTGGCCGTCGATTATGATTTATAAATGCCAGATTTACTGGGAATATATTAAGCAACAATCTCCAAAGGTACTTGAAGTATGGGCTTCGCTTACAAAACAGAATTTATAAGTTCGAATGCAATGATTAAAGCAAAAAAGGTATAGTTGAAATCGATGCTGCAGCGAATGCCAATTACATGAAGACGTAAAGCACCCTTTTTATACGATCATGAAAATGACATGCCTCTTCCATAAAAAATAAATTACTAACAGATAATCGGGTTTGCCATCAGACACAACCAATTCATTCAGTAATCATCGTATCGATGTTAATAGGCATGAGAACTGCTTCATTCAATAGGCAAGGAATTAGTTGGTGACGAGACCATGACGAAAATTTTGTTGATTGACAACACAGTTCGAAAGTGTTCGTCGTTGATGTTCAAGTGATCGTCATGGTACGGACCAAAATTACTCCCCATCCTATCCCCTCTAAAACTCGAATGTTGATGTATTTTCTCCCGTCAGTGAACAACTTCCAGAACATTCGCAACGAGCTGTTTGAGGAGGTCCGCGAGCAAGAGGTTATGATCCAGATGCAGCTTGACGCGGAGCGCTTCAACGAAGAGCTGGAGCGACAGGACCAGGAGCTTAACACGGGCAGGTGTGTAGAAAATGGTGATTTTCGTTATTTCGAAGGTTCGTCAATCAAAAAATGATTAAGATTCATTATTTCGGAAGTTCGTTATTCCGAAACACACAAATTCCCTATACACCTTGAGGTTTGTTTATCCGAACATTTGGGGCGTTATTCCGAAGGTCCGTTAATCAGAAAATGAAAAAGGTTCGTTGTTTCCAAGGTTCGTTGATAATAATAACTAGGTCTTCTTTATCAAGGGTAGTCTCTTCAGTGTTGTCACTGCTATACCAGAGCGCCCTGTAAGTCATTACTATTACCCTATAGCGTTGCCAGGTACCCATATATACACCTGGGTCCAGAGGTGGGTAAAACATCTTACCCATGGACGTACGTAAGCACTGGGCGGGTATCCACCAGTGCCGGCGAGGCCTATGCGGCACTGGCATACTTTATTCCTCTATGCCACAGCGCCCCCATTAAATGAAATAAGGTTCTTTGTTCCGAAGCTTCGTTAATCCGAAATGAAGTAAAGTTCTAATCCGAAAACAGAATAAGGTTCGTTAATCCGAAAGTGTGTATAAAGATCGTGCGTACTAACGAACTTTATTTCGTTTCGGACTAACGAACCCTCGAAATAACGAACTTCTATTAATTTTCGGATTAACAAATCTTCGGAATAACGAAGTGTAATCGTGGAAAGAAAGGATGTGGTCGGTATCTCGAGATGTGTGTTGCCCTTGGGGGCTGTTGATATTCTTATCAGTCGACGTGTATTCATGAACGATTCATTCACATTCATTTGTGATGGCTAGATGACAGGGACAATAACACTCTCCATGGTGTTATTAGAATAAGGCGTAAGTGTTGCTTTTAACCTAAGTTGCAAAATTCCACTCAATAAGATGCTCAAGGCTGGGCGAGAAATAAGATGCAGATCAAGAAATAATTATGTAGAGAGATAAGATAAAGTTTCACGTAGTTCTTACGTAGCGAATTTCACGATCGTCAATTATTGATATTGCTTTAGTCATTATTGCTATCATTGCCATGGTTCCGATCGTTATTACATTCATCTTGTACATCTCTATAAGATTAGCATTGCCGCTACCAGGACTGACAGAATAATAATCAGCTATGCCAGTCCTATCAACAGCGTTTTCGATTAAGAAAGAAATAAATTTAGGTTTTCACGTAATGTTTTGTTCAAACAATCTTTTAGGCAATAAAAATTCAAGAACAAACGCAAAACACCCGAATATTGTAATATTCCGTCCCCCTCCGCCATACAAGCATATATAGATTTATCAACTTTAGATCGTTACAGAGTACAGTGAAATTATTTCTTCTTTAAAGGTAATGTTTACCATTGGGAGCAGTGATTTTAAAAAATTTTCGAGATATCACATTTTGATGCATATATCTAAGTCAGTTGTATCACAAAACATCCTACTATGTAAAAAGTTTGCAATAAAGCCTACAATATAAGGAGATATCACTATTTTTCTCGATAAACCATAACTGTAGACAGTCTAGTCTTAAGACATTTTTATTACATCTATTGTTCACGTTTTGTAAATTTAACAATACTTGAATTAATCATACTGATTCAAATTTTTACATTGGTTGTTTCTATTCCTAACTCACATTTTACAACTATTTGAAGCACTAAAGGTGGCTTTTTGGTTCATCTGCAAATGGTGAATTATGCCTTTAAAGTTCACATCTCTGTCAAATAAGGTCTTTATCTGCAATCCTTCAAGGGTGACACTGTTGACGAGGATATTCTGAGATATCATGGCGAGGGTCTTAACTAATCTCCTGGGGGCGTTGGCACGATAAACGAGGTACACTCAAGAGGTTAATCGTCTGTCAAGAACACATTACGACTGCTCGCTGTGATGGCTTTCAAGTTAATCATGCTGTCCGGAGACAGTGATGGTGTAGCCACAACAGCACGCGCTTAGTAGATGTAAAAACAAACAAACAAAAAAAAAAACAACAAACAAAAAACAAAAACAAAACAAAAAAAACATTGCGAATTGCCATGAATAATAACCTGGTAATTTCCATTGGCAACGACATCTCTTACATAGTTCTGGCGCCTTGAAATAGTGATTAAAAACAAAAACAAAAACACGTTTAACTCATCCATCCCTATAACACTGCTTTCTCCGGGGCTGTCGTAATCTTCAAATATACGTCTTCAGCTGTTTGTATAATATCCAAAAGCAAAATAATTATAGCGCATCTGTGTTTCGTTTTATTTTAGCTGACTGCTTATGGATTTTGCCGGAATTCTTACATGACCTTTTTCACTGTAATTATCGCACAGCAATGATGCAGGCAAGCTCTTCCAACTTTCATGATTGTGGCTTTTGTTTGTTTGTTTGCTTGCTTGCTTGCTTGTTTTTAAGTGTGGGTATGTGACAGGTGCATTTTATTTCATGGAATAAAATGCAATAGGGCTAGCTTACTTGCTCGGTACACTTATATCGACATTTCATTCTCACACCATCTCAAACAATTTAACGTTTCCATGCACGATCAGGCGTACTTCGAGTACCCGTGACCTTAATACGAACTCAGTTATGGAGACAATTCAGGAGGAGCCTTCAAGGTAAGAATAGCAACGTGGTTTCTATTTTTATCATTATTGAGCCTTAATTGTCAAAGTTCACGTCCAACTCCCGAAAATACCTGATGAATGTAAACTGATCTGAATTTCCATTTTCCTTCTTTTTTACAAATTATATTGACGAATAACATGATATTATTTTGATATTACATAATACCACAGGTTTTTAAGTGCACTTTGTCACATTAAACGAACTATACATTATTATCATCCAAAGAGCAGGATCATTTTACTGAAGCATACAGTAAATGCATATTGATGTAGTATGCACATAGTCTAGGGTGATGAATGACGGAGCACGTACTATGATTTTGTTATTTTTGTAGAAAAATCTTGTGTAGTTTGCATCATTTTCCCCATTAACGAATTCATAGCTATAATCCACGGCAATGCGCTCTAATGAAAACAATGAATATCACGTGGCCCTGATTCAACTTATCAAAGATCATAATATAGGTAGGCATCGTATTATACACAAGCTTTGATGTCCCTCCTGAAAGTTTTTTTTTTTTCTCCATCATTTTGAAGGCTGGCTATAGACGGATAACTTTTCGAAGTCTACATGCAGTATCTGTAATTTGGCTCTTGACGAAAGTGACAATCACCAATGTTATGGCACCCCCTATGTGTCTGCATGTTTGAATTACGTCTCAAAGTAACACAACAACAGCATTAATTTTACAGTCTATAGTGCAGGTTTGGAGTGATGTCGAGTTTTTTTTTTTTTTTTTTTTTTGCAATATCTAGTGAAGAAGAAGAAGAAGAAGACGATGTATCCACATGCGAGAAAGACAAAGACGAAGATGTGGATGCTGGAGAGAAGGATGACAGTAAAAGTGGGAAAGGAAAGAAAAGTTCACCCAGCGTAGGAGGTGATGTTCCAGAACAGAGGTGAGATTTTTCACAGGTTTGTGTTTTGGTCCGTTCAATGTACTTGCCCGTCCATTGTTCGTGTCTTGTTCTATGCTTCGCTTGTGCGGTTATCGCGTTTAAATTTCACTTGAATTACTGGCATAAACGAGTCGATATGCTTGTGAATTTAAATGCATTTTGTTTCCTATAAAACATAAATAAATAAATGAATAAATAAATAAACATTTACCACGGCGTCCAAAGTTTCCAGATTCTTTTCCCCCAGTTTAATCACCGAATGCATGCAAATTAAATCGCAAGGCAGTTGGATGGAGGGGGGGGGGGGGGCAATTAGAACACACACAACTTTTTCATACATTGTAACAAAAGTCACAATAAATCAGGTTCTTTTAAAAAATTCATAAGCTGTTTCATCCTGTCAACTATATATCCCTCGTTCAAATTCTGCGAGCGTTTAAAATGTTCCTGCTCTGTGTGTGTCTTAGTAGAAAGATTAGTCGTTGACCAATAAGTAAAAAATACTGCTGGTTTTAGGATCGCCAGGAACAATGTCGATAAAAATAATGAGTAAACATTAATACTAAAAAGAAATAAAGTGTAGTGCTCCTATTAGAGAATTCAACAAAGAAATGTTTTTAACTTGTAATAAAAGAGCTTTATTTTGTATATATTGATGTCGACTCTAGCCTGACTAGACCAAGTACATGATTATGTCAAACGCTGTTTGAAAGGTGGCATATATACTATTATGTATAATAATTAATTACACACAATATTGAACAATGGAAAAACACCTTGGTTTTGCGTCAAGATTCATTGGTTACATTTGAATTTGAACGCACACCGTTGTATTGTTTCTAGAAACGTTTGTAGTAAGTTCTTTGTGCTGTGACGCAAAATACTAGTATTGTCTCTTCCCGCGGTGAAAAGGGGAATAAAATAAATAATCCAGAAAGATTAATCTTAAGCCTAATTACAGAGAAGGGGATTTATTATTCCGCCCATATACATCAGCCAAACTTCCCCTTCATCACGACCGCGCTCTTTATATAAGCATCTCCACGCTCCATCATGTTAATACATATTTAATTCAAGTGCGTTAATAATCCCCGCTGTTCTATTCATTCACGACAGCAAGTCTAGCAGAAGGACTCTTCAGAGTCAGGACACATTGTTTGAACGCGTCAGCCGGATTATGGAGGAAACCGCTAAGAAGTCAGAAGGTAAATACACCCATTTTAATACTCCTCGGTGTTCCATATCATAGACGAAACCTTCGCGTAATATTAATGCGCTGTTTGTTTTGAGTTTAATTTGTTGAAAGGAAACATTCTTGGTTAATAAAAGAATTGCCATATTATGTTGGTGTCCCCTTCAATTTTTTTTCTCTTCCTCAAGACTCAATTATTAGGATATTTAGACACAAAGAAGTGTAAATGTAACATAACAAATTTCACATATTTTCATGGTCTCATCAATTGTAGCATTTTATGTAAATTGGTATAGGACCTATAATAAGCACGTATACAAAAACCAATGTTTCAACTTCATATTCACGTTAAAAGCCTGTGGTTGCATCATTCGGTAGAAGTCATTTAACGGATTGTTGGGTATGGTGGCGATAGATAAACGTTAAGCAAATGCATTATAGATACACATCATGTATATATGGTCATATAAGTGCACGATAAGGCAAATAGAGCAATAGAGTGGCAAATTGAATGAAGAATAACAAAATAAATCATGGAGCTTTAGTAGAGCTCCCTCGACGTTTAAGTAGTTTTGTACTGTATTTGAAAGTGAAATAGATAAATTAAGGCAAAACATTTATATATATATATATATACTGTATATATATAAAACGATGAATCAAGAAAAAAACTGGTAATGCATTTTTCTGCCAATAAAGAGTGAGTTTATTCGACTCGAATAAACTCACTCTTTATTGGCAAAAAAAAAAATGCATTACCAGTTAATTTCTTGATTCTTCATTATATTAGAGACAATACGTGAATTTTCAATATGTTATATATATATATATATATATATATATATATATATATATATATATATATATAATTATTAGAAGAAAGAGTCTCAAGTACGCCATGGATCCAACGATTACAAAATTTTTATTACAAAATTTTCGGTCTGCCTCAGACCTTCGTCAGTGCAAAGACAATGATGGACAATGATAAACATTGATTATCATTGTCCATCATTGTCTTTGCACTGACGAAGGTCTGAGGCAGACCGAAAATTTTGTAATAAAAATTTTGTAATCGTTGGATCCATGGCGTACTTGAGACTCTTTCTTCTAATAATTACAACATTCGAAGTCCAACACGTGGAAAATTCCAAGATGAACATTATATATATATATATATATATATATATATATATATATATATATGTATATGATAAATTATATTCAATATAATCTAGCTGTATAGATTATAGTGAATATAATGGATGACTCATCAAGGAAGTCATTCTTTGACATTTGCCGCCAGATTGGGAGAAGCTAGTGCACGACAGTCTACAGGTGCTGGTAAACTCACCGGCGGAGACGCTCTGGCCACGCGACACGCTCTTCCGATACTTTCAGCTCATGGAGGCATTGCAGGAGAATCTGCAAGAGCGCCAGGATCTGCAGAATTGGTCTTGTGAGAAATTCCATTTCCCCACCCCGATTGTCAGAAACATATACTGAACCGCTGTAGCAACAAAGTCGAGCAACACTGAGATATTTCGCGAGATTAACATTAATCATGAATAATTAACAATATATATAAATGAAAGAATGAATGAATGAATGAATGAATCAATCAATCAATCAATCAATCAATCAATCAATCAATCAATCAATCAATCAATGAATGAATGAATGAATGAATGAATGAATGAATGAATGAATGAATCAATCAATCAATCAATTAATCAATCAATCAATCAAACAATAAATACATATGGAATACGAACGAGCATTATACGATGCGACCTATAGGGACATTTTCTTATGACTTATTGGTCAGTCAGTCAGCGAATTGCGACTGTAATGTCATTTCCGATGTGCTTATGAGTATCATTATATTTATTCGCGCATCAGTCATGTTTTTTCGTTGTTTTATCCTAAGATCATGATATAAAATACCATCAAATCTTACTGAAAAAGTGGGGTTTTTCTTGAATTTGCTCAAGATCGTAATTAACGAGATATCACTTTCGTTCTCCTAAAAAGGTGTGCAAAGGAACAGTTAATAATTTGACGTCCAAATTATTGCGTTTTCCGGGTTTCACAGTAGAGCGTAAACATCACAATAGGCTACCGGCTTTCTGACTGAAGTTGAAAATAATATTTTCCAATTTTTTAGATTGTTTTTCTTCTGTTGATTTAAGTACATGCAGTTAACTTATCGGCCGTGAAAAAACACTTTCTTTTAGATGTCAATCTACTGCCTTTCAAAATAATTCATCTTACTGTACACCACAGAGTATAGAAGCGCACGCAAATACTTAGTATCTATTTGCTGACCCCGGTATATGCTCCTATTGTTCAAACACCGGTCATCTCTGTATACCATTCACATTCATATACATGTATGTTATATACGCATGTGGTGGTAACAGCGAATTTTCTTAAAGCAATATTATTCTCTGAACCCGTATCAAGGTGATAGCACCATTTCTCACTTTCTTGAAATCAAATTCTGTCCAGAGAGCGCATGCTGATGGAGACTTGGCGCCACATTGCCCGTGTTTGTTTCGCCTTCAAATTTAGTTTTTCTGTAGCATTCAATCACAAGATAGTCCGATTGCAATTTCTGGCTTTTGAAATTTTGTTCTCTATTTCTCCCCTGTGTATCTTTGTCAGACCATGCCCTGCTGAATACCTTCGACTCTTGAAGGGCCGAAGAGAAGAAGGAGCCTATTGTCAATTCTGTTCTGTCGGGACACTGAAGTCTGCGGTTGGAATCATTGACAGCGCAGTGACTGTCGCCCCATGTCCAATGCGAGCCATCGAGAGGTTACCACCTCAAATGTCGCCCTTATTTCCAAATTGATATTTTTCATTATCATTTTCTGATGATACTTTTACAGCCAAGATGAGCTTTCTTTACACTCCCACACGTTCAGACATTTTCAAAATTGTTTTCCTTTTCAATTTGAATAAAACTTTTCCTTTTCATTTAAGATAGTTTTTTCGTAATTTTATATCAGTGATGACATCTCCAAGTTGTGTAAGCCGTGATTAATCACTCCAATTTTACATGTACATACGTATATGTCATTCAAAGTTGTTGATATGTATTTACAATTTCAACAGGAATTTAAAAAATGAAGAATGTTTGTTATAGATGCAAAGTGCAAGCGTCGTAGGGAAAACAGGGAAAACAATCTTGACCGACGTACTTAGTATGGAACGCGCAGCCTAGACATTAAGAACCGTTCTTGCGACGAAGTAGTACGGCTTCCATCCGCACACTGTATTCAATGGTAGGCCTATTGTTCACCATTTGGACTCAGTTACATATGCCATGGATTTAGAATTTACTATTTTACTAACAAACACAAGGTATACACTTTGAATTTTGACTGATTTAAAGTAAATTTTTGCTTTATTTTTCATGTTTTGATATGTTATTTTAGATACATGTATTATTATGTTGAACTTATAGGTACTGGGCCCGGTTGCATGAAAAGATGCAATCAAATTGAGTCAGAAAATCAAACGTATGCCACATATTAGCCAATGAGAATCGAGTATTCACAGAATTGTGTTTATCTGACTTGCGTTTGATTTCAACTTTTATGCAACAGGACCCTGGAGTCTTGTATAAAGTTAATGTTAGTAGATGAATCACAATAAACATTCATTTCAGTGATGGTATAATGCACTTCCACCATTTTCATTCTAGCGTGTGCTTAAAAATCCCTTGCTCTATGGAACACATAGAAACATCTTGTATCCACCAAGGCAAACTAAAAGAAGAAGAAAGAAAGAAAAACAAACATTGTATACCTCGTTGGTGATCATTGTTGTAATGGTAGTATGATGTGACAATTGAATAGAACTTCCTATTTTAATGGTACAATATTCAGAAATAACTTTACAAACAATAAACATTATTAATATATATGAATAATTAATTACTGAAAGGTTTCTAAGTCTCGAAGTTACAAACTTATGAGGCAGTTGTTATTATCATGATGGCACATTATAGCATTCATAATTTACCAAAAATGTGACCACTTTCATAAAAATTCTCCTTACGTGATGTCATCAGAATCACTCTGCACCACATCAGGTTGGGAAAACGAAATTGAACAGTAATCCTGCAAACAAAGAGTGTAAAACCCAGATGCATATTCATCCACAGCACGATATCGATTCAAACACATTATGACACAAATGAAATGCACTACGTACATTGCTATTTATTTCAAAAACAAAATAGTCATCACATCTTGTACAAAATTTACAAATCACAGCAATTAAAAAGACAGAGAGAGAAAGAGATAATGCCATGCAGGTACTCCCTTGTCATTTATCACAGGCATCACATGAAAGGAAGCATTATATAGAGCTATATTATCGACATATTTACAAAAACCATGGACATCTCTTCCATGTAGCAATACATTGCACAGACAACGACGGAAAATTTAAGCTGAGCTTTAGAAAGAAAATGCACGAGGAATGTCTTACTGAATCATACATTTGAACTGCAGAATCAAATTTTCCAGTCTCAATTAAGTGCATACCCCATGACAGAAATGGTATGGCTATCATGTTACAAAAGAGTGAGATGCATGAAATAACAGAACAAACACACAGAAAATTACACATTCAATAAAAAACACAAAACAAATGCATTTAAATAGATAACCATTTCAAATACTAATAAGCATCATAATGGTGACAGGTGATGTATAAATCTGGCAAATTCAATAACCCTACAGCAGGATTGGTCAAGGAAATTTCACCTGGCAATGATTTATGATGAGATATTTCTCTTCAAAACACATATCCATATAGAATTAATTGAACATCGGAGTGTTTATGGATCAACAATAACAATAAGTAAGCATAGTGACTATCCCATGAATCAAAATTTGACCTCAATTATGCAACCTTAGTGGCAAATAAGTCCATACAATATCTTAAACATCAAGGTTTCATATCCCATGTCAGGGATAACATATTCATGCAATTGCATGAATTACAAAGGAAAAGATCCTACAGGAGGATTCAACCTATTATATTGAAATGAAAGAGATGGTGGATTATATTTTGCTTTGTAGTAGTCTACTTTGAAGAAAATGGGCCAGTGAGGTTGATACAAAATGGGTCAAATATGCAGTGACAGATTTATCAGTTATTCTGAAATGGAATATGATATTTGACAGACATCAGAATGATGGTAACATAAGCATGTATCTTTTGCAAAAAACAAAGAATTTGGGATCTTAATAACAAAGATCATGCCCTCTTCCCCAGCACGGTGGCACCACAAATATGCAAATCATCTGAATACATGTACATCTCTCCCATGTGATCATAACATTTGGCCAATTTTTATTTTTTTTTCTCTAAATTTGAAATTATTCTAATGTAAGTGTACAAAGAGGGCGTGTCCATTTTCACTTTTCTTCAAGTGATGCAAAGATGACGGCTATCGATGGAGATCTGTTTGTCCTGTCTGCCATAATGATGTCTCAATGCATGACTACTGCCAAACGTCACAAACAGACTCTCTAAATTTGGTCATATGTATAAAAAGAGCTATGCTTCCTAAAAGAATTTTAAAAAAAAATGAATAATGCTTATGATCTCATACACACTAAAAGTGATATGTTGGGATTATTCAAAGGTTCTTCCTTTTATTACTCAAATATTTTCAAACTTACTGTATGCTGGCAAACACATTCATCTAAGAAGCAACATGTTCTGATGTCTAGATATCTAAACTGGATGCTCAATTCTATCCTAAATATTGTATACACCCCGAGACCTCTTCTCCTTTAGTCAATGAGTCTAAAATGTGGACAGCAGGACAATAGCACTTGAAATCCTAAAATTGTACATCATATGTGAGACACAAATCTCAATATTGCATAATTTTTTGGCTACACAAACATTCTTCCTCTTCCCTCAACACCATGTGCATGCGAAAAATGACAGTAGTTCATAATTGCGCTCTTTGACGCGCAAAGACTTCAACTCAGTCTTTTCATTTACAACATTGTTCTGACCCTTCACCCCAACACAGGAAGCCCTAAACCGTTCTGTGCAAATAAATCTCAAAGCAAACTTTAATTAAGTGATTTGTTACCAACTGGTCACCAAACAAATGTTGGTTGTAACAAAGCCAATAGCACATCTAAATGCATCCAGGAAAAAAAAAAAAGCAACAACCCAGAAAGAAGAAATGTTCATGTCCAACACCTGTGTTGACAGTAAATTGCAGCAGTGCACAAACAACAGCATGCAACAAAATTCCAACCCAATATTCAACACCCCCCCCCCCCAAAAAAAAAAGGCATACAAAATAAAAAATCAGAGGTGGTGGTTGCTGACAAAAAGTGATGATGCTATACATTTCAGTTTGTATGAAAGTGTCAACAATTTGGCTGTAAAATCCACTGTTACCAACACTGGTTTCAGCATTCATGCTTTCTACCAACATAATTGCTGGCTTATCAATAAAATAACAATAAAGAAGAGAAAAATTCGAGCGAAATGAAATGTGCTTTGAGAATACCTCAACATTCTCTATACCCTGCCAACAGCACAATCAAATCAATTTTGAACACTTTTACTCTTCATCGATAGCTTTGTTTTTCTGACATGTGATAACTTACATATTCACAACACCTCAATTTTTGCTGCATTGTTAAGGAAATGCTGTTTTACATCTTGTGCAAGATAACTAAAACTTTCAAACTCTTTTTCCCCCTGCACAATTTGTGAAGGAAAAGAGATGGAAAATGCAGATGTTGTGCCTGAAACTCAGACCAAGTCTATATAATTCAGTTTGTGAAGCAATTAAAAAATATGTGCCATGTGTGTTCAACATCCCTTTCAACTTTCAAACTCTTTTTCCCCCTGCACAATTTGTGAAGGAAAAGAGATGGAAAATGCAGATGTTGTGCCTGAAACTCAGACCAAGTCTATATAATTCAGTTTGTGAAGCAATTAAAAAATATGTGCCATGTGTGTTCAACATCCCTTTCATTGTAATCAAAATGCAATTTTACTCATATTTAATCAATTGAAAAGAAGTGCCAGTAGGATAAATCGCTTTGCATTTCACACACGAGGAAAATTGATCGGTGCCATAGGAAAAATGGATTATCAAATTATGGAAGAAGTCATTCATTTCTGTGATTTCTGAAACAGTCACCAATGCCCACCTATAAGTGTGAACTACAGCAATTCATTCTGTAACAAGAGACCCGCGGGTCTAGCGCTCACCTGAGTATCGCAAGTTCACCTTTCACGCAGTCACTAATCTAAATTATTCACAGCTCTACTAAAATTTGACCAGGCATTCTCAAGTAGAAGATGAAAATGTACAATAAAAAAAAAGGGCCCAATTTTTTAAGATTCCTTAATTTGGGGGGATTGGGGCCCCCTGGGGCCCTCTGGGTGGGGCATGGTGCCCATTTTGATAAATTGAGATCCTGACCCCCTAGGGATGCTACCTGCCAAGTTTGACGAATATCCATCATGAGGTTTTCAGGAAGAAGATGAAAATGTACAATTCAGGCCCCCATTTGGACCTTCCCAACACCCCGCCCCCAAGAGGGGCACCCCTGGATCTGCTATGAACAAACTTGAAACTACAGTCATTAATGTACTCACTCATAGTATTATCTTAGCTCTATAACTTCTGATTCTAGAGAAGATTTTTAAAGATTTCTTCATTTCGGGGGGGGGGGGGGGGGGGCCCTGGGGGCCCCCTGGGTGGGGCATGGTGCCCATTTTCACAAATTGAGATCCTAACCCCCTAGGGATGCTACCTGCCAAGTTTGGTGAAAATGGGTCATGGGGTTCTCAAGAAGAAGATGAAAATGTACAATTTAGGCCCCATTAGGACCGTTCCCCACCCCCCTCCCCTGGCTCCCAAGGGGGGCACCCCTGATTCTGCCATGAACAAACTTGAAACTACAGTCATCAATGTACTAACTCATAGTATTAACTTAGCTCTATAACTTCTGGTTCTAGAGAAGAAGATTTTTACAGATTCCTTAATTTTGGGGGGTTTGGGCCCCCCTGGGGGCCCCCTAGGTGGGGCATGGTGTCCATTTTAACAAATTGAGTTCCTAACCCCCTAGGGATGCTACCTGCCAAGTTTGACGGAAATCGGTCTTGGGGTTTTCAAGAAGAAGATGAAAATGTAAAAAGTTTACGCACTACGGACGACGGACGACGGACGACGCACGACGGACGCCGGACGAAGGGCGATCGCAATAGCTCACTTGAGCCTTTGGCTCAGGTGAGCTAAAAACCTGTGAAAATGTGATAATGATGAATATTTTGTGCCCAAAATGTGAAAATGTGCTGAGACCTTATTCACATACAATGTACTAGTATTTCGCACATTTTGTGCCCAAAATGTGAAAATGTGCTGAGACCTTATTCACATACAATGTACTAGTATTTCACACATCGCTACTAAACTGTAGGGAGAAAGAATTTACAGGATGCAAATATACCAGCCTGTGCATCATTTGGCATGTGTGATGTCAAGCGACTAACATCAGGCTGCAAGTACATTTCTGAATACTACCTAACCTGCAGCAATATCTTAGCATGTTGGTAGAGAACCTGCTCTAACCAATGTATTCTTCATCACTGTTTGTTATTCACCAGAAGCAGATGATGAAAGTATCATAAGCTGTTAGACATTGGTCCCTTTGACTACGAACCAACATCCTGTTTTGAATTTTGAAATATGTGGGATTTACATTATCATGCAAAGTGTCAAACTGGTGGTCAGATTTTGTACTAGTGAGAGTCAACAGAGAAACTATGGTCCCATATCTCACTAGATGCAAACATTTTAGATATCAAATCAGGTCAAGCCCATAACAGACTTGTGAAATATATCTGTTTCACATCCACATTTTCAAACTCTCCCCCCCCCCCCAAAAAAAAAAAGAGAGGAAAAAAAGAAAAGACACAAAATCTAGGTAAACTACAGTTTATCTTCAACACAGTTGAGGTTCTTTACACTTAAAGTTAAACAAAGATGCATAGATATATGTCTACTTCATAAGAATTTCCTTTTAGTCATGGTAATATTCTGTTCCTTTAAGAGAATAGAATAAGAATGAATAGATTTTAAATAAAATGGGATTTGCACAATTAAAATGGCACATAACTATACATTTCTTTGTGCAGCACAACAGCATGATTAGGATTTTAATTCTTCATCACTTGATTCTTTTCTGCCGACAAATTCACCCACCATTAATTTTCTTCCAAGTTTGGACAATCAACACTGATCTCAAGCTTTTTACCGGTAATGCAGAGGTGTCCCAACAAGTACTTTGCAAATATTTGGCCAGTCTCACAGTTCTCAGAAATGTGTGCGTATGTGCATGTGTTTGTGTATGTGTGCATGTGAGTATGTATGTATGTGTATGCTCTATGCAGGTATGAGCAAATAAAACATGCACAAGTGTGCTCTCAATGACTGTTCAACTTTAGGCTTATGTCTAGTTGATAATTTGCCATGTGTAAAATCCAAAAAGGTTTGCCAAACCTATTAGACATGGTTAAAAAAAAAAAAAAATCCTTCATAGACAACTGCACATGGCCATGCTCAAATGCTACATGCTCCTTCTTGCACAAAACATCATCTTCCATCCACACCATATGTAAATCCCCTCCCCCCCCCAAAAAAAAAGAATAAATAAAAGCAATAATGATAATGATAACAACAATATTGGGTGCTTTTGTCGAGTCATATTGATTCCATCCAGACATCACAGCACACTTGCTGATAAAAATAGCATGTCCTATCCAGGCAGGAAGGGTAGCCTATTGACCATCAACACGGCTACAATTTACGTGGTGCCACTTCAGAGAATTTCAGAAATGAGAGTTACCGTAACACCCTGGCAATCATCAATCTCTGAATCAGTTGACTTTGAGATGGACCAGAAGCCAATCTGTGACCTCATCTCCAGGCTCATTGAGTTTGTAATGGTGCTAACACAGTCATGTAAGAACCAAACCATGCCCACTTCTGGCTACACCGACTCATACTCCTTCTGCCACTGGAGGTACTTGTCTTTGAGGAGTTTTGCCGAGGGCTTGGTGTGGGCCAGGGCGGAGTCCACGTCATCCGTGGTGATGGGGTCCAGCTTCAACTCTGGCATGGTGTCTTCTGCAAATCAAAACAGGGGAGAATGAGCTTTGCACCTCATCCAGAAATCCATAAGGACTTTCAAAGCAGGCCAAGTTACTCAACTTCAATATCAAGATACATTGCAGCTAGCATGAAATACTAGAGTTTTTCCCCTTTTTAAAATTGAAATTCTAACATTAGCCTCTACTACTTTCTCCTGTT
The DNA here is from genome assembly GCA_033980235.1 of Diadema setosum. Lineage (NCBI taxonomy): Eukaryota > Metazoa > Echinodermata > Echinoidea > Diadematoida > Diadematidae > Diadema > Diadema setosum. The sequence goes on from CM067063.1 coordinate 20,563,723, forward strand.
TTCTTTCCACTCACAAGTAATCTGCATCATTCAATTCTAAAGTGTCAACATTCTTTTCCATTTTGTTTCAGACAAATACATCTATGTTCTGTTATCAAAAGAGAACAAAATTTATGAGCAACTATGATGCTGATGTAACTAACAAACTTGCACCAAGTATTAACATGATTAGGTTGGTACGATATTGTTGCTAATCAAAATCAATAAATCTTCCTTCATTTTGCTTGTATTCTCATGAGAAATGGGTTGATGAAAGTATCGCTTCCACATAGGAATATCATCGGTTGGAGTCATATTCGAAATCCTACATTTTACATTTTCACAATCTCATTTTGATTAGATTGTCATCAGCTTGTGGATAAATCATTTTGGCCACGTGACTGCAAAGAATAAACTTTGGTGAATGCAAGATTTCGAGATTGGGTTTGAGGTCTTGCGTGCAATGAAATTCTTCATATGCCACAGTGCTTCTGCGATGGTTTAGATACTACAAAATCAAGGTTGACCCTTTTACCATTTAAAAACAAACATAAAGCTAATTTTTCAGATTGCACAAACCAGCACTCTGAGTCATTATTCACATCACTAATTTTCACACCAATCTAATGGATTAAAAGAAGAAGATGATGATGATGACTTCAGACCAGTTTTATTTCAAGTGGTAGTGTGTAGGATGCAGCAGTGCTGTGCAGTAGAAGTGAATGTCAATAATACTGCCAAGCTTGTAAACCTGCTGTTTACATCAGAAATATGCTTACTGTTCAGCTGATGTTTTGGTGGAAGATACCAGGTATGCATGTATTCATCCAACGTTGGACAATGATTTACAGTGTATGAAAGATTATGGTGAATTATCAAAGCATGTGTGTGAACACCTACTCTGAGAATTTCAATGCAACAGTGTCAGCATTTGCATGCACTTGAAGTACGAAAGGATAACAGTTTGAAAACAAATGTCCAAATTGAGCTATGACAACCACTGCAATTATCTTGGTTAAGTCACAGTAAGTTATCACATGTATAATATCCTTGCTTGTCTGTAGGACACCTACTACATACTTTTTCAAAACCCAAGTGATACAGTAAGTGCACAGGAACCTCCAGTTACAAAGATGGGTGATCTAACAATTAATACTTAATAGTTTCACTTCAGCATATTGATATGACATCTTTTTTGATATTGGAAAAAAAATATCAGCCAAAACATCCAAATCTTGTCCTTATCGTTTATGATTTTCACCTACACATGTCCTTGCTCTTCAAATCATCTACAATGAAACCAATCAGAGACAGTCTATGTCATGACTCTTCATTGCACTGACTCATAAAGAAAAAAAGAAGGCAATTTCAAGCTTATATTGTATTCTGCTTTTAAAGTTTAGAAATGTCAGTTCATAGAGCAAAGCTTATTGTTGAGAGAGAGAGAGAGAAAAAAAAAAATATAACAATATACCAGCATTTCACTGCTTCTTTGAATAATTGAAATGATTTTCTTTTTGCGTAGACAGATAATTATTTCAGAAACACAACACCGTTTGGATTTGTTTCTGAGCCTCATCAGTGTTAGATATTAAAATGGTGGTTCAAAAAGTGGGTGAGTGAACGATAGAAAGAATGTGAGATTTGTGAGGAAGATGAGCATGTTGGTTGGTAGCACTAATCCCAACTAATAACTAAGAAAAGCTGTAATGGATACTAAAGCAGGATTATGTTACAGATATGTAGGATAACTTCCTGACATAGTGTAACAGTACTTCATGTTGTGCTCTACCCATCATAATGTCACACATGACAAACTCTTTGTGATATAATACATATTACTTCTGTACGATATGATGTGCACTAAGAACTAAGTAATGCTAAAATGGATACTGAGGTAGGGTTAATAGGTTATCTACATATAATGTTGTAGGATAACTTGTGGACATAGTGTAGGTGACACAGTGCTTCGTGTTGTGCTCTAACCACTATGATTAATATCGCACATTCCATTTAAACTCATATGTGATATGACGACAATCTTCTTCGTTAAATAGTCTGCATACTGGGTACAATATTCAAGTCGAGACACTAACAGTAAAGACCAAAAGAACTTTTAGTGACTCATTTTCTAAATGCTAAAGCAGAGAATACTTAGTTATGAGATATTTCAAACCTCACAGTCAAATGAAGGAGGGCAAGTATTACAACAATGCAAACATTGTTAATGTAAGATAAAACTGCACTGGATATCAAACTACATCTAAGTGCTGAACAGGTTAGAGAACTGTCAAAACTGTTGGTTAGATTGATATTACATAGTACCTACTAAATATTAGATAAGGACTTGCAGATGAGTCACTGGCATATTACGTGACTGTTTGGTTTGGAGAGAGTGAGTACATCCTGGTGCGATGATTTGGAAGCAGAAGTCTGCTGTTAGTTGACTGAAATGCCATGGAAATGAATAGCGATGCCGAGTGCATCCTTGTGCCATCAAGATGCAATGTACTGCATATCTTAAAACATTGTCTATGATTGCTAACAACACTGATTTTTACAAACTTTCTCCTTTCTGGCCACTATAAAGATGTGATTATAAAGCTACTGATTAGAATGAATTCCTTTTACATGAAATTTACAAATAACACAAATGCACATCTTTTCTGGGAATTGGACAAATATTTATCATCTTCATTTTGCTGACAGAACTGCCATTATCTCCCCCCTCTCGCTAAGCTTACTGCTCATTGTACCAACAATTGTATGGTTATCTCCATTAAGTACACAAGGGATATATCTGATGTGACTCCTACACTGTCAATTCTAATTTAACAGGCTGGTATTTCCAATATGCATAAGCTTTACATATAAATTCAGTCTCTATAAAGAAATATTACATCATACTTGGGAAGTTGATTGGCCATCACAGGAAAGGTTCTTTCATATTTTTTTCTAGTTCAGGAATACAGAATCAGATTTTCTTGACTGATGTTAAAATCTGTCAGAAGGGACTGACAGATCTAATGGTCAAACACTACCAACACGTAAATCAGCACATTTTCACTTTCAATGAAACAGGCGCAAATTGGTCTAGAAAGACTTTGAGGAGGTTTCAAAGGGAAAAAAAAAGAAGTTGCAAGAACCTGCCTCTTTGCTGAGAGTGAATGCAACTAGTGTAGTGAATGTGAGTGTTGACACGCGTACTGCAACTATGTGTTAACATGCATGTCCAGGGCCATGCACACATCGCCAGTCATGTGTGCGTTTACTTACTGTGCCAAATAATGTTAGGGTCTCCCTCTGTGGATTTGTTTGTTGCTATTGCAGGGCCATGCAAAGTAAAAGTTGTTAATGTCTAAGCACATAAAAGCATGCGACAGGAGTATACATTTCTGCATTAGTGAACCTCATGTAAATAAACCAAAGCAATCATGCCATATACAATCCACAAGATGCCAATAATGAAGATGGTTTGCAGTTGATAGAAGATATTATATTTTGGATCAAAAATTTATCCTCTGATGATTGGTTGACAGAGCTTCACGTGATTAAAGGTATTTTTAGCTATTTCAGAAAGTTGACACTCCATAAAGTACTATTTGCAATATGTCACAAAGCAATTCTGAAAATGTGCGCAGCTTTGCACAATACAAGCGTAAGTCTGTCAAATGTAACAATTTCTTACAAAACAATCCTGACGCCACAAAACAATTTTGACATTGCGCACTGCTCGTACGGTCACTCTGAAAATGTATCAATTTCTATGCCCACTGCTTGTACCGTCACTCTGAAAATGTAGCAATTCCTTACAAAACGATTGTAACGTCATAAAAACAATTCTGACATTGCGCAAATTGCTTCGCACCGTGTGTCGCGCTTGTCAACATGTAACAAAAGCAGTTCTACATCGTACGCTGCTAGTAGCTAGCTGCATGGTTTCATGTAGGATCCCTTCACAACATCGCATCCACGTTTACGACTTCTTGCTTTGCATTTCCCTCATTTTTTTTTCTTTTGTTTGAATTTTTGATCCAAAATATAAAACAAATATACTTTGTCTAATTTCGAGTTTCTTGTTAAAACTATAGGCCTCGGCGCCTCCAATAGAACTATTCACTTCGGGGCTGCGCCCCTCACTGAATAGAAGTCACCTCTGCCTATAGTTTTAACAAGAAACTCTCAAGGCAAAGTATATTTGTATATGATTATAGATACAAATGCAGTTGTACAGATATGACACCAGAGGCATATCATAATCAAAAAAAGGCCAAGCACCGTATTTCAATACACTCCGCCACCAAGGATTTTTGCTCTAGTAAATCCCACATAAGACGGACACTACTTGGATGATTTGAAAACTTCTACAATGCCAAATTTGAGATTAATGTTCACTGATATGCCTGAGAAATTAACTCATTACCTCTTATTCCTGCACTAACTGGTGTACACTGTACTAATCTTCAAAACATTGTGCCACACATGTATGCAGTTTATTACCTGGTAATCCTACAGCCCAAAAGTACACCTTGCAGAACACCGAGTCAGAAAATTACTTGAATAATTAAATAAGCAGTGAAATTTTGGGATTTACTCTATCTTTGATCCTGTCATAGCCAGATCTGTCCCACAGTGATAAAATCCTAGCAAACTTTATGCTGTGCTGTCAAATTGTTCTCACATTACCGCAGAAATCTTAAGATATCAGAATGTTAACTTCACCTTTGATTTTTCCGAATATATTCAAACCTCCAAACAAGCAAGGGTTGCCCTATTATACATTATCTTTGAACCAAGCTCATTTACATTTTTACAGTATGCTTACCTGCAGCAGTTTTATTGCGCTCACGTATTGTGTGTTGGAAATAAATGTCCCCAAACTAAACTGAACTGAACTGAAATTTGGCCCATGATCCATGACCTTACAAACCAAACATTTAATTTTAACTTTGTTTGGTCATTGTGCTATACTGGGATCCCACATTTTCGTATCTGTGTAGGTGGCCAACTTGGAATTGATTATCTGCTCATTCCAGTTTCACACTATTTGAGATTATCTATTTACTGCAGATGTTAAACAAAACAAATTGTCAATAGACTCCCTCACAAATGAAACATGGCAATGGAGTAATAAATTCAAACAAGAAAGCCAAACAGAAAAGAGCACAAATGATTTCATCCACATGATACACTTAACAAAATGATCCCATACTTCCCATTCATCATACAGTTAGATGGAAATGATTAATCTATAAATATCATACAGGTCTGCAGTGATGAAATGCAAAAATGGCCAAAAATGTGTACCTTTCTCTGATAAATTTGCTGTATGATAATGAAAACATAAAAACATTAATGAAACATCTGCATGCAAAATGACAGCTCATATGACATTTGTTGAAAAATTACGAGCAACAAAAGATTCTCAAGAATATTAGTCTTATCATAACATTCAATCCGTGCTGCTGGCATGCATGCTTAGGATTGAAATGAAGATGGTTGAAGGTGTACTGGATATTGATTTCTACTTCCAATCAAGACCTTTACTGAAGCAACAAACACTACCTGGGAAAGCCTTAAAATTCAACCAAATATGTACAAATTCAATTCAAATATGCACCTGTCGTTTTGCAGCAATACTCACTGTAAAGAAAGTTCAAACATTATGACATGATTACACTTATCAAAAAGAAGTTTGACCAAACTCATTTGCCTTGTCACATTAGCAGTTCTCAGCCACAAATGAAGACTAGAACAGCTAGAACTGGCAATGACATCTACCCTCTTCACAGAATGTGGGGTACTGCAGATCACATATCCTTTCCACAGCCATTGATCCAATTCTATACATCAGTGCCAAATACTGCAAAGAGCCCTGCTGCAGCCCTTTCTTTGTATTGAAGGGACAAATGATTACTCACCTGATGAAGTAGATTCAAGAATGTCAAAGATCTTCCTCACTGGCCTCATGGCAGCCTCCTTGCACACAAGTCTCAAGTCTGAACCAGAGTAACCCTCCGTTACCTGGACAAAAGAGCAAGTTTTATGTAAAAGAGAGCATCTCAAGCAAAAACAAATAAACAGCAAACAAACAAACAAAGAATAAAACAAAACACCCAGAAAACAAAACCAAAAACACACAATTAAAACAAAATGCCTGTAGAAGATGGAAATGTTGTTTGCACTGCTGATCCTTAATCCCCGCCCCAGAGAATACCTTTTACTCTTAGTGCAAAGGATGAACCAAGCACAAGAGATATCTTTTATCAGGATAGATTGAATGATCAAAGGAAAGGCAGGCATCAGAGATGACCTAACAAAAAAGATAAAATAGAAATATACACACGGCTTTTCCTGAAGAAAGAACTTTGACTACAGTACGATAAAGAAAAGGACACAGGAAGTATTCATCCCACAGTATCTCATGTCCACATTCCTGAATTATAGGTAACCGTGTTAGAGCTCAGTCCACCCCTTATAAGTCCCTTTAAAATCCTTTTCTCCAACATTCATGGTTTTCTCCTCACCTCGGCGAGATAGTCATAGTTGATATTCGTCTCTATTGATAAGGCACAGTCCGGGTTGAGGGTCTTGGGCAGGTAGTACTCGATCATAGCCTTCCTGGCTGCCTGTGTGGGTAGGTCCACCAGTATTCTCTTTTCCAGCCTTCTCAGCATGGCATGATCCAGCTCCCTGGTGAAGGCAATGAATTCAATTTCTGACTGTATCAGACATCTTAGGGATATGATTTTTTACATTCCATTGCCCTACTCTGACAAGCAAGCAAAATTGCATGTTGAAAAATTGTTTATTGCTCGCTGATGAAAGTCAGTGGGATTTTGAATATAAAACAGCGGGCAATAAATTGCAGTTTTCATTTTAGTTTTGTCTGTTGCACTTGCTACATGCGTGAACTCTGGCTTCACATATGCAAACTCTTGCTACAAATGCAAGTAGGACATTACTGGTAAGCTGCCCCCATAGTCTACTCCACATCATAAGTAAGATTGCACTGATCAATCTATATAACAGCAGGCCAGGTGATTGGAAAGAACCAGCCAGGGATTGAACCTGTAACCTGCTGATTAACAAAAAGTAGGACTACATTTCAAGATCTGTGCTGAAATTTAGCATGTCATTTAGGTGCACGAAGGAGATGCCTATAACACAGCATAAAGTGAGGACAGAGAGCTCACCATGGAAGATTAGAAGCTGCCAGCAAGAAGACCAAGTCGTCCGTCTTAGCAAGTCCATCCATCTGAACGAGAAGCTCGGTCTTCATTCTCCTACTTCCCTCATGCTCACTGTAAAGAATGACCAAAGGGAAAGAAAATCTGTAAACTCTACATACTACAAAACACAAGATTTATACTCTTGAAAATGTGAAATTGCTCTCAAGTTGCTCTTCCCTTCTAACTTTACTCTTTTTTAATATCAACCAAACCTCTCTTCTACATTTTCTTAATTTTTTTTTTTCTTTTTATTGTCTTTTTTTTTAACATGAGAAAGTTACATATCAACTATTTTCACCTTTAATTTTGCAAGTGGAAATATAACTATTCCCTTTGCACAGGAAGTAACATACTGTATCTGAAATTGAGAATGTTGAAGGGAATGTCCCTTTAAATGGGAAGGAGAGTCTAATTTCATTTAAAGATCACATATCACCTCTTACCAAGAGCAAAGTGAAGCCCTCTGAAATGAAAGCACAACACTCAAAACTCCCCCTCAATGTCGCCCACTTGTCGAGGGTGGAAAATAAAGTGTCACTTAGTCATGGACATCCTTTATGATGCAACATTACTGGGCGGAAACACCTATGGCATACATGCAATTCTGTCTTGTGTGCATGTCATAGCCAAAACCTATCGAATGTGGTGTAATGTGCACTAAATGTTAAGGACAGTCTAAAAATTCAGCTGATGGCATATCGTCGCTGGGGCGACAAGACCTCGTATCTACAAAATGTCAAATGTTCAGGAGAGCCAAAAAACATGGCGGCCAAAGCACGGTGGCGAATGGGATAGCATTTCCTTTGACATGCCGTGGTGGCTTCATTTTTGGAGTAAGACAGTTGGGATTTGGACAGGACATCACCTAACCCATTATTTGACCATTAATCCAAAAAAGTCATTTTCACCAAAATTGCAGATACAAGGTCTTATCACCCCAGCGACGATATGTCTTTTCACATTCACAACTGAAAGAGCAGAAGTGTATTTTCTTCAAACTTTTATCTTTTTCTTCAGTTGGAACATTCAAAACATTTCAAGTCGTCAATGTAACATGATAACTGGTGTCACAGTCACAAGGGTGTTCAAGATGCATCCCTTCAGAACAAATGTCATCCTTCATTCAGCTTTTTATTTTACTCAAACAAGGACATTCCTAAATCTCATCAGAATTAAACGACGGAATTCACTAAAAACAGGATGGGAGAAAGAATATGAAAATCAACAGGAGATTATACTGACACAGAAATGCTGGAAACATAATGACTCCTGAATCACACACCCCCATAAATTCACCATTATAATGGTGAAAAAGACAATTTTTTTTTTGTCTACAAACTCACTTTCCTCCTCCCATCATGCCCCTCTGTCCCATCACAGACTCGATCTCATCAAGGAAGATTGTGGACGGTGCATGGAATCTGGCAAGCTCAAATAATACCTGTTTTGCAAAACATTACCACATCACAAACATTACTCAGGTGATGTTATGATTACACTGGTTATTAAAATTCTACTTGCTGTTAATACATCTATCTTAACTAGACTGTCGTTGATATAGTTCAAGAAAAAATTGCATACAATTAATACAACATATCCTCAAATGCATCACTATTCTTCCTAAAGTAAATCTTCAATCATTCCCATTTTCTTTTCTTCTTGCACACTATATCAAAAGCTTGAAGGTGCATTCCTGTTATGTGTATGGGTTAAAATGACCAAATTTTCAAAGAGAAAGATCAAAGAAAAAATGCAAGAATAAATAAACAAGCAACTCTGACCTACTGAGTCATTTTCTATGGTTAGTTAACTGATTTCTTGGCTAAGGATATACTGTATAAACAGACTTAACTAGAAATGTCGCTACAACGACTGGTTATACCCCCGCCAAACAACATTTCATAAGCTTTAGTCAAAACAACATTTGATAAGCTTTGGTCAAATAACTGAGGAAGTAGTTAAATCCGCAAGATCTTTCCTTGATCTTCTGCCATTAATATGCCGTTACCATGGCAACGTACTTTCGGGTACTGTCGAAAAATGCGTCTTGCACATCTACAACCAAAGGCACACATCTGTACCAAGTTTCATGGAAATTGGGCAAAAACTGAGGAAGTAGTTTGCAACACAAAATTTTCCATCATTTTGGCTCATAATATGTGAGCTCTTACCATGGCAACATACTTTTTGTCACTGTCAAGAAATGTGTCATGCTGACCTATATCCTAAGACAAACATTCAATATGAATTCCATGAGAATTGGAAGAACACTGATGAAGCAGTTTTGCCATGAAGCATTTTGTCCTATATTTTACCAATAACATGCCGTTACCATGGCAACGCACTTTTTGCCACTGCGGAAATATGTGTCTTGCACATTAACATATTCAGATGAGCATCTGTACCTAATTTCATAAAAATTGATCAAAAACTGTGGGAGGAGTTCGCGACGCAAGATTTGTACCCATTTTTGCCCATAATAGGCCGTTACCATGGCAACGTACTTTTGGGTACTTTCAAAAAATATGTCTTGCTCATCTACAACCCAAGGCACACATCTGTGCCAAGTTTTATGGGAATCGGTTGAAAACTGAGGAAGTAGTTCGCGACGCAAGATTTGTACCCATTTTTGCCCATAATATGCCGTTACCATGGCAACGTACTTTTGGGTACTGTCAAAAAATACGTCTTGCACATCTACAACCCAAGGCACACATCTGTGCCAAGTTTTATGGGAATCGGTTGAAAACTGAGGAAGTAGTTCGCGACGCAATATTTTTACCCATTTTTGCCCATAATATGCCGTTACCATGGCAACGTACTTTTGGGTACTGTCAAAAAATATGTCTTGCACATCTACAACCCAAGGCATACATCTGTGCCAAGTTTTATGGGAATCGGTTGAAAACTGAGGAAGTAGTTCGCGACGCAAGATTTGTACCCAGTTTTGCCCATAATATGCCGTTACCATGGCAACATACTTTTGGGTACTGTCAAAAAATACGTCTTGCACATCTACAACCCAAGGCACACATCTGTGCCAAGTTTTATGGGAATCGGTTGAAAACTGAGGAAGTAGTTCGCGACGCAAGATTTGCAACGGACCGACCGCCCGACCGCCCGACCGACCGTCCGCTGATTCCTATATACCCCCTTCAAACTTCGTTTGGCGGGGGTATAACAAAACATGGTTGATGAATCATAAAAACTTTAACATGCAGGCTATCAGACATCAATATTAAAATTGTAATTAAGCACCTTTATATGGCTTAATGTAATTTTTCAAGACATTTCGTATCTTTGCCCGATGGAAATGAAAATGGTAGCCTTGACATGATACACAAAAATAAATAAAACATCTTGGCCTTAATCCAATCAATATCTACCATTCATGACTTCACATTTGATATTCTTGTGCAATTCTTAGCATAGCTATTTGCATAATGGGCTCTTGGCTTACCAGACACCCCCCCCCCCCTTCCCCTCCTTCCAAAACTTTTGAACAGATTCATCCCTTACCCTAACAAGCTTCTCAGAATCCCCCCTCCACTTGCTGACTATGCTGGATGCAGAGATGTTGAAGAAGGTTGTGTTGCACTCGGTGGCCACGGCTTTGGCGAGGAGGGTCTTCCCCGTGCCCGGTGGACCGTAGAGGAGTAGGCCCTTCCATGGCGACAAGATGCCTGTGAACAGCTGTGGATACTGTGTAGGATCACAGAGAAGTGATATCATATCATATCACATCAAACAAACATCACATTGCCTTGCTCAATTCAGTTACTGTAAAAGTAGATATTTTTGCGCGACTAATTTTTCTCGCTCGGCTGGGTAAGATGAGTTTCGCTGGTTTTAATTCCGGGGAATCAAGAAATCAACTACTGGAACATATGGCAAGCAAAAATATTTGCATGCTTTTATTTTTGCGCTAGTTTCTGGTTGCACGAAATGCATGAAAATTTCAACACTGTGAAAATTTCCTCTTTTCTGGTACTGATAATTTCTATTTTTTATTCTATTTTTTTTTAAGCTACTGAGAGAGGTGCATTCATCAACTATGAACTCAAATTTGAAAGAGAATCTCACAAGATTCTTATCATCATTGTCTGCATTCTGCCACATTTTTTGCATCCTGTGTGAAGTACACTGACCAGGGCATATTTGAAATTACTCAATGTAGGAGACAATACTATTATTTACTGCTTACCATTAGTCCGATATTTACAATTGACAGGCTTAGAAAAGTCAAATTATTTGAATTTTTTCTTTGCCACATCTCATATGCACAATATCAATGACAGCATAAATTGTGCTAGCCATGCACAGCGTACCTTAATTGGATAAACTACAGCCTCCTTGACAAGACGTTTGGCAGCATCAAGTCCTATGATGTCATCCCACCTGACGTCTGGGTTGTGTAGGTAGATGTCTTTGCTGATGCTTTGTGCCAGCTCTCGCCACTCTAATGAGTACCCAGCATAGCCTCCAAGAGGTTTTAGTAATCTATCCTGTGTACATCAACCAAAGATGGCAAGTATGAAAGTACATGTCGCTCATGAAGCAAACATCTCAGTGTGTACATTGTAATCAAGTCTTATAATACAGGAGAATGAACCAAAACAGTACAACTTATTCGGTTCAAGGCATGGACTCTTTGAACGCTTTGTGTGCCATGTTTGCACACCGGACTCAGTCTGCAGCTTGCCAACTTCACATACAGTGTATTTTGCTCAACCGCACAACTATGCATAAACAGAATTGTTCTGAATACTAGCAAAAAAAAAAAAGCCATAGCTTTGTCATGAATTTACATCAAACAAAGCTTGCAATTTTCTCTACAATTTTCTATACTGCATTTCAGGCATAAAATGCTTCTGTAAAGAGTTACATGGCTTTAAAAACAGATTTGTTTCCAAAAGCGCTCATGCGTTGCAGTCTCAGAATAATGTGGCACAAAGAGGCCCAAATTCACGAAGGTGGTACAATTGAGACCATGGTTTCAACCATGAACAATTTGTATGGAGCGCCAAGTGTCCTATGGCCTATTTCGTCAACAAAATGACCGATTTTGTAACGAAATAGGCCATGCAACACTTGGCGCTCCATACAAATTGTCCATGGTTTAAACCACGGTTTCAATTGTACCACCTTTGTGAATTTGGGTCAGAGGGTTTACATCATGGCATACAAATATAACTAAATTTTATGTTTAGTCAAAAGAAGGGAGAGAGATATCTTGACTATGTGCATTGATTTCACATGAAACCTGATAGTGAAACAGACAGTAAAATATTACCACAAATTGGGGGATTCTTGATCCTATAACCTCCCAGGTCATAAGTTTCTTCTGGGGATTTCACTGCTGACAAACATATGAATACGACTTAACTATACAAACAACCAAAGAACTACTGAAGTTTCTCGAAAACATACAAGGAAAAATTGGAATACCAGTAATCAATGGGTATTACTTAGTATATACCTCATCTGATGAATCCTCAATTCATATTGTTTGAAACTGGATGGAGGTATGAATTTAACAATTGCCTCCAGCTGAGAGTATTTAAACTGTCACATAGCACTTAACCACCCTCTTTTGGTTTGTAGCAATACAAATGTACTATACTGTTAGAAGTTGGTTTCCATAGTGGAGAGGTAATCCCTGTCCGATGCGATCACAATGCAAATGTCTATGGGAGCCCATGTGACTATTGTTTTTTTTTTTACAATGTTATAGTGTGTGTGGATTGGCTATCAAGAAGAAAAGATACAAACTACTTTCAACAATGCCCTGAAAAGCAGTCCATATCTGTATATGAGTGACCTGTAAAAACGATATTGTCAAAAATGTGGTCCTCTTTGAGTGCTGATATTGTTTTATTTGCCTGTAATATGTGATGTTAATCTGGAGAAATGCAATGGCTAAAAGATTGATATACTAAGTGGATAAAATCAAAACAGGTACATTCAATGTGACAACCCCCCCCCCCCCCAACCCAAAAGATTATGAGAAATAAAAGTATGTCAACTTACTGATGGGTCTTGGTCACCCATGTATTCCTGTGTGGCTCCCTTGATGGCGTTATTCAGCATGGCCCGCATGTCGATGATCGGGCCACGCTTTGGAGGCAGTTTGCCCCCCGTGGCACCACCGTCCTGGCTCTTGTTGACCATAGAACCAGAGACGGTCAAGTCTGACAGAGGGTCCGTGTGACCATTAACCTGGGTTGTCTGATTATGAGATCATGGAGAAAGAGGATTTAAAACATCACTTTGGTAGGTGAAAAGCCAAACAACAATGGCAGAAAAGTATACATGAAGAAAGGCATAGGACAACATTTCATCCAGTAGGTGACATCTCATATTAACATGGAAGTTTCAACATGTCACTTTTTAAGTCCTATGGCAGTACTGATGATAGGATAAAAGGCACTGTAGACATGAGTGTGTCCTCCTTTAACCTAAATTACCCATTGCAAAGTGGGCATTGTTTTCTCATTACATAATTATCTCTACCTATATTTTGCACTATACTTAAAGGACAAGTTCACCTTCATATACATAAGGATTGAGAGAATGCAGCAATATTAGTAGAACACATCAGTGAGAGTTTGAGGAAAATTGGACAATCCTTTCAAAAGTTACGATTATTTTAAGTATCTGTGCAGTCACTGCTGGAAGAGAAGACTACTACAGTGTATGATGTCACATGCGTACAACTATATAAGGAAAATAAAAAGAAAATTTAACAAACTGTTACTTTTTGAATAAAGTGCACATTTCTTTGACTTGCTACTGACGTATGTTACGGGTAATATTATTCCCCTGCCTTATGAAAGAGAGAAGTCGAGTGTTCTTTTGTTATGCGAGAAAAATGGAAATATGTTAAATTTTCTTTATTCTTTCTTTATATCGTTGTACTCACGTGACATCACAAGCTATAGTAGTCTTTTCATCCAGCAGTGACTGAGCAGAAACTTCAAAAATTCATATAACTTTTTGACGGATTGTCTGATTTTGCTCAAACTCTCATTGATGTGTTCAACTAATATTGCTGCATTCACTCAACCCACATGTCCATGAAGGTGAACTTGTCCTTTAATAATTTGTACTTTTATTCAAATTGTTAAACAATATGAATTGACAAATGTATACTTTGCATTATTTTTAGTTTACTGGAAATAATATATAATCAAACTGATTTGAAATGAGCACTTAAAATTAGGATGTGAGTGGGATGTCAAAATTTGCATAAAGTATGATATACAGTGTACCACATGCCTGCAGTAGCATGAAGATTTTACCACCCCATAAAAAAAAAAAAAATTAAAAAAAAAAAAAAATATATATATATATATATGCTATATATTTTTGAATATACACTGTATAGCCTTATAGCATCATACATAATAGTATAATTTTCATACACGAAGAGAGCTATTAGCTGGTACTATATGCAGCGTAACTGATGAATCTACCTGATATATCCATTTTTGTGTCATCTCTATTTCCCCCTTGCATAACGTCAGGCCCACCTTTGAGATGGCATACCACAAACTAGATATATCGCTACGGCGACTGATATGCCTCCGCCATCATGCATGGTTCTCCTAATAGGTCTATAGTACAATGTCTTGACAATGTGTGATGACAGTTTCACACAATTGGGAAAATATTAAAATGACAGGTTTGCCACAAATGTGCTGAATGTTCACTTTCCTAGAACTAGGTTCAATTGGATGAATTATTCAAATGTCAGAGTGCAGGTATTTGGGGAACTAATGATTTCTACTTGACTTTTGACCCTTTTATAAGTTTATGCTTTGAGTAATTTTCAAGGTATTGAGAAAAAGTATAATTTCAGTATCAAATGGGAAAATAGCATTATCTAAACCTGGTCTTTGACCGTTGACCTCACAGTTCCACAGAGAATCACTGTTGGGTAGAACATGCATAAATATGTAAGTTTCATGATGATACCTTGAGTTACTTTCGAGATATGGAGGAAAAAGTGCAATTTAGCACTTTCACTTGACCTTTGACCTTTGACCTTTTGGCAAGAAACTTCCCAAAAAATATATATTGGGTAATACATGCCATACATCCAGTTTAAAAAAAAAAAAAAAAAAAACCTTCAGGCATATTGCATTTTAAGGAAAGTAGTGATATTTTGAGGAGTTGACCTTGACCTTTGACCCATGACCCCCAACTTCCCTAGATAATCACTGCCCATCGGTACAAGCATATATACTAAGTTCTATGAAGATACCTTGAACCATCTGCGAGATATGGAGAAATATGTGGAATTTCAATTTTTTTTTCACAAAATAACCTGTGACCTTTGACCTTTGACCCTGTGACCCTAAAATCCACACAAAGTATTATCCCCCAAGGATATACCCTCATACCAAGTTTGATGTAAAACCACCACACGGTTCTTGAGATATCGACAAAAACAAAACGGGACGGACGGACGTACGGACGGACGTACGGACGGACGGACGGACGTACGTACGGACGGACGGACGGACGGACGGACGGACGGACGACCCGAAAACATAATGCCTCCGGCCACTTCGTTGCGGAGGCATAAAAGCAACTGTGTATCAAATCATCCTCAATCAGTTTCATTATGCAGTATGGAAGGAGATTGACTTTCTTACACTTGAACACAATCTCAAGTAATTTTGCTCATCTCTTTGGAGTGGCTGTTAAAACCCAATTAGGAGGAAGCTGGTTATACACTGTATCTGTGTTTCAAAGGCATGACCATTCAGCATACGAGTCATTACTGGCTGAAAAAGAATGTACATGGGATGCATATGAGGCACGGATGTCAAATGAGACTGAAGGTAAACAAAGAATCATAGATCCACACAGAGCACATTGGATAGAAACAAGACTGAAAAGTCCGAGAATCTGTACTGATGCAGAGGAATCGCATTTGAGCCCTACACTATGACAGTATCGTCTTTGACAAACTTATGTGTCGTGAGTGAAGGGTCCTGACCTGCTTGTTGCCCTCTGTGCTCTTCCTGTTCCCATTGCCAGACTGCCTCCGCTGGGCTACGGAGCTTGAGTTGGGTCTCCTCCGCCCTCCAGTGTTTGCCGAGGAGCTCCCCGAGTAGTCGGGGGCATGAGGTATCCTTGGTAATGTCGGTGTGCTGCTTGACCTGGAATTACTGCAGTTACATGATACAAGGCGGAATAATGTCATATTGGCATTGCATTATCAAAACACAGCAAATATCATAATTATACCTGTATAGTTTTTAATAAAACTTACTTAACTAATGGTCAGTATGAAAAGCTAATGTATGTACAAAAGACAACAACAAAGACTGAGATAGAGAGATATTAAAGTCTTATCACATTTGCATTCACATATATTCACTTTGTCAGCATGTGCTATGGGTTTCTAAAAAAAAAAAAAAAAACATGTTATACACTATATAAATAATATGATTGATAATACCCATTTTCAGTCCATGCTGACAGAAGACACAAAACCTTCCACAGATCTTAGTAATCTTATTCTAATTCTATATTTCTACTTTTATATCAAAGTCATATTTGTTTTACATCCCTGCAGAATATATTCACCACCTACATTTCAAACATCATGTTTTCTTTGCACTTAATGCTCCTTTACGTAGATACTACGGGTTTGATTTACATGCAATAGTCGGATGATATTACTCACCTCTTATTCTTGGCATTCTTGTTATTGACAGCTGTTGAAAAGGGGAAAAAATTGAAAAAAGTAAATCAACTAATCGACTAAATGCAAGATAAACATGCATACATGGAGTAATGCTCAGAGATGAAAGTTTTGTGTGCTATTGTGTGTGTGTGTCATTTCTTATTCTAAGATACATTATATCTCTGAAACTCATTACATTGCATTGTTAGCTTCAAGTCAATTTAGCAAATAGATTGTCAATTTGCATGAAAAGTCAAAGGTAGCATAACCGCCTTCTGTTCAGAGCATTACAAATCTAGCATTTATTTCAGATAATTATTAGTGCAACTTTAAAGGAGAGAAACTTTAATTAGAATCATGAGGCATGCAACTGAATGTACTGACTAATAAATAAGTCAGGGAAAATGACTAAAAGCTCTCAGCAAAAGTATTGAGATGAGGGGAAAATGTACATTCCATTCAAATAAATTGCAAATGACACTACTACCTGTACTCACCTTCTGCTGATAATTTTTTGGTCACCTTGGGATATTTCTGGAATTTGACGTAATAATAACTCTCATATTCCTGAAAACAGCGAGGAAAACAAACACAAGAAAGAAGGTTTGAGGACAAGTATGGCACCTTTCCTCAGTCTGTCAGAACTACTGCGCTCATGATTACAGCACCGCTTTATATCTCGCACCATTAGGATCTTCTCAGCCATAGCAGTTTCTGAACGAATTGTAGACATGTGTCTGCATTTTTTTTTACAGTGTAAGGAAACATGAAGCTTGGTACCATCATTGTAATTGTATTTTTTTCTATGATCTTTCCACTTTTTTGAGTGCATAGGGACAGATGCACTATGTATTATGGGCTATACAGGTCTGTTAATTATTATTATTATTATTATCATTATTATAATTATTTTTTTTTTTTCTTATGATCATTATTACTATTACTATTATTATTACTATCATTAATATATCATTATTATTATTATTATTATACAAGTTTTGTTCTAAAAGATGCAAAATCTGCTTTTGCTTTATTTCAAAAGGTGTTAAATCCAGCTGGAGCTAATCAGAAACCCATGCGCATGCTTGACTGAGCACTCTTTGACCCCACACTAAGGCCAAAATGGCTACCTCTCCTAGCTGTAAAATTTCCCACATGACCCACAATTATTTGGTGTGAAATGTTTTATTTCTATGCATACAAATTCTTTGGAATAATGGAGGAAACATGAGAATGTGTAGAGACAACAAATCATCTCATAAAAATACATGACATGTGAAGTCACAGAAACTAGTCACTAAAACATTTAAATGATTGTACATCACTCTGCTATCATGATTTTTGTTCTGAAAGGTGCTAAACATACAAAATCTGACAAATTATTAATTCTTTAAAATTAAAAAAATCCCTGCAAATGATAGATTTTTCAAATGAACATTCCTTTGTCCCAGTATAGGGTATTCGTATTGGACATAAAGCCATTGCATGAAAACCTTAGAATCATGCAGAATAAAAATCTGGGGGTTTCGCCTTAGAAACATCAAAACTGGATTTAGCACCTTTTGAAGAGGAACTCTTTACATACCGGTATACTTCACATCTCCAAAGAAATATAAAAAAAAAAGAAAAAGAAAATGTCTTGCAAATCCTTACCATGAGAATTGTCTCCAGATCAACATTGTCACAAACTTCAAACTTGTTAAAACACAAGTTGCTCTCGGCCTCCAGTGCCTTTGCAGATTCAGAGTAGCCTTCTTCCAACAAGTGATGCAGAACAAGAATGAGCAGATTCTTCTTCCGCTGCTCAGACTTCTGTTCCTCCTAAAATGTGAATACAATCAAGAAAAAGCTCACTATTTCATCATGCACAATAATGACATCATATTATAAGAAAGCCATTAAGCTTTTTGCAGTCATATCAAAATCAGCATGCAGAATATTATACAAATATACCAGGCCTGAGAGGCTCTGGTTGAAAATAGTGCTACTGAAGTCACCGAAGGCACATAGTTTCAACCGGTGCCTCGAAAAATTGGCCTGGTATATTTGTTTTATATCCCTCCCAATGAATTTAAGAGTATTAGACTACTGGTATTCTGTAATTTACCTCTTTTTTAAGGGCATCTTGCTTTACTTTTCAAGAAGATTGACTAGTCATTCACGCTCGGGAAAGCAGCTCAGCAGGAGGGCAGCGCGTACGCGTACTATGATGAGACAACTGCGCGTTCAGCCGCTGAAGTGTACTCGGTGCATTGCTGCTGTACAACGTACTGGTAAACATGCGCAAACTGCAAACTCACTACGCACTTCATACATGCAATACGCCTATCTGATCTGTCAACAAGTACAGTTGTACGTTCGGTTGCCAGTGCGGTGATGTGCGTGCTCGAGCTGATCAACGATGTGACTGTGAGCTGCAGTTGATTGTGTTTTCTGTCGTCTTTCTACCTAGCTGTCTGTACATGAATATGGACTATCATTTCCTGTTAAAATGCAAGTATACATTGTAAATTTGGGTAGCATTCAGTAACAGCGTATAAGGTTAGATTAGGCACTGGAAAAATTCTAGCAATTAAAGCATCGAGTGCCACGTTAACTGTAAATTCGTGTGATTCGTACGGTGTTCTAACGTAAACAGTGAACAAGTTAGACTCTAACTCGTTAGACACTCTAAAAAATGATTATTAGGAATGAGATTACGGGAAATAGGGCCTACTGTTAGACAGGTAGAACTAACGTTAGGCTTAACTAGCGCTAACTTTAAAGCAGGCCTACTATCTACTGCAGTTTCGTTTGTCAACATCTTTTGGGTGGGTCGCTCGAGTTCGTGAACTGCGAGACCAACTTTCAAATGGCGAAGCATGAACTCCCCAAAGGCCTATGGTACGTCGAAGAACCCTAGCTTGCTTATTGTTGTCTAATTATAGATCTACGATATCGCCTATTCTGTTGTAACGTAATACAATTTTTTCTTTTTAGGTAGAATGAGGGCTTTATAAGAGTCTCTCTGAGTCTCTCTAACGTAACCCGTGTCGCATTGAGTGTATGCGTGCCTTGTGGTTCTCACGAAGTGCAGTGATCTAAGGCGCCGCGATACCCATTCATTTGTACATGAAATCTCTCGCGAAGCAAAGGTGCTGCGATACCCATTCATTTACATGTGAAATATTTCGCGTCGCGACGCGAAGCAAAAAAGGCGCGAAAATCACCAGCGTGGTATAGTTTTTACCATTTTCCCTAGGGAGTATAGTCTTTCGCGGATTTGTATGGTAGAATTATGTTTTGTTGTTTACAGTGCTCTCGACCAATCAGAGGACGAGAAGCAATTTGTGAGGGATATAATCTCAGCTGTTATATATCCATAGTTTTGTGGTTGTATTACCACACATGCACACATTTTTTTTTCTCCAGAATCCAGTCGTTATGAAAGTCACTATACACTATATTTTAGTTCACATCAACACTTGACAGTGATGATATAGAAGGGGCACTACAAACTATACTATTGTCACTCTCTCTTTGCTCTCCCCCTACACTACCAACACCATGTCACACAACCTACAACATACAAACTTGTATATATTCCAAACCTATCCTGGGTGACAGCAGTCACACTTCGATCTTACTTGATGTCACATGAGTACTGTCAATGTTTGAGTTATAATGCAGTAAAGAGATTACAAGAATAACTGTGGTACTTTCCGGATGTGTACATGTAAGGATGTACAGTCTCCAACATTACTGGTAATAGTACTTGAAACCCACTGTAATAAACTGAAGCTAAGCATAATGTTTGTGTATTTATTGTACTACACAGACAAACACTATATATTGTCAGATCCATTCACTTAATACACACATGCAGTGATCCATATGCATGATGTGTTTATCATTAATATCCCCCTACATTTTTCACTCACAAGTAGCAAATGCTTTTGAAGACAGCTCATAGCAACTGCAAGAGCAAAACAATACTCATGCACACATACACATAAAATTGTGTGTGCTCCAGGAATTTCATTTCTCAACTGACATGTTTCAACTTCCCATACTTACAGTATTGTATCTGTATGTCAATTTTTAGCTCCTGGTATCTTGATAAATACCATACCCTCTCATTTGACTATACTTAAGTTTCAGATTGTGTAGGCAGAATACACTTAAGTTTGCAAAGAGTGAGCTGTAATGACCAATGACATGAAAGTTGACATTGATATTAATGTTTCTTGATAACTGATTTGGTTCAAATTTACATGAGTGATCAGAAAAAGCTATTCAGTATTTCATTAGCTGTTGGTGCTATTTGGTCTGGTCTGGTCTTACAAATCTGTAAGTGTTCAAATTGAAGAAATTTTAAGTACTTAAGTTGAAATTTACCCGCGAATCTACCCTCTACCGTGACTCAATATCCTTCCCTACACAGCCCGAACGCTTCACATTCGGCGTTCGGGCTGTGTTTCACAGGTAGGGTAATACTGGATAGCACACAGCTGACATGACATCAACAAAATATCCACCGACTCCTGTGTTAACCTCATGATCAGCTCGTCACAGTGAATAGGGATAGTTTATGCTCCATTGCACACCTCTGATGTCACGATAAACTGCCACATGCACTCAATCAGTTGTAAGCACGCATTCAGTCACTCATTACTATCGACAACTTCAACCGACTGGTTCGGCACTATATACGTTAGACTGACTGTGACTGTGCATGCCACTCGTTCGCCTTTCATTGATAATGATTCAATGAAAGGCTGGCTTCATCATAATAAATTGATTGCCATTCTGTCCAAAATCCAAGAATCTCTGTAGACTACATCTGTTGGGTAGTTTTGAAGTGTTGTTGTAGTAAACCAGTGACAGTGTAACATATGGTCTTGACTCTCGCAGTGGAACAAGATTTCACACAAGGTCAAAGATATTGCACTATCTCTAGCCTCTATTTCATGATTTATTATGATTATGTCCATGAGGCAAAGCCGAGTTGAATAGTGCGCCTCATCTCAGTGAAAAAAAAAATGCAAGTCAGATTCTAGTAATCTACCCTATTCGTGTTCTAATTGTACCAACACTATATCGATCCATTGAGTCATTTGAGGACACTGAAGCTCTACATCAAGAGCTAGCCAATGTTCAGGAATGGAAGAAAAGGTGGCTTATGTCATTTAATCCAGACAAGTGTGAAGTGCTACGAATTTCCAACAAGCGTAAGAACATCATCACATCAAACCCATACTCCATCCACCATGGGACAGCACTCCCAGTCGTGGATGAAGCCAAGTACCTGGGCGTCACTATCCACCCAAATCTCAGCTGGAAATCTCACATTTATAAACAACATCTGTCAGAGGAGTAACAGCACCCTCGGTTTTCTTCGACGCAACCTGAGGAGATGCCCCCAGGCTATTAAAGAGCAAGCCTACAAAACTTACATCAGGCCAACCCTAGAGTACTCGTCCTCAGTGTGGGACCCACATACCAAAGAACTCATATCACAGATAGAGACAGTGCAACGACGAGCCGCCTGCTTTGTGTTGTCTGATTACAGACAGCAAAGTAGTGTTGCCCTGATGCTGCAGAAACTACAGTGGCAGTCACTCAATGAACGCCGTGCCCACAACGAGGTAACCATGCTAGATATAGAATCATGAATGGCCTTGTGGCTATCCCTGCAGCCCCACCCTACATATTCCCAGCTTTAGAAGGAACAAGAGGTCACCATGGGCCATCTACAAATCAGGCAACAGCATTGCAGAATCTTAGCATACCAGTATAGTTTCTTCCCCAGCGCGGTCTGTCTATGGAGTGCTCTCCCAACCGAAGCGGTGTCAGCCCCATCCGTTGAGGTCTTCAAGCACTGCCTCTCGTCAGTCACCCTCCCTTAAAACATCAAAATATTTTGTTTTTTACTTGCACTTTTACTTTGCTCTCCTCTTTTAATTTGTGTGCGTTCACACTGTATTCTGCACTACACGTGTTCCCATGACCGCGCACCTCACTGCACTCAGTACGACTATACTCTACTAAGAGGGATGTAGGGTAACACCCCCAGTATTCGGTCACTTAAGCTTTTTTGCAATATTTTTCAAACTAAAATAATACATACATACATCATATCTACAGCAATGTATGTGAAATATATCAAATTTCTTTAATCTCAATTTTCATTTTGTTAAATATCACACAGAATTTCACAAAATCCCAAAATATATCACCTTGAAAATTCCCCAAAATACGGTCACCACGACCAGCGTTCGGTCACGCGATATGCGCGTTCAAAGTCAATGTGTGTTCAAGGGTTACAGCTCGTTATTCCGAAGGTTCGTTATTCCGAAGGCTCTTTATTCCTAAGATTCGTTATTCTGAAGGTTCATTGTTCCGAATTTCATTTTCGGATTAACCAATCTTCGGAGTAACGAACCTTCGGAATAACGCCACAAATTTTTGGATTAAGGAACCCTTTTTCACTTTCGGATTAACGAACCTCTAGGTATAAGGAATTTGCGTGTTTCGGATTAACGACCCTTCGGAATAACGAACCTTCGGAATAACGAACAGCACCCGTGTTCAAGACAGCTGAAAAATGCGCCGCGCGCTACCTTGTTGGCGCAAAATTGCATCGGCGACGTTGTGGTGCCCGTTGGTGACCGAATACTGGGGAATCGGCACTTGCATTCAACCCTTGTACATCGAGACACTGTATCGGCACGTACGGAAATTGTGTTTTTCTTTTGCGTTTTTGAGAATACCATCACACTCCAAGCTTGCGATAAGCAAAAAATCCGGCGAGAGAACAGCATATTTCTAGATTTTTAGCGCTTTTTCGGCGACCCGTACTCTTAAAACTGGGCTTAATCCGCGCGCTTTTGGAAAGTAGTGCCGATTCTGCTCTTTTGACGGTAAAATTTGGGATTTTGGATGAATTTTCGGAGGGGGCTAAGGGAGTTTCCTGTTGTCAGTGGTTGTGAATGAGTGTGCAAGTATGTGAATTGATGTGATTTGCGTGTGTTGTGACAGTTGAACTTACCGGCTGGTGACAAGTGATAAGCATGATAAGTATGGTTGGGTGTTCATAATACCGGACACCTAACGTTTTGCTTTCAATAAAAACGTGAAAAATCTCACAATTTGCCTGAAATTTTACTCACGTGTGGAGAAAATACCTCGGATTCACAAGCGTGCACTGAAAATGTGATCTGAGGTACGCGCTCTTAGATGGCTGCTTCGAACGCGTGGGGTGTCATTTTTTCCGCACTCAGTTGCCCTGCTCATTTCAACCGACCACCCTGACAATACGTATAAAGGGCACTTAAATGCGTTTTTTCGACAGGCCGCTGTTTTTTTCTAGCCGTCATTTTTTCCCCAATAATATTTGAATATATTTTGAATCCTTCAATATTACTTTTGAAGGACTGTTTGATGAATTTGACTTGATTTTCATTAGGAAACTTTTCATCGTAATTGAAATGAATTAGATGAGTCGGTTTGTTTTTTCACATTCATTTCTCGTTTCTGCATCAACTCGTACGGTCGTAGCGGGCGACAAAATGTTTATGTCATGTTTTTTTGTGTATGTGTAACGTGTGTGCACGATCGTACAAGCGGCGGTGACAATTTTGCGGTCAAAATCTTCAAATTTATTACGGAAGGATACTCTACATCTAACAACGAGTCAGCAAAGGTATGCCTAGTTATATGTAGTTACACGATAAACCTTATTCGATTTTGCTAAATTTCGGTAATTTAGAGGGAATACTTAGTTGTTTTCGCCACATTTTACTCGGTAGCGTAGCCCAGTGAAGAATCGAACACCGTTGCGCGTAGTCCCATGCGTACATTTTCTTTCTGTACGCGCAATGCCATTATAATGCGCGGTCGGTCGTTATGGACCCGGTCGGTGGGTTGAACACCTACCATACCGGTAGCTGACCGAATACCGGTGCCCTTACCCTACTTTAATGGAAGAAGAAGAACACTGCAACGTACAGCAACACACTCAACTCATCATAAACTAGAAGTTAAAATCAGTTCGGGAAACCCACTCACAAGGGGGGCCCCTCCTTATAAGTAACCCGTCCCCCTTATAAGTAACCCCGTCCCCCTTATAAGTAACCCCCGGGGCACCCCTTATAAGGAGTCTCCACGCTTTTTTGCAATGCAACGCGAAAATGAAAGGACTGCGGCAATTCGCTTGATTATGTCCATAAAGCTTCACAAGTTTCCTAGTTACTCACGAAATTTGAGCAAAATCGGTTCGAGGGATCATATCTAAAATCATGGATTTAAATGCGATGTCAAACGACCCATGCGAATGCTGAAATGCGAGCGATTACTTTGCAATTGGTATGCATATATACAAAAGGATACGTTCCCATAGGGTTGTCCAGTTGAAGTCGTCCCTAAACAAAAATTTTAAGTTGAAACTTGCAAGTTTCGCTGCGCTGAACAACTTGCTGAATGCGGGAGCTGTTGGAAATTTCAAGCTTCATCGGCGAAACTTGCAAGTTTCAACTTAAAATTTTTGTTTAGGGACGACTTCAACTGGACAACCCTATGGGAACGTATCCTTTTGTATATGCATACCAATTGCAAAGGTAGGTGGTTGACTATTTCGTTACTTTTGTTATTTTTCCTTCATTTAAAGCCACCTGAATGAACGAAAGTCTCCGTACTCAGTCGCCACGTCTGCACTCAAGCATTGCCGCGCCGCCGTGCCTGGCGACACTCACGCCAGTAATCGCTCACATTTCAGCATTCGCATGGGTCGTTTGACATTGCATTTAAATCCATGATTTTAGATATGATGCCTCGAACCGATTTTGCTCAAATTTCTTGAGTAACTAGGAAACTTGTGAAGCTTTATGGACATAATCAAGCGAATTGCTGCAGTCCTTTCATTTTCGTGTTGCATTGCAAAAAAGCGTGGAGACTCCTTATAAGGGGTGCCCCGGGGGTTACTTATAAGGGGGACGGGGTTACTTATAAGGGGGACGGGTTACTTATTAAGGAGGGGCCCCCCTTGTGAGTGGGTTTCCCGAACTGAAATAGAACACTACACTAGAACTCTAACAATTCACAGTAGACATGTCTAGTTTTACAGTAGACGGTCTATAGACACTAGACCGCTCTAGAAGTCAGAGAACCGTCTAACAATAGGTCTAACCGTTAACAAACCTCCACTGACTGGTAAATTATACGCATGGCATACCAGTCTGGCCCTAGGCTATAGCCCTCGGCCTCATCCTGCATCTAGGCCTAATCCTCGTAACATTACGAAATCTTATAAAATTTAAAAAGAAGATTATGCAGCTGTCATTTGTATGACGCACCTCTTGACCCCCGGGAAAAGTGCGTCATGGTCGCGTCAAGTACCACCAATTTGATGACGCGTGGTACCGTCACGGGAGCAAAATGTCCGTCACAATACTGACCCATTATGTGCGTCATAGTCGGTCATTTAACCAGAGTGTGTCAAAAGGTTCGTTAATGGGACCGTCATGTAATTTTGCGAGGCTTCTTGCATGGTATCCCTCCGTAACAGAATAAAACTCGCGATTGCGAGTCGGCCGAATTCACCGGCTCCTGGAAACGCGAAAATGACACAATTTTCATTCAGTTTTATTATAACATACTGATACTCACTTCATTCTCGTATGTCTTCTTTTTCTATCTGATGTCAGACTAAAGGTCTTTTCAGAAAGTTTGAGCACAAATTTGCTCCAAAACCACACTACCAAACACGATTTGTGATTAAAATCATCACATACAGCCCTTGGCATCGCGAGGCTCGCTGTCCTTCAATCGCATTCACTGTAGTGTAGCATCGACCGTCGACCGTGGAACCTGCAGCAAAACCACGTGCGTGATGTCGACCATGTATTACATGTATACAGTACACGCGTACATACGTATACAGAAGGCGAGGCATGGCAGAGGCCAGGCCGCAAAACACATACAAACGATTATCGAACTAACATTACTGAGAGTCTATTAAAACCTATATTAACTTAAATAGTAAATTCTATTTAAACACTAGCCATATAAACCATGTACCTAACTTGGGTTTAATAAGGTTCGTGTTTAAATAGGCAGGGGCTTCAATCAAGCTGTTTTCGAATCGGGGAAGGGGAGGCGGGAGGTTAGGGAAAAAATGACTGTGGCCAGGCCGTAGTTTCGCGAAACTAGATAGTTTGCC
Source organism: Diadema setosum (assembly GCA_033980235.1). Taxonomy (NCBI): domain Eukaryota; kingdom Metazoa; phylum Echinodermata; class Echinoidea; order Diadematoida; family Diadematidae; genus Diadema; species Diadema setosum. The sequence continues at coordinate 20,590,832 of CM067063.1, forward strand.
ATAGCAACGTGTATATCAAAACACGCGTTTCTATGCGATGGCCATGAACTAGGGAACGGTTTAGAGAAATTCAAAGTCATTCGAAGTTGAAGTGGTTTTATCCTACGCATTTTTATTTTTGTTGTTGTTGTTCATATCTAAAAAAATTCGATTTCTTAATTTTTTTCAACTGGTATTTGGGAGTCTTGTAATATATTTAAAATGTTGATAGAAATTTCTGAATATATTCAGAAAGTACGCCTAGGCGCCTACTGTTTGGATAAACGGTAAACATGCAGTCTACGTTCGATACGAAGAAATCATTACGTCTTTCACGAGGAAAAACATACAAAACAAACAAAAAACACCTACGAACGAATGTTGATAGCCAAAACTTTGATAAGTAATAAGCAGTTATCATGAGCGTGAACTGAAATTAATTGTCATGATTTTGTTGTCTAACCATGTGATGACTGCATCTCATTGAACCTACTCGTAGTGAATTTCTCTGGGCATACGAGACCTTTTAAGTATTTCTGTGATTGCATTTTTAATTGACTGATTAATCGATCGTTTGTTTGTTTTTTTATTGTTCAGGGAACATAAGATATTCGATCAAGTACATTATATTCGACTGTTTGATGTTTCCTACTATGCACCAAAAGAAAGGCTATAGAATCACGATCTCTTTGCAATGATTCCTTTAATTCAACTAATGAGCTGGTTCTTCGATCGATATTTCCAGGATATTTACACGCTGTTTATTCCAGTGCGCGCATTCTTCCGTCTGGCACGCACCTGGGTGTGGCACCTGCTTTTGTGGAAATTTCCACAAGGGGGGAGAGGGGTGGGGTGTCAAGTTTCTTCGAGCCGAAGAGACTGCATGTAAAACAATCTCTTCGCTCTAATTTATTGTCATTCGTGCTTTCCCCTTTATATTCTTTGCTGATATTGAACATTTAGATTTAACTTTCCGAAGGTTGGTAGCACGTGGTTCTATTTTGTTGTGAGGTGTATGTAATTTCTTTTTTTATCATTCTTGGGAAGGAAGAGTAAAGGGGGAAAGAAGAATAAGAGGGAAAGTAAAATGAAACGAACGGCACGTATACGCTCAGCATTCACAGTAAGCCGTCTTTTTACATCAGCATAGTTATCATCACCATCGGACATCACTCAGACCATTTTAGCCTTTTCCTATATCAACATTAAGAAACACGCATAGTCCCTCGAGATAAACAACTAGGAAAATAAATAACAAATACAAAGTATCAACACCTCCCAACAACACAAATATTTAGAAAAGACAACACACGGCACACTAAAGCGGCTGGTATCAAACTTCGTCGCTTCGATTCGAAAAAGTATTGCAGCAAAGCGGAGAAATCTCCGTTACGAAAATAGCAGTGCGAGACACTTGAAAGAATTACGTCAAATACTTCAAAGTATAAAGGGAACGGATAAAGTGATATAAAATCGAAGAAATCGTACCAAACGATGTGTGAGAAACGACAGTGGAGAACGGTAAGTTTAGTAGTAGGCTTAGGCCCTACCAACAGTTTACAGCACCGAAAGCTACGCGAAAATAAGGTGAAAATACACATTGGAAACTCGGTATTGCGACGAGATCCTTACTATAGGATCAAGTCAATAAACGATACAAAACAAAGGAAATCAATTCATTTTGACCGGAAAATAGTTTGTTATAAGTATTCTGTTATCATGGTTATATGAGATCTCCCTTGATAGACCGAGAAATACATCGAGTTTCCACGATACTCGGGAAAGAAAGTTCGAACGCTTTTCACCTGCACATACTGCAGTGCACATCAATACACGAACAGAAACTCACCTCTTCCTTGCAGAAAAATGATGCAATAACATTACAAAACACACACACAACACTCTAAAAATCATTTCGTACTTGGGAGGCAAGGGACAAGCGGATGAAGAAGAAGAGAAAAAGAAGCAGACATTGCACAACGGAACGCTTCTACCCCGACTCAAATCGAAACAGGGTACTGGAGTGTAGTGGCAGCTGGCTACAGTGTGCAGCTAAGCTACTACACTCGCGCTCGCTCCCCAGCAGCCCACACATGGGGATTCAGTACCACGGGGATCGAAGTAAACGGGTCCGTGTAGGCGACAAGGATTCACGCTCGCGAAGTTCCGTTCGGTGTACACAGTTCGCAGGCAGCGAATTGCGTGAGCGCACACAGAGCTCTGCAGCATTCCAGTCTGGTACGTACTGCGAATAACATGTGCGTCAAGGGTTAGTCATTTTCACGAAGAGGTGCGTCACCATTTTGACTGGTTAATGCGTCAATGTCTCATAGAGGTGGGTCACTTTTTGTGACGGAGGGTACGTCATGGTACCTAAAAGGTATGACGCACATTGGTGCTTTGACGCACCTATCCCGGGGGTCAAGAGGTGCGTCATACAAATGACAGCTGCATTAGTAAGGGTACTAGGTCTCGCGCAGGGACGTAATGATCGCGCATAGCGTAACTGCGTATAGCAAGCATTAATACGCGTAAGACTAAGCGCAAAATTTGCCGATACGCCCATGGAATAAACATACCTGACAACCGCTAAAAATGAGAAGGAAGCAGGTAAGAAATTTAGATTTCAAACAAATTTTTCACTAAATTTCCATTTTTTTGGAACAAATTTTTCACTAAATTTCCAATTTTTTATGTTACAATTTACCTACCTTAGCTTAAAATCTTTTTTTAAGGATGTTGTAGCCAAGACGTGTCGTCTCGCTTGTCTCGTTCGTATGATCGTAGCCGATAGAATTCGTATTTTGTTCGATCGATCGTTTATAATATTCTACGAAAGCCGAAGCACGTTCAGCCGCAGAGAGGGGCAGACACTTTCACGCATGAAACTACATAGGGCAGCTGCGCGATCTTTACATACCCCGAGAAGGTTAACGCATAAAAAAAAGTCCGACATACAAACGGCGACAGCGCACTACTCCGTCATCGTATCATCAGGAGATTCTGGGAGGTGATTTTTTCTGCATTTTCGTGATATTCATTGAGAAATTCAGGTACGATTATGGAATAACTTCTATTATAAGAGCATTTCAAATTTTCGTGCGCGATATCTAGACCCCTCAACCATACCGGTACCGGCGCACATACCTCGCTCGCAGCTCTCCTACCTAGCTAGCAGCTCGCATCATCTCTAATTTCAGCAATAAGCATAACGTTATCTTACTACTACAAGTGTACTATGGGTCTATTGACCGATTCGGGTTCGTTGAGGGCAGCAGACATTTTATGGCACTGGGGGCAGCCATGAGCTCAAATTGCGGTGTCTCAGCCGACCCCCCCTGCTCTCCCCCACCCCACGGGCAACATGTTTATCGCGCACTTGTAACAAAGGTTCGCGCACTAAAAAATAAAGCAAGCATTCGCGCACTCAGAGATGCCCATTGAATTGGCTAAAACAACCATGCATCAGTTTTTCACTCTGCGCGCGTAAGAGGGGTGGGGAGAGAGGAGGGGGGGTCGGATGATACACCGCAGTAATGGCGCTGCCCATGCCAAAAATACACATAGCGCGTCACAGAATCGGTCAATACTATTACTAACCCGTTAGATAGACTATATCTACATACTTCAGGCCTCGCGACATAAACTTGCGAGCAACACACACCCCAAACAGGACTCTTAATGATTGCCTCTACACTTCCTTGATTGCTTTGGAAACTTACCGCCTCTCTTACTTGACTAGAAGTCTTAATAGCTGCGTAACTTAATGATTCCATCATAAAAGGATGATTCTCGTCGTATTTAATGATAAATAATTGTTCATGGTTGTATCATCTCTCGCGTCCCCCGTTGCTTGGTTTGTGAATGTTTCACAGACGAACTTTGAGAGATCGATATGCTGTTATGATACGTATATATAATCAAATGTAATGGCCTATAATAAAACTTTAAAGTTATAATATTTTATTCATAGAGTTTTAAAAATATTATTTGACAAAAAATGTAAATTTACAAAGTTGAATAATATTTATCAACTTAAAATATGACAGTCTTGTACGAGGGGGGATGGGAATTTCACACGCATGCGCACTGTCGTATAAACTGAACTCCTGTACCATTGACATTGCATGTAACCATTCGGCGATCGTGGACGATCGCTCCGCTCTCTACTCCGATTCGTACTCCAAAACGTTAACCCGCCGCCGCCGTAATTTTTGTACTAAACAACGGCAGCTGCGTCGCACAACACGGACACAGGGCCTTACTTTGTACACACTCTCTTTACACACTACACAGCTACGTACGTACGTACACACAGGCAGTGATCCGTGTGTGTAATGTGTTATCATTCTCTGTCTTGTAGTATGGCGAGTGAAGTGGAGAGAATGGCGGACTACGATGATTTAAAGGTATGTATTCGTATTTACACCCAAATTAAAAAATAGGGTAACCATTCAAGCGATTAATTTTGTCAAATTAAGTTAAGGTAGAGGATCTATATCGTACTTCAACTGTAATTTTGTGTGAGAAAGGAGACATCTTGGGTGAAAAAATAACTCACTGGGTATGGTCAATGGACTGATGGAGTTGTGGTATGGTTGGTAGGCCCTCTCTGCACTGGAGTAGAGGAGAGCGGTGCAGTGCCAGTGCAGTGGTACGTAGTCGGGGTTGTAGTGCAGGATAACAAACCTAAGAAGATCCAGTCAAAGCCCCTGGCCCTGCACCCGCCCAGCCAGCCAGCTTAGTTGTTTTGAGTAGAAAATTCTTACTTCTTACCCCGCATCCTGTCTGGGATATTGTATTGAATTTGTAATTTGTAGTACCAGATTTATGGATGCAGCGGTCCAGGCAGGACTAACGTTAACGTTTTACAGTTCTAACACAAGTTTGATGCTCCTTGCGACCTTGGCAGGTTGGGTGCTAACTAACTTGTTAGACAGAAAGATCCGTCTGTCCGGAGGTGTCTTTTATTTTTTTGATGTTATAGTACACATCACTGACACTGTGTGGATGTTCTTAACCACTGTCTCTGTGGAAAATTGGGTGAGGTACCTCACCCTTCTTGATTGCGTCTAAAGCATAATTCACGGCCCTAACACGTTAGGTCGGCAAATTTAAGCTTGTATAGCAAAATCAACATTTCAAGAATACACTACACTCACCAGATTAATGAATTATCCAACACTTTGGTAGAATTTTCAACGTAAAACACACATCAACCAGCCCGTCGCGTCGTCACGTTCAAACTGCAGAAACATATGTGACCCGCGACAACGGTTTCAGGCAAAAGTCAGGAATTTTGAAAATTCATTTTTTCATTGAATCACATTGCCCATTTCCTAAGCTTTACATTGATATAAAACACTTGTATTCTCTGGTACTGTGAGTGGTCATATAAAGCGAAATATAATGCACTTTTTGATTTGTTAGCCTGACAAAATTGCGAGAAAATGGGCTTTGAAGATTCCCCTCATGCTCGAAGACAATGCCCAGTGGCGATGCGAGGTGAGAATCACCCATCCGTACAATGGTGCCAATCAAACTTAAGCTCCGCCTCTAGCAACCACAGCGGTTTCTGATTGGCTCACTGAGAGAGTCAAATTTCCCGGGCACTTCCTCGGAACTCAGCATATGGAGCCGAATGCACAATGCGTTTCGCTCGGGTTTGTTTACCAGTTCGTCTTTCAAGATGGCGGATACGATAATTACAAGCTGCCGGTTTACATGTGTATGGTGCACGTATTTACTATTAGTATTACTCAATGGCATCCACACGCCGTGCCTGTGTGTATACGTCACGGGAGCGGGTAGCACATTCGTATCCACATCTTTACAAATCACGTTTTCATAGCGGTTGATTTGACTTGTAAATATCATCATTGGGACCCTTTCTAAGGCGGAAAGATGAAAAGGGTCATGCTTCCTGTAGTTTTTTTAAGCTGTACATGTGTTGCATTGTGCGATAAACAAGCAAGCAAGCAAACAAACATGACTTTACTTAGTTTGGTGCAGTTTTGACGTTTACGACAGTGTATTATTTGAATACTGGTCATTTACAGTATGACCACTCCTTTTCTCTCTTCACCTGTCTTTTTGAGTCAACCTGCTGTCATATTTACTACACGCACAATTAACAAGTCAGTTTCTGATTGTATGTTGCATGATTTGTGTGGCAATTTGCCACTCTGATACGCTTACATCATGTTCCCTATCGTATCTATTTTCACGTTAGGCCAAGTAAAAAAAGAAAGCAGTTTCTCGTCCGGGTTTTTTGAGCAAGGCGATGAGGGAGGTCCTTACTATTTGATATCTTACTATTTTTTCGAGGATTGTCAAAATTAAAGTAACATGTGTTTCTCGTCCGGTAATTCTGAGAAAGGTAACGAGAGAGGGCTTTACTATTTTCTATATCCAATTTATGAAATGAAATATCACTCTGGCATGTGGTAGCTGTGTTATGAGAGACCAGGTCCCAAGTGTACAATTGTATGTCTTGCCAGCACTCTACACATTTTCAAACATATAGATATAAATATGTACCATACTTGAAATGAAACTTCATGCATGCAGAAATACATTTGCTTTTCCTTTCCACTACAGATGTCAAGGGAAAATGACCATCTTAATACTGGTATTTAGTGTTGTAATGGCAGTGTACTTGCAATTCTGATGTATTGTGCCATTGATTGAAACAGGTATAAAACACTCTATCAACAAATGTACGACTGAAATAAATTCCATGATATTCAAAACACTGCTTTATTTATCATTGGCGTTTGTGACTTTTTGTGTCCACACAGCTGCGCTGTAGGCCTATCTGCATCTCTTCACAGTACAATAAGCCAGTTCGGGGTTCCACTTTGAGCATGAGCAGAAAAAGGTCATCTGTACCAGCAGAGCATGGTGGTTTTTTAATTCACTGAGATAAGCATCTGTGATGTAATGATTATTCAAGTGATCCCTATAAGTGATGCTTGCCAGCACATCCACCTGACAGCAAAAGCGGTGTTTTACAATATCAATAGAAAAGAGATTGTTAATACATTCAATGCAAAATAATGAAATGGATGCTTTCCAAAATGCCAATGGAAGGATCATTCTGGTCACCTGGTCTATGCAAGTTTATCCTTTATTTGAACATGACTGATTAATTCCATAAATTGTTACGGTGGGCAAGCTCATGCCTTCTGTCGCTTGAAACTAGAGGAGTGCCTAATCAACTGAGAAAGAAGAAAGGTCATTTGTACCCATGTGCCCATGAGCTAACCCTGAACTGGCTTATTGTAGCACATTCAACTGGAAACTGACTGGTACATGGATGTCAAAATGATACTGATATGGCATTATATAGCATTAAACATTTAAAGATGTTTCTTCATGTTCTAAAAAGACATTTGATAATCACTCATCATTTGGATGATGAATGATTCAATCACACTACAGGTGATATGACTCACGGCCATGTCCATGAATTTACATCGTAAAGAAAAGTATCCCGCAGAAATACGAGACAAACCAGAATCCGTGGAAGAGTTATTCATTTTGTAGATACACCCATTTAATAATTCTACATTAATTTGCTGGAAAAGCGCATTCATATTCTCTTCAAAAGTATATCGCCGTCAGATGCAACGTGTACAGAGCAGAGTGTTTGGGCCTCTACACATTCGAATGTGTTCCCATGCGTGCGTGCAGATAGCTGACAGACCAGGGGGATGGGGACTCTGACAGCTACAGACACGCATATGCGGCCGGCACGGCCACTGCACTGGCACCGTACCTTCCGAAATACGAACAATGCGCGAAATATGCGTGGAATATCAGCGATTGTTCGAAAAAAATGTTGCCACTATCGCGTTCATGACGTACCGAGTGCGCTGTACATAATATACACATGTACATCACAGCCCAGGCCTGCCGCGCGCCAATCCAAATACAGTTCGACTGCTTTCATGTGGGTCATTCCTTCTTGCCGAGCTCGCAGTGTGAAATGCATGCGTTATTACATACGCACTACAGAAGCTACAGCTGTACTAAGTAGAGGATGCAAGGCGCTAGGTGAATTGTCAATATTTTTTTTCCGGCGGCCGAAAAAATAGTAAATATCAAAAAAGTCGATGCGGCAACTGAAATTCGATGCGGGCGGGGAGTGGGCATGGACGAGAATTATGAATTTCTTGGTATTTCAGCACCATTTTGAAAATAGTAAATAGTAAAAAATCGATGCGACGGCCAAAATCGATGCACGCGAGGACGAGAAACTGGTTTCTTTTTTTTACTTGGCCTTAAAGATAATAAAAAGTTTTGGTACCTCAAAAGTTTCCCTGAATTTCCGTGTTTCAGGTTAAAGTACCTTTCATATAACTAACACTGTGAGACTTACTCGCCCCAAAGTGCTCTCATTTCTTAGTAATCATGCAATTAACTGCGACCAGCAGCCCCATACGCATAGCGTAATGGGGCTTCGCATTGTAGCATTCAAGATCATGACAGATTTAGTATCGCGGGTAAATATCAACTTAAAATCCAAAAAATTCTTCAATTTGAAGACTTACCAATTAAGTTGAAGTCTTGAAAACAGATTGTGGGCAACGTTTGGTTCTGCCCATAGTCCCTTTCTGTTCGAATTGATGACTGAATGTGACTCTGTCGAGAGGACCTTGGGAGAGCTACATACACTGATTACCACGGCCAGCGCATACACACACATCACATGCGAACAAATTTCAAATCAATGAACGGATAAGATGTTTGTGTGCGCATGCGCTGGCCGTCAATTCAGTGTAGCTCTCCCAAGGTCCTCTCGACCGAGTCACATTCAGTAATCAGTTCGAACAGAAAGGGACTATTGGCAAAACCAAACGTTGCCCGAAGCCTGTTTCCAATACTTCAACTTAACTGGTAAGTCTTCAAATTGAAGAAATTTTTGGATTTTAAGTTGATATTTACCTGCGATACTAAATCTGTCATGATCCTGAAAGTTACAATGCAAAGCCCCATTTAGCTATGCGTATGGGGCTGCTGGTCGCAGTTAGCTACTCAGTATGCGTATGGGGCTGCACGCTGCTGGTCGCAGTTATCATGCAATAATGGTTTCGTACAATACGTGTACTACCTCGCCGCCGTACGAAACCATTATTGCGTGATTACTAAGACATGAGAGCACTTTGGGGCGAGTAAGTCTCACAGTGTTAGTTATATGAAAGGTACTTTAACCTGAAACACAAACTAAGACAAGGAAATTCAGGGTAACTTTTGAGGTAATACCAAAACTTTATATTATCTTTAAGTTAGTGCTGCCTAGTGTTGCTGTTCACCTTTTGTTTCACTTCCATTGTCGAACACTGCGGTAGAAAAGCTCGGATAGAAAGCCAAACAAAGAGCTTACACTAAAGACCGAGCGTACTGGTATCTATTGTAACAACAATGGAGCATGCATGCGTGGACAAAACATTTCCAACACGGTGCGAGACGTATCTCCGAAAGCCAAACTACAAGTAAATGTGTGCGACGCACTATCCAATCGCACGCGAGATGCCGCGCCGTGGCAACACTGGTCATAGTGGCGCGGCGTTCGAAAGAAGATCGAAACTGACGAGTGCGATCCAACATAGGGTGTTTAAAATTCCATTTTCGGTAGGAAAAACTTAATGTTATGCTGTGAAATTTAGTGTAGATGTATAAAACATATATCAAAGATTCAATTTCTGAAAAAACCCAAAATCGACAAAAATAATGGTCAAAATCTTTGTACCCCGCCTTGGAGGGAATTTGCTCTTGCGACTTTTGCCTGAAGCCGTTGTCACGGGTCACATATACAATCCATTAGCCAATCACATGCGAGGTAGTTTCTACGTGTTTTTTTTATTAAAAAACGTACCTCGCATGTGATTGGCTAACAGATTCAAAATGGTGACTTGCAGCTTGCGAATGGCGATGTTGCGATATTGATAAAGTTTCTGCGTTATAACCTAGTTACTGTGAGTATTTCGATTGCACAATGTGAGAAATTTGCCCCAAATATTGCTGCATAATGTGTCATGTCATGTCAAACTTGTTCGAATGTAATAAAGCTGTCTGAAATTTGGTTTATCGTAATGTTTGATCTGTGCGCGATCGCTCCACACAGGAGCCGGCATCATTGACTTCGGTCTGTATAAGGAGGGGATCCGTGAAGCCAGACGCAGTCTCCGCGGAACATTTCCCCGATGACCAGATACAGACCGATCTTTCGGTCAAGTTGGGTGCATGCGTGCAGGATAAATATACACAGCCTGGTCGCTATACACAAGTGTAAGTCGCGACAGGGCTGTACGGTGTGGACACTACGTAATCTCAGGATTCCGGGGCGCCGACTCGATTTTGAATTTACTGCACCATATTTGTTACTCAGACTACATACGGTGAAAACTTTATCTATTTAGCTACCGTCTTTGGCTATCGATATTGAGATAACTATTTCACAACTTACCAAAAATGACACTTTTTTTAATCCTGTACGTCGCAGAAATCGCAAAAAGGCAGACATGATTCAAAGTGTCGGCGGCACTGCGAATGGTGGGCAAAGGGGGCAATGTCGACCGTGCAGGCGGTACAAACTCTGCAGCGCGCGCACGAAAGAGATCAACAAGGGGTGTTGAACCCATCAGCGCACACGCCGCACTCGCTACGAAGCACTTCCGGTCACGCATGCGCAATTTGCATCGCTCAAAGCTGGGGAAGATTTATTTTGAGTCGCCCAGCGATGAACAGCATTCCGGTTAAAATTGACTTTTTTGCTCAGTGTATGTTGCATGAGGACTCACTATGGATTGATTTACCATGCTCATAGTCCAAGCATTTCAATTCACGTGAGTGATTCATAAAATTTGTGATAAGAATGTCGAAATTTTCAACAGTTTTGTTGTTGTGTGGCCATGTTCAAGGGGTTTTTAGATATGTGTATGGGGTTTAGTAGATGTGTATCACACACCGTCAGACACTGCTAGTGCACGGCTTCTGGTCGGGCTAGTGCACGGCGTCTGGTCGGGCTACGTAGGTGCAGGAAAGGGCTCAGTGACCACACTATGCAGTACAGTCAGTAAAATTTACTGTCATGAGTAAAAGTTTATGTGAGTCTGTAGACATGAATAGCCTAGATCACAGTGGCAGTTCATGCCTATTGTATTGATATTTTAGGTTATTTTTACAGAAATGTATTCCGACATATTTCAGCTTCTAAACTAGTATGCCACTGCAAACTAACTGTGGCAATCAATGAAATCATTGCCATAAATATTGCTGGATGCCTACACTACAGAAATCACACAGTTATCAGTTACCGATTTGCTACTCACTCGCTACTCCCTATTAATGTACAAATGTGTGTGGTGTACATCTAACATGCTTCGTACATTATCTGTTGAATTAGCCAGCTACTCTGATGGAAAGCTGGCATCCCTGGCCCTGCAAAAAAACAAGTAGAGTCTAGTTAGAAAAATCAAACGTGAGTCCCCCAAATCGTACACAACTTTGCGTTTAAACGCAAGTGTGCTCCTGAATGGACTTGCATAAATTGCTTTCATATGCAAATACCGAAATGCAACTTCATATTTAAATGCGAGTCTGCTGCTTCTACTTCTATGGTGCAGCTGAGGGTTTATGACATAACAAAAAAAAAAAAAGGCTTCTATATTGGGAAATCGGGCAATTTTTCAGTGGGTGGAATTGGAAATCACTGATCTCTATGGAAGAGCAATACAAATCATCAGTGGAAAGTAGCTGCTTGGTGGAGGTCTGCGCTCTCAGAGTGCTTCCCTAGTTTTTAATATTTTATGTAAGAAAATTTTGTTTGCAACAGTAAGCATCATATCATGAGTGCTCATTGCACACTGCACCAGTAATGATCTCAGTGTTACACACAGACAGCAGCACCACACTCAACTTTACCAGTCCGGGGAAGATGTAAGAGTAATCATGGGATGAGTTTGTGGATTGAAATGATCTCATTCAAAATTACTGACTGTAATAATGTTAAGAAAAAAGAAGATACAGGCTCAGTATTATTATTATTATTCCTCCTTCTATTTTGTTAGTTATGAATGTTACGTTTTTATCAATTGATACAAAACAGTGTGTCTGGATTTTGAAGAAAAATTGAATGTTTGTGAGTGAAACGCTTTTTTTATGTATAAATATTTTGAATAATTTCTAGAATGTAAATGGAGTTACTTTGTCAGCCAATTTTTGGTTTGTTTTTACCAAACACAAAATTGATTGACTGCTTCAAAATGGTGCTAAACATAGCTTTCTTTACTGTAAATCCTGCCATTTTCTGGTCCTAGTAATGTCATTGTAGCTTTGTTGTGAATGTCTCTCAATAAAAACATTGATACTGTAGTCTAGACTCCTCTAAAGTAACAAACTGTACCCACACAAAGTTCTTTGCTGAAATCAATGTAAGATCTTTTTCAATATAATTTCTCTCCTTCAATATGAAAAATATAATAAAAACTATCCATTCTATGCAAAACTTGTCCAATCTCATACATTCACGGTGTTGAAGTGCATCTCGTGGTCTTTGAACTGAGTATGCAGTTGTCACAGATTTAGTGGCAAATGATGTAGATCAGTTGGTTATATAACTTCGGCAAAAGTTTACCTCAAAGCTCAAGATGTTGAAGTAAATGCAGTGAAGCTTAATATCAGCAAATGTTTACATGTGTATTAAAATCAACACAATATGAAGCAGAAGAGTGGTACAGCTTGTATAGACCTACAGCATTACTTCATTTATTTGTTTGCACACAAAAGCAACAAATGTATTAATGCCTCTCTTCCATTCACACAAAGATAAAAGTAACATCTTGTATTTTTGTACAGACTTGAGAGATGTATTCAACATGTATGAGATGTAATTTTCTTAATACATCCACTGAACAGGGTTTTGGAGATTCTCCTGTCAATAAAATGCAACGTACATGACCGTATGCATTCTATGATCAAATGAAGAGTTTTGCCATTAGGCCAATATATTTGCACACTGAAGGTATTTTCATGAGAGCATTTATGAGACATTCACACTGATCACTTTTTACAATTGCCACGCAATGTTGCACAAGATTTCCAAACCCTCAAAACCTATGCAAAAAAAAAAAATTAAAAAATAATTGTTTGTCTCATTCTTTTTTTTTTTTTTATAGCCACTACATGTAATATCATGTTTTCATGTGTATCTACAATATAGCCCTAAACTGTGCTGTATTATGTCTATCAGACCAGCGAAGTGAATTTTGTAGTAGCCATATGTTGATATTGTATGTGTCGCCACAAATGTCTGTGATTGCCGATGCAGAGATTACAAAATACAGAGGCTGTCCTATATACATGTATATTGTAGATATCCCTTTTTGCTATATAGCCTGATATTATTGTGCATTGTCAGTGTATTTGTTGCCTCAAAGCACAGTGATTCCAGTCAAAACATAATTCACAATGCAGGAATGATAGCAAGTATCCTAGCGTGCATCAAGACACTTTTTTATGCTATGTGGAATGCAAGCAGGTGGCATTATTTTCATATGTTAAAGGCATAGTTTACTATTTGCAGATGAAACAAAATCCCAGCATTAGTGCTTTTAAATAGTTCAAAAATGTGAGTTAGGGATAGAAACAACCACTGTAAAAATTTGAAACAGTAAAATTGGTGTTTAAGTATTGTTGAATATATACAAAATGTTAACAATAGTTATACAGTTGAACCTCTCGTATCCGGACAAGTCGGGACCGGGGCTCATCCGGATAAGGGATTTGGCCGGATACGGGAGACTCAATGCTTTATACACGTACATATACATGTACTGATGTAGCGAATTGTAGTACCACAATGTAGTAATGTGTATACTGCAACCTTTCGTTGTTACATTTGGGGATGTTTGGGGATGTTAAAATGTCTGAAGGTAAGCAATTTGGAAGGAAATTTGATGTAATGTATGTTAATCATGTTCGAAGTAATATGTAATTCATGTGTGTTTGTGTAGGAGTTCTCAAGGAGTTAGGAATCCCCCTTTCCTCCCGTAATTATTAAATCAAAAATCACGGCGAGATTGCGTCCGTATAATAGAGAGATCCGGATAAAGGGAGGCCGGATAAGAGAGGTTCAACTGTAATAAGAATGTTTCCAGACTAAACAGTCTACAGTTACGGTTTATTGAAAAAAATACAAAAAATTTAAGATATATCTCCTTGCATTTATTATAGGCTTTATCTCGAAAATTTTATATGATAGGATGTTTTGTGGTACAACAGTACCGACCCATGGTGGAAATAATCCTCAATGAAATTGACAGCTTATACAAAGTTTATGTGGTCCCGAATATATTCCATATTGTTTAAAGTGTTAGATTATCAGTTTCAGAGCTCACTAGAATATATCCATATTAACAGCTACTTGCTGTATGTATCCACTCCAAATTATTGTTGTTATTATTATTATTATTATTATTATTATTATTATTATTATTATTATTATTATTATTATTATTATATTATCATTATCATTATTAAATTATTATTATTATTACTATTATTATTATTATTATTATCATCATCATTATCATTATCATTATCATTATTATTATTATTATTATTATTATTATTATTATTATCATTATTATTATTATTTTGTTGTATAAAGCAAAGATAAGAATCTACATACCCTGTATAAATGTATATAATGCAACAGTCCTCTCAGACACACACTCCTGCTAGAGCCATGCATATTGCAGCAAACAGAATTATATTTCTCTCTGCCAATGTTTCTGAATCTTAAAAACATAATGTATACAATGTAACAGCTTTTTTTTTTCTTATGCCAACTGTATATTATGTGATACACAATGTCTGTGTTATAAAGATGCCAAGAATTATTTCAAAACATTTAAAATTTTCACTACAGTGTACAAACAAAATTGAATTGACAGAGGTGATCTGGGAAAATCGTTTAATTTTTTTCTTCTTCAATAAACATTGACCGAAATTGGATGATTTTAGAGCCAGTTGGAGCCATTTAGGCTAATATCCCATTTAGAGTCCTCCAGATCATAGCACTAACTCTAGGGACTGTGCCATTTTTACCTGAGACAATGGGTACTCTAGACAGTCACAGCAGAAAGCACAAAGCATGAGTCTGGTGTGAGTCTGGTGTGAATCTGGTGTGAATGTGGTGCTAGACAGCCTAGCACGAGTCTAGCACAATCTGTATAGGTTGTGCCATGTTTACCGCAGACTCTAAATGGTCTGTGCATGTGTGCGCATAAGAAACTACCCGCCCCTCTCAAGGAGGAACGCACATCCACTGGTTCCATTGAAGCATAATGCAGACCTTATGCTGGACTACCAGGAAACTCTATACAGGGAGTCTCTTTCAGACCCCTACTGAGTTATGATAAAACAAAAACACTCATATTTGTGTGGCATGTCTTCCGGAGGTTCTCCTAGGTCAGGGGGACTGTGAACGGGGTGTTAGTTTCAATGTTCAGCTTATTAAAAGGTGTTGAATAATGTTGAATAAAAAGCTTTTGAGTCAATTTTGATAAGCCTGATATTTCAGGTAACACTGTATTGATGTACAATGTTTTTGATAGCGTCTTACTGTGATCTGTGTGTGCATGGCGCACAAGCGAATTTCACTCAAAAATAGAATTACTCCAAGGAAAGTTTTGGGCCAAGGGGTCAAAGTTTAGAGGTCAAGTGAAAATGCTAAAATTTTCATTTTTTCCATAAGTTATCTTCATGAAACTTACTATCTATGCATGTACTACCTAGCAATGATTCCCTTGAGAATTTTTGGGTCGTAGGGTTGAAGATCAAGGGTCACAGGTCAGGTGAAAATCCAAAAATCTGTTTACTGCTGAAATTACGAAGTTTTCTCCATGTCTTGAATATTGTTCAGTGCATACAACTGTACACTTCATTACTTAGGTATGAGATATATGTATTACTGCACAATAAACCTGTGAGGAAAAATTTGGGCAATGGGGTCAGGGGTTTCCCCATATTTTGAAAATCGCTCAAAAGACTAAAATATGAACATTACTCCATGGGGTGAAAGGGCAAGGGTTAAAGGGCAAGTGAAAATGCTCAAATTCCCAAATATTTCGTATCTGAAACAATTCATGCACCCAAAAGTAATGTATTTAAAACCAAACACATTTGGGGTTGTGCCATTACACTTTCAAATTTGTCATTTCAGTTCTTTACAATTCTTGAAGAACTGTCGTCTCACACTGTTAAGATGTACTACAAACCTATAGGAAGAATTTTGCGACATGACTGAGGCATGTCAGTCACCATGTGCTGTAAAACGAGGAATGTTTGCGTACATTTTAATTTTGCGAATTTTGCAAGCGCAAAGATTCGCGAAATTAAAATGCACGCGAAATTTTTCGTCTACACTATATGCATTGAACGCCAGTGGCAGTTCGCAAAAATCTCATGCCACGAAAAAGGCCGTTGGCTGCAATCTGTGAAAATTTCGTGCCCGAATATATCATGTTTTACAGCATTCAGTCTAACATTGACTACTATATATGCCGAATATTAGAGTCAGGTGCTATTTATGAAATTAAAGACACGTGAAAATATTGACTCTGATCCCGATGTGAATGTGACATACACGTGTACATTTCTCCATTCAGTACAGGACTCAACGATTGTGAATTTAACCACTCGTAAAATCGTCGGGAATTCCCGATTCGTGAAAATTTTGACTTGCAAAATATATGGGTATACTGTAGTCTATGTATGAATGACATACACATGGTGACTGTGATGTTGGAACCATCAGAGAATAATGTTTCAACCTTATGGCAAAATATGCCATGTCAGTGAGGTGCATGTAATACCTCCCTCAGACACTCCCCTCCATGGCATTTTGACTCCCTGGGTGTAAACTTTTATTGATATTCCCTCCCTTACCAGTCTAGTTCCATGTCATTGTGGCATGCTGACTAAGCAATATCACCTCTTGCTCAATCATACAAGCCTGTATGTCTAGACCTATCATACAATATGCATTTGTGGCATGCTTCTGAATAATGTATTCCTTTTAGCAGACATGTGGCCTGCTACTCTGTTTTTGGAGTGTACATGTAGGGAAGTGTAGTGTATTCGTTAATTGCTTAAAACTGATAAAACCTTAATTTTTTTAAAGTTTTTCATTTTGTTTGTTTGTTGTTGTTTTTTGTCTGTCATATTTATCAGGATGATGATACAAGACCCTTGTTTTCCCTCCTGTGCATTTTTCTGAGATTTTCATTCTTTATGATGGATGTGTGAATCACCGGGTTGTGGTTCGGGAAGAAGCAATTATTGTGTTAGTCTTTGAATACATTGTTACACTACTAAATGATAATGAAGATGAGAAAGGCTGATCTCTTTATTTGTTTCTCTTGTGTTCTTGACAGCATATGGTGATGAGCTTCCGTGTGACGGAATTGCAAGTGCTGTTGGGATATGCAGGACGCAACAAGAGTGGACGCAAACATGAACTGCAAGCAAGAGCACTGTCTCTGCTTAAGAACAACTGCAGCACACCGGTGCAAATCAAAATCAAGGACTTGTACAGGAGGAGGTTCCCGAGGCGACTGGTTGCCCCGCCAACGTATCTCTCGTCAATAGTGCCGGAGCAGCAGACCAAGTTGTCGAGCCACTCGCTGAGTTCGAACTCTCTGTACACGCAGCAGCATGGACATTCACAACACTCTCCGCCCACCTCAGGGCACCACCACAATACCTCCTCACACAGCATTTCTCATTCGCACAGCTCCCACAGTTCTCACAATACGCACTCCTCCCATAGTTCACATAATGCGCATTCTCTGCATAACTCGCATAGTTCGTTATCTCCCCTTGGGTCAGCCTCGTGTCCACCCCAGGCGTATCACCCGGATGTGAACCTCAAGGTTTTGCCATTCTTTGATATCCTTGCGGAACTGGTCAAGCCCTCGGCTCTGAGTAAGTGTTCCCACGAGCTTCTTCGGAGATTTCTTGGCAAATATTAAATCTTCAGCAAGTGTCCTAATGCAGCACAAGATTCTTGTCACAATTGCAGTTTGCCCACAACGAGAAAATACCTGTTGATGTAGATAACTAATAATGAAAGAGACCATCCATCCAAATATGTAAGACAATGTTAATCGTTCTACAAATTAACACCATTAATGAGGCACAGTTCACACTTGACGACGTTTGTGGAACTGGAAAAGATGTAAGAAGCAGATCGTAGGAAAAACGTTTCTTATTCAGAAAGATGGGAATTTTGTGATGATGGTGAATGATATTTAATATTTATACTTAGTTTGTCAGTGCAATTTACTTGTGACTGCATGTGTCTGTGAAATGCACATTTTTGTGAGATGATATTTTGAAATTTGTATTGATGTGCACACATTTTTTTTTCCTAGCATGATTTGTAATTTTGTGTGCACTCTTTTTGTCTTTCTCCCTATTCTTTTCAGTGGTTGCTGGGAAGTACCGCGATCCACAGCAAACAATTCTCTTCCATCTCACACCATCACAAATCACACAAATTCTTGAATCCCAGGACCCAAGGACACGCAACTTTGCAGTACAAGTACAGTTAAGGTGAGCACCAGTTATACCGTTTAGTACTAAAGGGGCATAGTTGTGCCATTGACCTCCATGTACTAGTCTAGAAACTTCAGCTGTTGTCGCACTACGGAAAACTACCATTTGTATAGTTTCAGTACCCAGTATTTTTCTTTACGTAGTTGGGTAGTGTGACCATAAACTTCTCAAGAATTACCAGCAAAACTTCCTTTATACCGTCGGGAAATTTCTCACTTCTGCGAAACTATGTGTAGTTTTGTGTTATGTGACCTCATATGGCTGAAGCTTTGAGAAGTTTGTCACATGATTAGAGCCATTTCATGTTGTCTTCACATTGCACATTATTTTGCATGTTGCTATGGGCTTTTGACATGCGACGTGACCGTTAAGATGATGCAGCCTCCCAAGTGTGATAATGAAAACAGCTGCTTCATGCATGTGCAGAACACCATTTTTGGCCTAATTAGATTCGTCTTCGTGTTCACGTCGGAGATCTTAAGCTTGCTAGTGTTTGCCTCATGGAGGAAGTTGAAATCAACAATCAACATAAACAGATCAATGAAGTTTTAAGCAACACCTCAGGACAAGTACTTCAAAAGTCATGGCATTTTGAATATCAGCAAATTGGATGTGATACCCCAGTTGAGACTTGAAAGCTACAACTGTGGTCAGTTTCAGATGACATCATTTGCACAGAAATTCTTTTTTGTTTGTTAACAAAGAGGGCTGCAAGATATGCCTGAAATGATTAACTTTCTTCATCATGAAAGATGTACTACAATGTAACATTTTTAGTTTATCAACTTGTGAACAATCATACCATGAACCCTGATGTGTTTAATTCTTAAAGAAAGGGAGTTCGTTAAGAAAAAGTAGGAGGAGTGGAGTGATATGATATTGATGGTAATAGTGGTAATGAGAGTATTAAATAATGATGATGGTGATAACAATGATAAACTCAAAAATAATACTAATCGCTATGATACTAATTTACATTCACACTGTCTGAAATACCAAGATTCTAAGAGCCATTTTTTTTTTGTATCATCATACTGATCTGACTGCATGGGGATATAGTCCAGTCAAAATATGAAATGACCCACAACTAATTGCAACAGAAACGATTCCACTTGCATTTGACCCGGAAGAGCTATTGAAATAACATATTAAAAGTTCCCTAAAATTCGAGTGGTGGATCAGTGTCTAATTTGCATAAATTCAAAATGGCCGCCATACAACCTATTTATGCCTATATCTCGGGATATATAACCCACAGAAAGTAAATTCTGGTGTCTAAACCTATGTTTTTTAGGTCAAGGAATGCAAATATGTTATCTTTATTAACTTTCAAGCATCCCTTTATATAGTTTTTGCATATATTTGCATATAATTACATACAAAATGGCCGCCATATTGCCTGTGCAAGCCCGTATCTTCGTATATCATTAATGTAGTATACACTCAGAATTAAGTCGCTATATATCTGGACATAAAACCTGTAGAAAATAGATTTTGGTGTCTAAGCCTATGGTTTTTAGGTCAGGAAATACAATTATGATACAAGCAGTAACTTTCAAGCTTCCCTTTATACATTTTCTGCATATATTTGCATTTAATTAAATGCAAATTGGCCGCCATTATAACTCCACAGGTTTATATCTCTATCTGTAAAAGGTACCCAGTGATGGTGTCTGTGGTCTTAATTTTACTGCTGAAAATCAGTGATGTAGAATACGTTCCACTCAGGAATAATTACCTATATCTCACTAAAAATTTGCATAGCTATATCTAAGCATAAATCTATTCAAATTTTTATCGTGAATATAATTTCTGATATACGAATACGAGCTACAGAACGTTAATTGTACTGTAATTAATGCATCCAATATTTCAAGGGCAAAATTGTTAGAATTCCATTCACGACCTTAACAATTATCCTTACACCCAGTTTTATATTCTTGCATTGATTAAAAGTATTGTACTACATTAAACTCACATTTTCTTGAGATAAAGCCTCAGAACAGAAAACAACTGTAAGTACGATCAAATAGAACATATCTTTATTTAACTATAATCTCAACTTAGCTTCCAAAGTGTGCTCAATAGGTACATAACAGTAAAGTCTCAAATTATGTAGTAGGAATCGTTAAAAAGATTTTTATGATTGCATGATATTTAATGCATTATATTGTGTAATTTTACCCTCATGTTTACTGCTTATACTTGTGTCTATGTTGCAATACTTTTTTTTTTAGGCCAAAGGGGGGGGGGGGGGAGGGGAAAGTCATCAAGATCATGATTATCCATAAGCTACTCTACAAAAGTTTCATGAGTTTGGACATTTGTTTAGATGATGTTCTTGTCATATTATCTCATATAGCTTTCAAAGTGTGCTTACGGTACACCAAAATTGGTCTTAAATCATTCAGCAGATTTTTTTTCAAACATCTTTTTCCTTACCTGCGATGATTTGCAGCCATGTTTAGTCGATACTTGTGTCTTTTGTTGCAAAACTTTTGGCAAAGGCATGTTTATCAATGAGCAACATATGACCGTGATAATTTGTATGGAAGTGGATTTTGTCATATTTTTGCGTGGTTTCACCCAATGACTTACAGAAAAAAAGCCAGATACAAAAAAAAAAAGAAAGAAAAGAAAAAGGAAATGCCTTAACATTTCTATTCCTAGTACTCTGGATTCATCAGTCGATCAATACAAACAGCATCCTTCTCATTGGCTTCAAGCTCATAAAACGCTTATAAATTCTGATAAATGTTACTTTTACCATTTTCGTGTTGTATCTGTTACATCAGGCTGTTAGCAAACTGGTAGTGTATAGTTGCAGGGCAAACAGATTTGACTGCACACAACCCATATCAGTGGCAGATGCGGGCCATTATAGATCAGACACTTGTAATGTATTTCTAAAATATCTGAGGAGTCAGGTGATGCTGTTCTAATTGGTGACTAGGAATGAATAACATTCTTGAAAGACATCAACACAGTTTACAACAAATGTGAGACTTACCACTCTTCTTTTCGTCAGTATGAAATGAAGCCGGGATCCTGTTTGCTTTACATTAATCGACTGCAATTTCACACTATCCTAGTCCAGAGTTTGTGGTTTAGAACACTTTGAGTGTAAGCGAGTTTTCATGTTTTACACTTTTATCATTGATCTATATTTTCAGAGATCACATTACATACCTTAAGTATCTGTATCATCGCAAGACAGAAAATGAAAATGATGTACTTGAAACGGAAGAAAGTTTTCTTGAAATCCAATGACTTTGATTCATTAGATTTTAAATTCATCTTAGCCAAAGGTTCAAGACAGCAAAAAAGGTTCAAGCTAATATTGCAAATAGCCATTTATCTTCTGGCGTCCGTCGACAGTCATGCATGCATTTTCAAAAACCATTTTCAGATTCTCTTTTAAGACCCCATGTAATTACAGATCTTCAACAAACTAGGCAAGTAGCATCCCAAGGATGACAGACTATCAAGTTGTTCAAATAGACGCCATGTCCAAAAGGTCCCAGAACCCCCAAATTAAGGAATTTATCATTAAAAAAACCTCACACACACACACACACACACACACACACACAAGCAGAACCAGTTATAACAGAGCTAGGTAAAAAGTACAAAGATGAATATCTTGGAGACTGCATAGTTTCGAAGTTTTATCTTCCTTCTTTTCAAAATTTTACACATTATTTATATATATATATGGTACCAGTACAGAAAATATGACGAAGTAGGGTGGTAATGCATTTCAGTCCAGCAGTGCTATTTAGTCACACCAAATTTTCGACGAATACATTCATCTTTCTTCAGAATTGCCATTGTCGACCTTCAGGAGGACAAATATATTCGTCGAAAATTTGGTCTGAATAACTAGCACTGTCGGACTGAAATGCATCACCAGTCGCCATCATATATATATATATATATATATATATATATATATTTTTTTTTTTTTTTTTTAACGTGTGGGCACTAATGTCCCCATCTGTATCTAGAGTTGCTGCTTTTATAAAACCAGAAGAGCATCGAGTAAATACATCAGTGAGTGTATTAGCATACTTTCAAGATTGTTATGGCAGATGCAGGGGTGACCTCCTTGGGGCTAGTGCCAAATAGGTACCAATTTTCACTCTTTCATCTTAAAAAAAAAAAAAAAAAAACTGTTTAATTTGTTATCAAACTTGGCTGGTAGAATATTGGTATATAAAATGGGAACCATCCCCCGGCCACAGAATGCCCAAAGGCACCTCGAATCTGATCTAGGTGCGGCCACCTTTGGGCTGGGACCAAATTATTGGAGGCCACTTTTGATTTTTGATCCTCCTTTTGAAAACACACGGTCAAATTTACAACAAACTTAGTACTGTAAGTGCATTTATCGCTAGTGTCATGCATATATGGACATCATGCCTCCCTGGGCCCTGGAGGTCCCTAAAGGCTTCCAGATATGGCCCTATTACACAGTTTCCCAACGTCTTCCAATTTCCTTTCTCCCAAGTAATAGTCTGTAAACATGCAAGGAAGGGGAACTTGAGATGCTCGGATGACGGCTGGACCCCTGGGTCTTTTATTCAGAAAGTGAGTGAGTGACATTGTACCCTGATATGACAAGATCGTCATCTAATGTCCAATGTCATGAAACTTTTGTAGAGTAGCTTATGGATATAAGCTACTCTTAATTTGAATAGGTTTATGTATGAATATACGCAAATTTTTTAGTGAAATATAGGTAATTATTCCTGAGTGGAAGGTATTCTACGTACATCAGTGATTCTCAGCAGTAGAATTAAGACCACAGACACCAACACTGGGTACCTTTTACAAATGGAGATATAAGCCTGTAGAGGTATTGTGGCGGCTTTTTTGCATTTAATTAAATCCAATATATGCAGAAAATGTATAAAGGGAAGCTTGAAAGTAACTGCTTATATGATAATTGTATTACTTGACATAAAAAAAAAAAGGATTAGACAAAAGAATCTATTTTCTGCGGGTTTTATGTCCAGATATATAGCGACTTATTCCTGAGTGTACTACATTACTAAGATACCTGCTTGTACAGGCAATACGGTGGCCATTTTGTATGTAATTATATGCAAATATATGCAAAAACTATATAAAGGGATGCTTGAAAGTTGATTAAGATAACATATCTGTATTCCTTGACCTATAAAACATAGGTTTAGACACCGGAATTTACTTTCTGTGGGTTATATATCCCGAGATATAGGCATAAATAGGTTGTATGGCGGCCATTTTGAATTTATGCAAATTAGACACTGATCCACCACTCAAATTTTAGGGAACTTTTAATATGTTATTTTAATAGCTCCTCCGGTTCATATGCAAGTGGAATCGTTTCTGTTGCAATTAGTTGTGGGTTAACCCACTTTTTGTCGTATTTTGACTGGACTAATACAATAAGAGAAGTGGACTTGGTCTATGAAGTGATGTTTTGGTTGGGGAATACAGTGTACAGGTGGGAGATTTTGGTGAGAAACCACTGCAGGTAGCTCATAAGGGAAAAATTGGAAAGGAAATAGTTAGTGATTGGTCGATTTGTTGGATAAGAAGTCAAGACTCTCCTTGCCAGTGAACACGAGTGATGGCCATGTGGCTGTGTGGCAGAAAGCCGTGTGTGGGTGTTTTGTTCAGTGACATACATGTACCCGGTAGCTGAAAGGGCGGAAAGTGACCCTTAGCTGGTGGCACAGGATTCATGGTCAGGTGGATGTGAGCTGGCTGGATAACATCCACTATTGCCCACATGTTGCGCTCTGTCAAGTGCTTGAAATATACAGTATGATCTCTGTCACTTTGACTCAGGCGATGAAATGGAGTGAAGCGATGAAAGATACTATCGTAGTCACTGTTTCATGTAAGTTATCAGCTATGCATTGCTGAATGCAAATTTGATTCCCTGAAATACATCAAGTACTGGTACACTGTGTATGTGGCTTTTATTGTATGCAATATTATATGTTAATGAAGGAGAGCAATGATAATTTGTTTTATAATTTATTTATAGATTTTTCTCACTCATGTGAAATGCCTTTTTTTTTTTTTTACTTTATTTCTTCTCATTACTGTTTAATCTCTAGGTTTTTTTTTTTATTGTATTTTACATTTTGCAGTTATGATTCAGTCACTTTTTTGTTTATTTTGCTGCTGCTGCTGCTGCTGCTGTAAAAGTGGAAGTCACTGGGTTAATTTGCCCACATTGAGGCATTTTACATAGTGGGGACTTTGTAATAATCTTGGGCCTTTCAAAACTGTAAGATTGCCATGGATTTATAGAATTATAAACTATTCTCACAAAATCTGTAGATTGTTACTCTTCTTATGCATGCGGATCGATATGGCTCACATTTGTCGGGGGAAAATTTCCACTTACTTGCACACTTATTGTAGGAATCAAATTGTGCTTGGTGAAATAATCATGGTAAGCTTGACTCTTTGCCGATGAGTTGAATAGTCTTGTGTCTCGGTCATATATCCAGCTTTGCTCTTTGCATTTCGCCATAGCAGATAATATGCATTCATGCCTCTGGATACACTATGACTCCAAATATGCACAAGAGCACATCATTCAGTATAATATAATGCTAATTGTTAATCACAGTTGAGATATTGTATGTGATCTGTACCTGATTCTGACTGCCTAAGATTTTAGTAGAACTGGGTGCTCCCATCATGCAAAAAGAAAAAAAAAAAGAAAAAAAAAGAAAAAAAGAGTTGTGAGCATTTTATGATTGCACTTTTTGAGTTCACTCAAGCCAGGTTAAAGTGATGTCCTTGAAAGTGCCACCTGAATTTGCTAAGTCAGTAAAAATTTTGCTTGTCATTTTTGTCAAAGGGACTCTGTGTAATGTAGTCAAGATGGATTTAATCCAATGAGTCACAAGTTTGAGCTACTTGGCAAAGTAGTGGACTGGACAGAACACCAAATATAACTGTTTATCAGTGCATGTGTGTATTATATGTTTGTCTTTAAATAGCCTAGCATGCAGGTATACCCAGTTGCATGTGATACAGATATAATGAATATGATCATCACTATCACTGTTGATTGTATTCTGTCATTTATTTGTAATATGTTTTATTCATAGGAAGTATTGGAAGTAGGTTTTCAGATGTGTGATATGGACAGTAGATAAATTGGCTTCTGTGTTGTATTTTACATCCGTCATAAATCTGTAATTATTACTTTTCCCAGTGGCTAATATGAAAGGCAGAATGAAACCTGAATATGTGAAGTCTTTTTTTGATGCATTAATGCCTGGTGTTAATACTTTCTTTGAGTCTGTCATGTAAAAAGATCAAAATTTTGTGAAATGAATCATTATGGGTAGACCTAGTGGGTGTGTGTTTTTATGTCTCATGATTACTTGGTTAATCATCATTTAACCTGTTGAGGACAGGCTGATTTTGCTATAACACACATTTCCCATAGACACCTGCCAGAGTATTCTTGGGACTTGTCTTCAACGGGTTAATGCTGCAATCAGCATTTTTTTTTTTTTTGTATGGAGATTTCTTAGCGTGATTGTTAAATGCCTGTGAAACCTGCAGTGAATGTTCATCCAGGAGGGTGATTGTGCATAAAATGATTTCAAAGTTACAGTCTGCATCATAGTTAATCAGTCTCAAAGGTTACATATTGCACAAATCTTCAACTCATGCTTTGTGAGACCCAAACTTCTTCCAATATTTTCTGGTAGTCCATGAAGTAAGGCCATCCAATGTAATTATTATTTTGCACAGATCAAATACATTCCTTCCCAAGAAATTAATTTGTGTGTGTGTGTGTGTGTCATTGTTCAGAATTTCAAGTAAACTACAATGTACCTACCTTCCCAAGAAATTCAACCATTTTGTCAGTCATTACCCACAAGCTGCTTTAGTCTATTAAGCTACATGTACTTGCTACATGTTTTGTACAATATTGTACAAGGGGGGTGAGGAGAGACTTTTCCCACCTCCCTGGTACAAGCATGGTAATGTGAATTTGCACATTGCACACAGAAATCTGGGGAATCAGGCATTTTGCAGGAACAGCTGAGAATTTGTTGTCGTTACAAGTTGATTACTTCTGCACATCTTATGCACACTCTAGACAAGGCAGAATATGCTCTGATATTGGATGATGATTTTTTTTTTTTTTTTTTTCAAATACAAGTGTATCTATGGAGAAAACAGCAGTGTAAATGAATGGCATGATAGTATACACAATGTGATATATCATGCAGGCAAGCCCAGAGGGAGAACGTGCGTTCATGCTTTATTCCTTCAGAAAATGTATTACATACAGTAGCTCAGGGAATAATTTTCGTTGTATCACATCATACTTTGCTATCTATGCATTTTTGATGACTGCTGTACAAAATTTCCTGCGTGTTGCAGTTTGTTTGTTTTTTTTACATAGGACTGCATACTGTAGCACTGTGTTTAAAGTATTTTTCCATTGATTAAAACTGCTAATCAAATTTTGAGAATTACAATTATTCCCTGTAGCTGATATAGTGTATAAATGAGTTTACTAATGATGTAATATATGTACTGAAAGGGTCAGCATTGAGCTAAACTGACATGGGGGGGGGGGGGGGGGGAATCAGCATTTGCAAAAGACATCTTTCCAGGATATATGCACCAGACATTGTAAGGAGTTTACAGTACTATCTTTTGGAACTCTTAAAATGTGTGGCTAGAGCTGTTATTCAGTACTGATTTTGTCACAAATACCTGAGAGCAGATTTGACTATTCAAACCAATTTGGGGGAAAACTTTCTAGATCTGAAACATCACTTAGAATCCCCTGAAGCATGCAACACCTTAAAAGGTTTTGCTGTGTTCACGCTAGATGATTGGGACTCTAAAAGGTCTCAGCACAAAGCTTCTAGCACAAGTCTGGAGTGAGTCTGGCTTGTCTGGAGTGAGTCTGACTTGAGACTGGGGTGAATGTGTCGCGTACATTGTACAGATATTTTCGCAAATGAGGAGGTCACAGACATTTTTGTGAGATTTTGTTTTCGCGGAGGCCCTCATAAGTGCACTTACACCTTGGCGCATGGTGACATTTTCTGCATGTTATATTCGTGGTCGAATTGTGATTCGCGAAATTCACAAAAATTAAACCCTCGCGAAAAATATCAGTTTATACAGTAAGTAGAGTTAAGCTCATTTTAGGAGTTTGAACATTTTGGCATTGTACAAATGAAATGAAAAACAAACTTAATCTCTGTGATTGAAAGATCATGCAAGACTTCTGTATGTTTATCATTAACAGATTTTGCTTGGCAGAAACCAGCTGTGAACAAGATGACCGCATTCCAACTAGTGTGACAGTAAAAATCAATGGAAAACTCTGCACACTACCGGTGAGTATAGAAATCATGATGCAACTTGAACTGTTACACTTGTAATGTGTGTACCAACTTACAAAGCTAAAGTAATTACTAATCCACGTTTTACATTTGATATTTTGTGCAGGTACTTACAGGTAAGTTACACATGAGGTCAACATTAATTTTAATGGCAGATGTGAGCCCTGAGTAGTTAATGTATCCTCCCTGGTTACTATTTATTGCTAGCTGGCGCCAGTGTTATGCCTTTAAAATGTCCAGCTTGCAATAGGAAATTACTTTAGACAATTGATAAACACAATGGAACATGTACACATCTACTGGAGTGTCTGCCCAAACAGGCACACTTTGTGACAAAAAAAAAAAAAAAAGAAGAAGAAGAAGAAGAAAAGATAAGATCACCATACACTGTAGTTCACTTTTGTTACTTCGGTTGACTGTATTGCACATACTGTATATCAAGTACTAGGGAATTTTTGCAGCAGAAAATAGTCATCTGTGATCATAAGATTGGCAATACTTCTGCATATTCTTTTGAGAAAGATCGGATGAAAATGGTACACTCATTCAATCTACAAAACCAGCAAAACAACAACAAGAAGCAATCTTTAGATTTTGTCAATTTCAGAGAGAAACGGACACTCACATTTTCCAAGATGTGTTAAGAATCACAGAAAACAAAAGGCTCATTTGAAAGATTTTTTTTTTTTTCTGTAGAAACACTATAAAGGATTGATATTCTTGAATAAAAATGCCTCTTTGTCAATGCCTGGTAGTTTGTATAGTTAATGCACATTGTTGATATTTAGACTTTAATTGGACTTTCATCATAAATCACATTGATATGGAATTTCCTTTGACAGGGCTGACCATTTTTTGCAGAAATCATTCATACTCTCTGTGTATATATCTTCCACATGCAATTTCTGCCACGCACACACAAAGCTTTGTATTCCAAAGTTGGTTTAAATTTAGTCCATGTACTAAATTAAGCATGAAAGTATAGCTGTACCTTTCACATACACTTATCAACATGCAGTGTGGAGGTGTAAGCAGTCTGTCACGCGCCTTGACGCCAAAGTAATGTGCATAAACCATGGACTTTGTAATGTAAACCATGTTTGTGATTACAGGTCAAATAGTTTAGAATACCGGTATATTTTGTGATTTGAGCGCATACTATGCGTTATAAATAGTTATAAATAACCTACACAAGAAAGTCTACTCCACTCTCACAGCAGAACCTATTGCAAAAGAGATTAAGTTACGAATATGATATCAAAATATGTGTCACAGCAGTCCAAAACAACATATTATGGAAAATTCCACCCCTTCTTTCTGCATGAGAATAGATAGTATATAAGTTATTACACCATGGGGTTGAAAAGTGCCTTAAATTCATGTTGGATCTCGGATGTCAACAGTACTCCTTGTCTCTGGCTCGATGGTATTATGATCATCAAGTGTGATGTGAAATGGTGATCGGCGATGAAGGATGTTAGATGATGAGAGATAGTGTAGTGTGAAAAGAGTGAATGAATGAACCAAATCATCCTTTAATCTGTCAAATCATTTGCCATTGCAGTAAAGACCCATTGAGGCACTAATGCCCCCCCCCCCCCAACTTTAAAGGCCAAAATGTCAAGTTGCTCTGAATTTTAGTCATTGTCCAGTGCAATAGTAAGTTGCGGTGATTTTTTTTCTTTTTTTTAATTCTGACATGAACAAGAACTGTACGCTATGTCACAGATCAGGACTTGTAAGATAATTTAGCAAGGGTTAAATTTGTCATCAAGAACCATAGTGACAAAACATGAAATTTTTATCCCGTAGTAGGAAGGAGAGTTGCAGATTTCTCACCATTGAAACAGTATGCATTGTATTTTTGGGAGGTGATATATTAGCATTGCTACTTTTGCAAAATCCACTTGACTTGCGAAAGTATACCCACCACAAAGTTTATGGTGTTCTTACTTTACTGATGTTCTTGTCTTATTGTAAAAGCTGTTATTATTGCGAACAGATCTTTAATGAGGAGGTCACAGACATTTTCATGAGATGTTGTTTTCGCGATTTGACACCGAGGCTATCATAAGTGCAGTAATGCATGTCCATTTGCTATATTTTTGCATGTTTTTAAATCCACAGCCCAACAATGATTTCTAAAATTCTTAACTAGAAAAGCACTCTGAGAGCGCGGACCTCAACCGAGCAGCTAATTTCCACCGATGATCTTGTCCTTCCATAGAGATCAGTGATTTCAACCCAAACATATACATGCATGCTGAAAATCACCCAATTTCCCAATATAGAAGCCTTTTGTTATGTCATCAACTTCCAGCTGCGCAGCGCGCCTCGCCTTAGCAGAAACTATAAGGCGCATTTCAGTGCGCGTATGAAAACCTCAAAAATGCGCAGCTTGAACTCCAAAGTTCATTGACCCTCCCTGCCAAAATATCGAAAATCCTTCATAAAATCTATAAGAATTTCTGGATCACTACCAAAATTTGATCATCTGTTACTTGTTACATTGCCAACCTTTCCTGCAATTTTCATCTGAATCAGTTTTCAACTCAGCGCGCCTCGCCTTAGCAGAAACAATAGGGCGCATTTCAGTGCGCGTATGAAAACCTCAAAAATGCACAGCTTGAACTCCAAAGTTCATTGACCCTCCCTGCCAAAATATCGAAAATCCTTCATAAAATCTATAAAAATTTGTGGATCACTACCAAAATTTGATCATCTGTTACTTGTTACATTGCCAACCTTTCCTGCAATTTTCATCTGAATCAGTTTTCAACTCAGCGGGCCTCGCCTTAGCAGAAACTATAGGGCGCATTTCAGTGCGCGTATGAAAACCTCAAAAATGCGCAGCTTGAACTCCAAAGTTCATTGACCTCCCTGCCAAAATATCGAAATCCTTCATAAAATCTATAAAAATTTGTGGATCACTACCAAAATTTGATCATCTGTTACTTGTTACATTGCCAACCTTTCCTGCAATTTTCATCTGAATCAGTTTTCAACTCAGCGCGCCTCGCCTTAGCAGAAAGTATAGGGCGCATTTCAGTGCATGTATGAAAACCTCAAAAATGCGCAGCTTGAATTCCAAAGTTCATTGACCCTCCCTGCCAAAATATTGAAAATCCTTCATAAAATCTATAAAAATTTCTGGATCACTACCAAAATTTGATCATCTGTTACTTGTTACATTGCCAACCTTTCCTGCAATTTTCATCTGAATCAGTTTTCAACTCAGCGCGCCTCGCCTTAGCAGAAACTATAGGGCGCATTTCAGTGTGTGTATGAAAACCTCAAAAATGCGCAGCTTGAACTCCAAAGTTCATTGACCCATCCTGCCAAAATATCGAAAATCCTTCATAAAATCTAAAATCTATAAACATTTCTGGATCACTACCAAAATTTGATCATCTGTTACTTGTTACATTGCCAACCTTTCCTGCAAGTTTCATCTGAATCAGTTTTCAACTCAGCGCGCCTCGCCTTACCAGAAACTATAGGGCGCATTTCAGTGCGCGTATGAAAACCTCAAAAATGCGCAGCTTTAACTCCAAAGTTCATTGACCCTCCCTGCCAAAATATCGAAAATCCTTCATAAAATCTATATAAATTTCTGGATCACTACCAAAATTTGATTATCTGTTACTTGTTACATTGCCAACTTTTCCTGCAATTTTCATCTGAATCAGTTCTCAACTTTGAGTTATTTTGCACACAGACAGACAAACAAACAAACAAACAAACCAATGGTAATGAAAACATAACCTCCTCCCTTGGCAGAGGTAAGAATTAAACTTAAGTGAAAATAACAGCTTTCACAGTATTCTAATACCCCAAAGACATGTACTGAATACGCCAAATATTTCGTGAGATTTTTATTTTCGCGAATTTCGCAAGTCAGGTGATATTCGCGAATAAAGACACTCAAAAATAATGACTCTGATCCAGATATGAATGTGACGCACACATTATACATTTCTCCGCTCAGTACAGTACTCCACGATCGCGAACTTGACCACTCGCGAAATCGTTGCGAAGTTGCTATTTGCAAAAATTTAGACTCGCTGTTATGGTGTATAAAGTACTCTTTGCGAACCGATATATTGCAAGATATTGTGATTACTTGCCATGTAGTACTACATTGTAAATAAGTGCTGGGGTTAAGAAGGTGCTTAGGGCATGCCCTGTTATCCCTCCCTTTAATAAGGGATTTGTATTTCAAGTTACCTTCCAAACACACACAGAGCAGTGCATAAGCACACACACACACACACACACACATATACACACAAACACACACACACACACACAGAAACATGCACACAAGACACACAACCACACACACACTCACAGTGCATGCAAAACACATGTTAGCATGCACAGATACACAACATACACACAAATACACACAACATTGTATAAGCACTGCAGTTACACTGTACCCGGATGTATAAATGGCATTCACTTCTATCGTATTGTACACACAGATACACACACACACACACACACACACACACACACACACACACACTGTATCTGTATGGAAATGTCTTTGTGTGTGTATTATACGATATCTGTGTATCATTTGTGTGTATGGAAGAGGCAGCAGTGGTCATATCACAGCATTGCAATCATTGTTGTGTATGGTTGTGTATACATGCATAATAGCTGTCTTCATGTGTTTGTGTATGCGTGTGTACTTGTATGTATGTGTGTCTTGTGTATAATATCTAGTGTGATAGAGTTTCTTGGCTTCAATGTTATAAATAGCTCTTTGTCAACATGCATTAAAGATTTGTTTGCTAAAACCGTTGCCTGAGCAAGACTTACATGTTTGTAATGTTCATGCATTTGCATACATACACACTCCAGTTATACAATCTTTAAATCCCCAAATA
This sequence comes from Diadema setosum, assembly GCA_033980235.1. Classification (NCBI taxonomy): domain Eukaryota; kingdom Metazoa; phylum Echinodermata; class Echinoidea; order Diadematoida; family Diadematidae; genus Diadema; species Diadema setosum. Next base: position 20,623,731 of record CM067063.1, read on the forward strand.
TATACTGTACCTATTACATACATTGCACAGTGTTTAAAAGACAAAAACAAAAGATCATGATATATATTGAGACTTTTATTACTTAGAGCTGATGCTTTTGAATGGTAAAGTCAATGATTCACGCCTATATTATTATTATTATTATTATTATTATTATTCAATCATTGCAAGGAAATAATGTATCACTTTCGGTTTGAATAAGTTTTGATATATCATCATGATTATTATTGCTTATGTGGGTGTGGGATTGAAGATATGGAATAAGATGCAATAGTTAAACATGACGTGGGAGTGCTGTGCTTTACATTGCTGGGTAGACAGTGAAATAACAGTAAACAATAATATTGTTCACTCCTGGCTGAACAGGAACCTTTTTGAATTTTATCGTAGCAACAGTTCTGGTTTCAGTCTCCTGCTTGTCACAAGATCATGTCATTCACAGAGATTTTATGCCTGTGGAATATGTGTTGTCAGTAGTAACAAAAACACACTAAAGCTACACTTAGTACTACAGCTGCAAGGAACGTGTAGAAAACTGATTGGTTAGTACTGCAGTGCCGAGTGAACATTGTAATATTAATGACAGCAAGGGCTTTGTACACAATCTGGTCCCAGTCCTATGTTATACAGGAGTGAATTATTTTTGTTTTATTTTGTTGTTGTTCTGTTTGTTGTTGTTGTTGTTTGTTTGTTTGTTTGTTTTTACAGGGGATGGGGCTACAGTAGTATGTCATTCATGCCTACTGATGTACATTCATTCTTTAGAGGAAAGTGTAGTCGGTCTGAAATGGTACATTGTGGCCTCTGTGGCTCCAACCTGTACATGTGGACTTTGTACCTTTGAATGGATTAACATTTGACCCCCCCCCCCCAAAAAAAAAAAAAGAAAAAAAAAAAGAGAGAAATCCATAAACTGAACAGCAAAGCAAACACAAGCTTAAACTGCTCTGCTGCACATAATTTTTTGTTGTGCTTTGAAAAGTGTCAGAATAAAGGAAAACTGAGTGAAATTCGACCAATGATGAGGAAGTTCTTACTGTTTGAATGTTGGCTTATCTCCTAACTGTAATTTTTATTTTGTGTAATATTGTATACATTGTACTATAAAGTTTACACTTTCATGCCATTGTTTAATGCGCAAGAGAATATTTTGCGGTTGTCATCTGTCATAACAAACCTGACAGATATTAATACACTTCTTTTGTGTAGAGTATGAATAATGTTGCTATGTATATAAACCGAACCTCAATGTGACTACAGAGGGTATTGTCCCATTACTCTTGATTCTGGCTAGAGGGAGGGACATTCACTAGTGTTGTCTCCTAATTCTCAGTTAGGTTCATGTGGGGATTCCCACTTTTCTTGGAAGTTTGTAAGTATCACTATCAGAATGTCACTTGACAGCCTCCAAATAGTACAGCTTCTATGAACAAAGTTTTGGTAGTCTGTCAAAGATGCGATGTACATCATATTTAAAAGCTTTATGACATTGAGCCTTGTTGAGGACACAGTATGGTAGATGATGTTTGTTACAAGTGTTTCAAAGGTTCAATAATCCGAAAATGAACTGAAATAAGGTTTGTTATTCCGAAGGTTCGTTATTCCGAAACTTATACGTTACTCCGCTAACTTAATCGTTATTCCGCAAATTCTATATACCTACACTTTGTATGTATTAAAGTAACTGTTTGTTCATCTGAAAATAAAAATAGGGTTCATCAGTCCGAACATTTGTGTATTAGTCTGAAGGTTTGTTGTTCTGATGGTTTGTAATTCTGAAAATGATTCAAGGTTTGTTTTTCAGAAGGTTCGTTAATCCAAAAACAAAATGAAGGGGTGTACTTAATGAACCTTCAGAATAACAAATGTTTAGAATAATAAATTGTAAAATTGGTAGTATGGCTGCCAGTGAAAAAGTAGGATTCTCTGCCAATCCTAGTTACGATCGTTAACTGGTTGAGAACTGTAGTAAGTGCTGAATAATTTGGTCAGTAGTACATGTGGTGTCTGTTTTTAAACAGAGCGCCAACAAATTAAACTCTTCTCCATGGATGAAAATCGCTTTTCTCTGCATTTTATGGTGGAAAAGCCTTCTTGTAGTTGTTTGATTGTTTTGGTAATTATTGTCGTTTGAAAGAAGAGCAAATTATCCTATTTTCCATTATTCTGAATTGGAGATTTGACTGTACCCGATGATGTCACCTGTCATGGCTGCTTCCGTACCCCCCCCCCCCAAAAAAAAAAAAAAAAAACACCCAGAAAATTTGTAGTATTTTCACATCCCTCTGCTTCTCAAGCAAAAGCATACTGCATCCAGCATACAGAGCAACGTGTACCATGAAATTCATTCACATCACACAAAGCACACACGGTATATGGACAATATTTGAAGGTCATAGTACATTTGTGTACTAGTAAAAATGCATGATCAAGCACATACTGTAAATAACAGACATGAAGTGAAAAGAATTGAAGTATCTAAGGAAACCATGTTTGTTTGTTTTCTCTTATTACTACTCATCAAATCCCAGAAATTACATTTCTGTGGTTAAGTAATGTATCTTTGTAATTACAATCTTTGCTGTTCAGTTTTAGTTTTTGTACTTCTTTGCTATTTGAGCCTGCTGTTGTTCATATGAATTATGATCATTTGTTTTGTTGCAGAATTTTTAAAAACTTCGTAATGATTGCTATATTTAAAGGACAAGTTCACCTTTGCATACATGTGGATTAAGTGAATGCAGCAATATCAGCAGAATACATCAGTAAAAGTTTGAGGAAAATTTGACAATCTGTTCAAAAGTTTTGAAATTTTCTGCACAGTCACTGCTGGATGAGAAGACTACTACAGTGTATGATGTCAAATGTGTAAACAATATAGGGAAAATATAAACAGGATTCCACAAAGTTTCATGTTTTCTTTTTTTAAAGTACACATTCCCTCGACTTGTTACTGGCATATGTTAAGGGTAATATTCCCCCTGCCTTCTGAAAGAGGCAAGTCAAGTGCTTTTTTATTAAGCCAGAAAAGTAGAAATATTATGAATTTTCTTTATAATTTTGTGATATCGTTCTATGCAGGTGACATCACAAGCTGTAGTAGTCTTCTCATCCAGCAATGGCAGCATTGAAATGAAAAAAAAAAAAAATCTTAACTTTTAAACAGATTGTCCGATTTTCCTCAAACTTTAATTTTAACTTAAATTGGCAATGCATTCTCTTAAAATTAAATTTCTTGTCTCTCTCTCTCAAGCTAGGCAATGTTTAGAAGGTTATTTCTGATGGATTTAATGACTTTTATCTGTTCTTAATATCTGTCCATAATATCTGTCCATTATGAGACATATATATTGAAATTATGTGAGCGGTGCCAGTTTCATGACGAAAAGATGATACTTTCTGCAACAACATTACTCTTGAATTCAATGGGGCGATACATGTATTTGTGAGGATTACTTTGAGTGTTGAAACTGAACTCACATTGTTGTATTTTTATATGCTAATTGTTCGTTCTTATCCTTCGTCCTGTTTCCACCTACTGCAGCCATGTTTTCCACAGAACAAGCCCGGTGTGGAAGTCAAGAGGCCAGGGCGGCCAATCAACATCACCCAACTCACCCGACTCAATGCAACCATGCCAAACTACATTGAAGTCCAGTGGATTCCCGAAATCGGAAGGGTAGGTAGTGAAATGAGAATGTTTGAAATTAGCATGTTACAAGAGGGGAAGACCCTCTGTAACCCAAGTCCTCAGAATCACACTTCTGTGTTCCTGCTGCTGTACATATCTTTTTATTTCTATTTTTAGCATTTATTTGCTATTTCATATCGTAGAGTAGATTCTTTTATTTGAAGCCTACTGTAAAATAAGGAATGTTCGTGTGTATTTTAATTTTGTGAATTTCGCAAGAGCCAAGATTCGCGAAATTAAAATGTATGCGAAAGTTCTTGTCTGCATTATATGCATCGAATGCCAGTGGCAATTCGCGAATATTTCTTGAGGCGAAAAAAGCCATTGGCTCCAATTCACAAAAATTTTGTGTTGCAAATATATCACGTTTTACACTATTATGGGTATAGTATTTTGCTCTGCACCCCCCCCCCCCATCACAATTTATGATGGTCCTTAAATTTGCAACACATTTAAGAAGATTGAAATTGGGTTTTTCTGTGTGATTTTGTCCTGATAACAATTTCCATCTGATCTTCAGTATAGAATATGCAGTTAAAGTCAGTGTTGCCAATTTTGAATGATGACACTACAGTGATTTGTAAACCAAATTCCCCCAGAACTTAGTAGCTCTATTATGGTTGCATAAATAACATGTTGGTCTATTCATTTTGCGTGTGTAAGAGGTGGATTTGGGTTGTTGTTTTTTTCTGTCACTCAGAGGCATGCAACAGTTGGTTATTTTTTTTTTCTTTACTGTTCATTGGAGAGGGGCCACCAGAGGGGGGAGGGTATAAAGGTTGATGGATTATCTTGTGTGATCATTGTTAGTAGCTGTTGTGAAGTTTACTGCTGGTATAATTTAATACAGTGCGAAAATGGCAACCTTGACTTGTCCATGACTGAAATTCTATTGTGGCTTTCTAGGGGTTGGAAGTGTTCATCTAGGGAATGTTCTGTAACTCTGGCTAAAGAAGGGAAGAATATGATTTTGATAACGAGCTTTATTTCATCAATTCCAATCTATTCACAAGAATGTGACAGCCAAAATGAAGGCATAGCATAAACAGTACAGAGAAACGTTGGGAGAAAGGTGAATATGTTAGGGCTGATCCTTAGATGATAAACAGACATCAAAGTTGATTAATTGATTTTGTGCACTTCTGGACAGTCTTAATCATTGATTAATTTCTTTGTTTTCCTGTATGTGGAACACAAAAATTCATTTAGCCCTTAAGACTAGAGCTGCCAAGTCAGCCTAATTTTGCAGGATTCTCACTGTAAACTGAGGTATCTCATCATTTTGTAACAAGAAAATATAAATATCCCCTGATTTAGGAATGCCCACTGAAATGTATGCAATGCCAAAGTACTGTATCTCCCTGATTGCTCTTTGTAACTGCCTTGATTTAGATAAAATTGTGTACACCATATATTACGTAGGGTTTATATTTTCCCAAATTTTGTGAGTCGAGTGCTATTTGCAAATTAAACAACACACAAAAATATTTTTAACTCAGATCTGCAGCATTACTGCACTCCACGATCACAAATTTACCACTTGTGAAATTGTTGGGAAGTCCCGATTCATGAAAAATTAGACTTGGTAAATGTATAGCGTATGCAGTATGCGAATGTTAACAGGTCTACCATAGAATGATGCTGTTGAGCCAAGATGATATTGAGTGTGTGTATGGCAGGTCTTTGTAATCAGTGTGAAATCTTGTAGAACTTGTGAGCTAATTCCATCATAGTCATTCTCACTCGAGTGGTCTGCAATTTGAAATTTTAGCATGTGTTATGGAAGACAAAAAACAAACAAACAACAATTTGATAGTGTGCATGAATGTATGTGCACAAAACACAAAGTTCCTTAGCTCTTTGCTTCTAGATGTTCTCTGCTACTGTCTTTGTTTTATTTTGAAATTTGAGTAAAGCGAATAAACTCTAATCCAAGGATAAGAATCATCAGCCACATTTAGATTAAGTTTTGAGAAGCATTCTGCTCATTTTCTGATATTTTAGCGTGTCATACAGTTTTTGGCATGGAGTGTGACACATTTTTTAGGGTGTCGCATGTAAATTTTTGGCATGTGTGATATCATGCTATAATACCCGTGCAGACCATCCTGGTGTTAACATCAAAATTCTATTTCATAATTCTCTAAAAGCAGTGTAAATTTCGTGGAGTAGGTTATCTAAATGTCTTGCAGTAGAGAAGTATGATGCTTGTGAACAGAGTACTGAAATTATTATTCTTTCATTCAACCTGTCAGAGTAAGCAGGTGTGAAAGGGGAAAGTAGTTTATGCATCTTTTGAACAATTATTTGAAGTTACTGGTTATGAATATATTGTGCAACCAACCATATATTACTGCATCTGTCATGTGATAGGGAGATTTTTTTTTTTTTTTTGGTGGTGGTGGTGTAGAATATTTTGCACATTTTGTGCAGCATGAGACTTGGCTGAAAGTATAAACAGCATGCAAATTTGTGATATGGACCAGTCACCATTTATGTGCTACCAAAGCTCATAACCGCTATAGCAGTGGTGAGCTGTTTGAAGTGCTTGCTCAAATGTTGTGACTGACAAATCACAAATATGCTACGTTCATCATACTTGGCCAAGGGCAAAAAGTTCATAGTGCAATTATTTCTACTTTTACAGTATTTCAAACGTTACAAATCTTGCAGCAAGTCTGCAGCATTCGAAGCATTAAGAATCTTCAGGTATTATTTGATTTTGCATGGTCATGTATGTTTTTTCTGTCTATTCTGTCTTGCAGTCTTACTGCCTGTCCGTGTACCTGGTGAGGCAGCTGAACTCAGAAATACTCCTCCACAGGCTGCGCAGCCGAAACATTCGCAATCCAGATCACTCAAGAGCCCTGAGTAAGTGGAGAGGAAATGTCAGGCACTGCCAGATGCTCACATTTTTTGACAGTCTGTGTAGCATGCCTGATCAATTCAAGAAACACTCAACACTCTGGAACCATGTTGCCTCTACAGTTGAATTGAGAGTACAAATAAATTGATACCTCCAGTAAGATGGTACTTCAATTCAGTCACATTGATAGTGTTACATCAAGGAGGTTAGCGAGATTGAGTTACAACTGGCTGTACTTACTCAAACAGCTGTCAGTTTTCTGTGGATGTACAAAAGAATTCAACAGGTACATTTGTGCCTTTGATGATCGGGGTTCGATGCCGCCATCTTTCTGAACAATCAGAAGATTCATTTTGAAAGCTAACATAATTTCGGCTATATTTTGCTTATTTAATTATTAAACGATATGAAATTTCACATACCGATAGAGCATATAAAACAAAAGTAGATCCTGTTCAGAAATATGTCCAAACATGAAATCAGCGCTACACTCGTCAGTTATCAAACTGACAATATCTTGCATGCCAAGGGGTGATTGAAGCTACAGTGTACGCCCAGTTGAGATGGACTGTTCTTACATGAATTAACAATGACAAATTCATGACATCCATATAAGTGATGAACACCATGGGTCCATTTCCTGAAAGTCTTATAAGAGACTTTTTGCTCGTAAGACACACTTAAGAGAGACTTCACTTTTCTACATAGCTACATATGAGCAACTCTGGCCATTCTGAGGTTTATGTGAAGACTTTTATGTGATGACTTCATGAAATGGACCCCAGTTGTTAACATGAGCCCAAATGACATATATACAACATTTCTGTAGATGCCAGTATTCAGTACCATGTCATTCACTGAGTTGCAAGAAGTTCACAAGTGATTGTGCAATGTCGTCCATCTCTTGCAGTCAAGGAAAAACTGTCCCATGACCCAGACAGTGAGATCGCCACCACCAGTCTACGCGTCTCCCTCATATGCCCACTGGGCAAGATGCGGATGTCGGTGCCATGCCGACCGGTGACCTGCACGCATCTCCAGTGTTTTGACGCTTCACTCTACATCCAGATGAATGAAAGGTGAGCGACTTCTAACTGATTTTGGAACAAAGTGATTCCCAGAACTTGCCTCCCTGCCACACTTCGTTCTCTCTCTCTCTGCAGATGTGTGTGTGTGTGTGTGTGTGTGTGTGTGTGTGTGTGTGTGTGTGTGTGTGCATCTTTGTGCTTGCATTCTGTGACTGTATTTTGCTAGCCGTGGCCAACAACAAAGAAAAATTAAGTTGGAGATCATGCTGCAAGTTCTACATTATAAATTAGTAAGTTAATGATGCAAAATTTTTCCTACCCTTTTTCACCCTAACTTTCCTTGAACTATACTAGTAATGAATAAGAATAAGAAAAGCCATTATTACATTTGAAGATGTGCTATACATGTACCAACTACCTTAAACCTAGAACAAGGGTGGAAATTTGTGCATATTTAGTATTTTGTGATACCAGCACAAGTGTTCATTGAGGTGTGTTCCTGTGAATTTGTACTATCAAATAACAGTAAAGTATCAAGAGTTGGTGAAATCAATAACACACAAATTTTCTTGCGCTGGATGAAGTAAAAGAAAAAAAAAAATGTCTCTGCATTCTGTCTCTGTAAATTTCTGCCCTTAACAGTATTGGATTATTGTTAACACCTTTGTGTTGTACAGCCTAAAGACATTCATTGCTTAGTGATTAACTGTGCCCTAACTTATGAAATGAAATTGCCATGCTATTGTCTATTTGCACATTTTCATTTGTATTGCAGGAAGCCAACGTGGATATGTCCTGTATGCGACAAGAAAGCTCCGTTTGACTCATTAGTGATTGACGGGTATGTAGACTCTCATTGTCGGTTACATGTTATCAATGAACTGGTCGCCATCACTGAATTCATAACTTCAGTGAGAAGCTAAGGCAAATGTAATGCAGTATTATACTCTTGGGATGACCAGTAGTTGCCATGTCGGGCCACTTGATTCTGTATTTGCATTTCAGTTATAATAAGATGTTTTAGCTGGTTAGATCCATTTGTAAGAGTAGGTTGTGAAGAGTATCATGTAGCAGTGTCAAAGTTCTAACTCATTGTCCCCGCCGAACGAGTTCGAGCAGGGGACTATGAAACGGGTTCCGTACGTGTGTGTGTCCGTCCGTCCGTCCGTCCGTGCGTCCGTCCGTCCGTCCATGCGTCCGTCCGTGTGTGCGTCCGTGTGTGATCAAAATGTTCAATTTGCTACTTCTCTGTCATTTATGAGCCAATTTTGATTCTGTTTGCTTTAAATGATAGCACTACATGGGAGCTTTAAAACTTCTACACAGAATTTCAGTTGTGACCTTTGACCTTGACCTTTGACCTATATTGTACATTTTGCTACAAAATGCTACTCCTTCGCCATTTCTAACCCGATTTCGATTCCGTTTGCTTTATGTGATGGCACTAGGTGAGGGCTTCAAAACTTCTACACAGAATTTTGACCTTTGACTTCTTTGACCTTTGACCTTGATTTTTGACCTATATTGTACATTTTGCTACAAAATGCTACTCCTTCGCCATTTCTAACCCGATTTCGATTCCGTTTGCTTTATATGATGGCACTAGTTGAGGGCTTCAAAACTTCTACACAGAATTTTGACCTTTGACTTCTTTGACCTTTGACCTTGATTTTTGACCTATATTGTGCATTTTGCTACAAAATGCTACTCCTTCGCCATTTCTAACCCGATTTCGATTCCGTTTGCTTTATGTGATAGCACTAGGTGAGGGCTTCAAAACTTCTACACAGAATTTTGACCTTTGTCTTCTTTGACCTTTGACCTTGATTTTTGACCTATATTGTACATTGGCTACAAAATGCTACTCCTTCGCCATTTCTAACCCAATTTCGATTCCATTTGCTTTATGTGACGGCACTAGGTGAGGGCTTCAAAACTTCTACACAGAATTTTGACCTTTGACTTCTTTGACCTTTGACCTTGATTTTTTACCTATATTGCACATTTTGTTACAAAATGCTACTTCCGGCGGGGACATATATTACGCACCGCGTAATTTCTACTTTTCCTTGTTGCATTCTGAAAGAGCCCATCTTTCTTGGTATGGATTGTGCCCTTTAAAGTCAGTTTTACCTATATAGTCATGATAATGCATTTATGTTTTCAATGACTTACTGTATACACCATATACTGTATACCGCGAGTCTAAATTTTCGCGAATTGGGACTTCCCGATGATTTCATGAGTGGTTAAATTTGCGATCGTGGAGTACTTGTCTGAACGGAGAAATATATACGTGTATGTCTCATTCATATCGGGATCAGAGTCAATAATTTAGTGTGTTTTTAAATTTGCGAATAGCACCTGACCCGCGAAAATGAAAATCTCGCGAAATATTCGCTGTATAGAGTACTTTGCATTACTAAGAAACAATTTTTACCATTATATGTATATTGTTATGTAAACCTGGAAGTTCTTGATTTGTTATTTTTGTATACCAGTATGCTGAATTAATTGTTCCCATGTTACAGGGCCTCCAAGAATAACAGTGTATACACCACTTACAAGTCTACCTTGGGTAAAAAATACTACTTACATGAATAAGAGGAATTTTCCCCCTCTATGTTCATTACACTATTGAGGTTGACAATTTAAACAGATTATACATTGTAATTGATCGCAGTGGGTAGGATTCATTTTGCCCAGGACTGATGTTACTGTCACTCCATGTAAGGACACTGATAAGACAAAAGAAAAGAAAAAAAGATACATGTAATGATGACATGGATCCTTAAGACTTGCTTCAAGGTGAGGACACTAATGAGCTCGCTTGTTCATCAACAGACTCTTCCTGGAGATCTTGCGTAATCCACCAGAGAGCAATGAGATCATCTTTGTAGAAGATGGCTCCTGGACACCTCTGGGACCCAAGCAGGAGAAGCCATCTCACATCCTCTCCTCACCCTCAAACTCTTCAAAGGGTGGCCATTGTGAGTGAAATATCTCCAATTTTTTCCTCATTTTTTCTCTTGGGGGGGGGGGGGGGGAGGGGAGTTTTTGTCAGCATGGATTTGCATCATTTGATATTTTATGCTGCATAATGTCGCTGGGTTTGTATCTCAAATTTTGGTGAAAATTACTTTTTTTTTTTTTATTAATGGTCAAATAAGTGGTTATGTGGTGCCCTGCCAAATCCTAACCGTCTTACCCTAAAAATGAAGCCACCACAACATGTCAAAGGAAAGGCTATCCAATTTGTTATAGTGCTGTGGTGGCTATGTTTTGGGGCTCTCTTGAACATTTGACATTTTGTAGATATGAGGTTTTGTTGGCCCAGCGACGATAAAGCTTATTTCTTGCAGTTAGTTGTTCTGTATTAGCAAATTTTGCTAGTAAACTGGTATTCACAAAATTGACAACATGCCAAAATATTACCTCCTGCAACAGAGTTCAATGTATATCAACTTCAAGGTGTGAAACCTCGTACTCTACTTCGAAAAATATCTCTTTCTTGTTCCGTCCTGTAGTTGTAGATCGCAGACTTAACCTTTATGAAATGGTCATACAAGCCTTGTTACATGAAAAATATGATGTATATAAGTAGTCCCAGAAGTACATAGGTGTGTGTGCTAATGTCACATGCATTGTTAAATGCACTACCTAGAGATGAAACCCATTTGCATGATCACATACTTCACTGCAAGATTGTGTTCAAATTAACATAATTGATTCTGGTTTTCATGTCTGAAACATCAAAAGGCTCTGTTTAGAACTAGATGTTGAAGTGAAATGTATGTGGAAGCTTGTGTTTGGCATGTTTCTTTCTGCTGCCATTGTGCAATATACTTTTGATATCTTTTTATTTACTTTCATAGCATCCTCACAATCAACACCCAGCAAGAAATCAAAAGAAGTGGTCATCGACCTGACATTAAGCAGCTCAGAGGAGGAAGATGATGATGATGACGACGATGACGATGACACCCCAGTCCAGCCAGTCCAGCCAGCTCCTGCCCAGCAGCAGCAAGAACCCCAGAAGATCGACAGCGACAAGGATGCTGAGGTGGAGGAGGACTTGGAGGATGCCGACCTGGATGATGACACGGCGGTACAGAATTATGCCTCCAGGGTGGAGCAGCGCATCAACGACGATGACGACGACGATGACGACATCAGCGAGGCCATGCCGACCATGACGACCAGCGCCGACCACGGGAGCAATCGCGTTGAGCGGGGTCGGGAGACGCCCCACATGCCGCCCTTGCCCATACTCCCTACACCAACATCGAAAGGGTGCGTTGACTTTCCATTCAATCTTTCCTATAGACCAGATCAGACACTCAGTAGAAACTGGCACTACACGTATGAGAGTAACGGGTCTGACACGCCACAGGGGACCAGTAGCATCCATGAAGACTTCATTGACCTAGGGGACATGGGCCATCAGGTCCCACTCAATTTCTCGCCAATGCGGCACGGGTCTTACAACAATAACAGATACAGTCCCTATTCACACTGATGAGAGTTGCTAATCCACAAAATAGCATTGACATCATTCTTGTCACCAGCACTAGAGCTGCGAAACGAGATGTAGCTGTTGGAATGATTGTTCCTTTGCCTTTTGATAGAAGAGGCACATGTAGCTTTCTGCATTCAAAGGCAAGCCAGAAAGTTGGTGCCATTTCAATGGTGTACGGTGAGATGCTGTCTCAGATCTGAAGTAGACCATCTAACATGGAAGCACTGCATGCGTGTGTTTTGCATAGGGTGGAGCACGTTTTTATTGTTTTTTTATCTGCATTACATCAGTTGAATACAAGAACATTAGTGCAGCTTTTAGTGTCATTAACACCTTAAAGCTTGTAGCTGATTTGTTTCATTTGAGAGCCAAAAGGTAATAACAAAAACATATTTATGCCTTTCCACAATGTCACCATGTACTGTTTCCATTTCATACAGTGGATGTTGCTCATGCCAGAATCTCAGTTTAGACTTAAAAGCAACATGCTGTAAATGCTTGCTTATGGCCAAGAGTAGAGAATAGTTGAGCTGTGAAGTTTAGAAATTGATGCCTAGTGCAGCTCCTAAACACACCCAGGAAATGCAGCAATAAATTTTAATTGCTCCTCAGAGGTTTCATCTCTACAAACGCATGTGGCGTTTGATGCATTTTGTTTGAGTGCAGGATGAAGCGTGCCAATGGTAGTTGAACATGTCCTGCATGTCTTTGCCTTTTGTTTGTCTGTCTGTTTGTTTTTGTTGTTTGTGTTTGTTTGTTTTTTTGACATTTGACCATTTGTGTTAGTGGATGTACTGCGTAATAAATTTGTATCTTCCGTGTCACCATTGCTTGTGCGTGTGCCTTTTCCATCCATGTTTACCCTCACCACCATCAGTGCTACTAAGCTACTGCATAAAGTCCAACTTAACATCAGTTTTGGTTTGCAGTGCATTGTCTGTCCAGACTATAAATGCATTTTCTGTTTAGATTCTATAAATGTAAGATGATCAGCACTGTTGTCTTGCTGTAATTTCATTGGCCATCTGGTGATGTAGTGTATATCTGTTAAAGGGACTGTACAGTACTGGTTGAGGTGGGGATTCATGTTTTGAACATTCCTAAGTGAGATAATGAAAAGCCTCTTATGAAATATGAAAGAGCATGTAATTTTAAGAAGTATTCAACGTTTATTTGATGAAAATTGGTTTTCAAATGGCTGAGATATCCAAAAAAGTGCTAATAATAAAAGGCGAGATGCCACAACTTTACTAGGATCTCTTTGTTTTACCTTGTTTTTGGATATCTCAGCCATTTCAAAACCGATTTTCATCGAAAAAACTTTTGATACCCCTTAGAACTGCATGCACTTTCACATCTCATAGAGTGGTTTCTGAATATCTCGCAAAACGTTAAAAGCTAAATCCTCACCTCGACCAGAACTGTACACACCCTTTAATGTATAACAAATTACCTTGTCCACCCCCATATGAGAAGTCCATAGTGTGGCATTAAAATCCTATAAACTACTTCTCTATTCATCTGCTGGCATTGATCAAGTACCAACATAATCTCTGTGCAGTGGGCTCAATAGGAGTTTTTTTTGTTTTTTGTTTATTTGTTTTTTAACCCTAAAAAGACTGGGGTATTTGGTAGCTGGAAAGACCTGGGGGGGGGGGGCCTAAAGGGCCCCCCCTTGAGATCTCGGCCATGGATCGCGCGATCACCGCAAAAATTTGCACAATGATAGTGTGCGATGTAATCTGCAAGATCACATAATTAGATTTTTCAAAATAGTGTTCTTTTATTTTATATCAATTAATTATGCTAATTTATGCAAAAATCAGACTCTTTGCTATAAATCAGTAATTAAAGTTCTAAAAGTGCAAATTTTTGGTCCAAATACTCTTTATGGCATTCTTAGCAAATGTACTTGAAAAAAAATTCTGTATCAAACTTTATTTCTTATGTGTTTTATTGTTTTATGAATTTCTTTGTTTTTTGACCTTTTGTTTTTGTCTTTTTTTTTTCAGCAAAATTTTATGTCAGACGTTTTTGAAGAGCAATACTGCTAAAACAAATTGATTTCAGCCATTGAGAGTAAAAATAAGCATATTTAAATGAACCATGTGAAAAATATCAATTTGCATTCACTTTGTACACAAAATCACATTTTGGAGCCATTTTCAGTTCGATGTGCACGTACATAAAGTTACATAACATCAGAACCATACCCCGGGCGTCACAAATTTGGTGTCAAAATGTGCGGGAAACTCAAAAGAAAAAAGTCATAGAGCGTCGCGGTGAAAGCAATGCGCGTTGCCGAGTAATCGCACAAAATGTCGAGGGGGGGCCTTTTAGGCCCCCCCCCCCCCCCAGTTTTTTTAGGGTTAATGCCATGTAAACTTAAAATCATACCTTTCCTCACTAGGTTAGGTACAGACAGAGTAATTAATATACATACTGTCTGGTCCTTATCCTCTGGCGTGGAAGACTTACAGCCTGCAATTTCACACAAGCAGTGTAACAGCTACTGTACCAAGTTCTTTGTCTAGAAGCTAATCGGTCATTATTATAATAGTAGCATAGTGTTTATGCCTGCCTTGTGGTCAGTGGGTCCCAGTTTTTACATGAGTTTCACATTGCATTGTTGGTTGTGCACCCATATGGAATGACAAAGGGTGTTGGTTCTGCACGTATCGAAAGAGAAAGGAAATAAAGTGGATAAAAGTGGCTGATTGTATAGAGGTAGATGAAGCATCTTTCAAGAAGTTTATCAACAGCAGTCTCCAAATATGTGGGGTGTTTTTTTTTTTTCATAGATAATGATCTTACAGTCCATTCATTATGCATAAAATATTGGATTTATGAGTGTTTGTGTGTTAATGTGCTCTTGTGTTGAGTCTCATCTTCACTCATCTTCATCTTCTTTCTCTCAAAGTCTCTATGTGAGCTTCATAAATATTTATGTTACATGCTTTTGTTATGTTAATGTGATCATATTCAGTGTTATTCATGTGTGATATTAGTTTCCATGCAACCTTCATTAGTTATAGCTTGCACTAACACTTCCGTTTATCCTTCCTGTGTTATTTGTTTATGAATGCATCTTGATTTAATAGCTTTTTTTCTCATGTTATTGTTTCTTTGATTCCACTTGCAGTACTTGTTTTTCCCCCCTGAATATATTGTCATGTGATATGCTTTTTGCCACCTTGCACATTGTATTCTGTCTTTCTTTCTTTGTATAGTCATCTTGCCTTATTCCTCTGTGTTGCCAGTCTATTCTTGAGGACATGTTTTTCAAAGGGTTGGTTTGGTTTCGGATGATGTGGCTGTTTGAGTTTGATATTAAAGGGGAAATGGGACTTCTACATCTAGCAAAATCACATGTTCTTTTAACAGAAAGGTATGCAACATGTTAAATTGAGTGTGTGATTACATAATATTGACACCTAGAGTCCATATTCTGTTGCTTGTCACCAGACGGCTCAATTTGAATCTAGACAAAAATCGGATACCACCCAAACTTGGAATTTTCACCAGTTATCCTGGTTTCATTCATCCATAAGCATGACATACTTTCGGACTCCCAGTCCTGTGCACTTTAAGTGAGAATACCCCACAACCTGTGAGTTTTATTGGTCTTTCTTTGGTGTCGAGTTGGGTTGCAGAGCAATAGGCTTAATCCATTCTGCAACTTAATGGTGGTATGAGAAGTTTTTGCTATGTGAGAGCTCTCAAAAACACACACACAGCTCATGGCTTGGTGTGAATAAATAGATGAGTAAAATGAAAAAAAAAAGAAGACCTAACCTCTCTCCAAATCTCACCAATTTCATGCAGATACATTGTCTTGGTTAAAAAAGCAACAACAAAAAAAAAAAGCTGCTTTCTACAGAATCACACAAAAAAAAATCACAAAAATCCCCCCCCCCCAAAAAAAAAAAAATACCCCTCAACTTTGAAATGTTATTTCACTGGATCACAGAAGTTTCTGGTGTTGGGTTTGTTGTGATGTTTACACAGGAAGGTGTTAAATATGGAGTTGCAAATGTGATAAAATCATATCATCAGGGGCCTGCTTCATAAAACTTGTCATCAGTGACAAGTTGTCATAGATGTGACAAGCTACTGAAATTCTAGCATCTGATTGGCTGAGAGCAAATTTGTCATAGAAATGTGAACGGGCCCCAGGAAAGTACAATTTTACAACATACAGCTCAGATTTACATGTTTGCACACATTTCTGGATGGGAGTGACTTTTGATAATATGTGCTACCATTTGGTGAAAGTTCACTTCATTAAATGAAGAAACAAGCAAAATATACCAAAAATTATGCGAGAGTTCAAAGTAAATCTTCAGATTGCTCAGAAAGATTGTAGCATCAAATGCCAGGACCAAAGGCACAAAGGTTCTCTTTGGAATTCTTTTGTGCATCCCCTGGAAAATTGACAGATGTTTGAATAAATATGGCCAGTTGGAACTACAGTTCTCAAAGATCCTTGAGTAAACCAGCCCAGCTACAAATCGTCATCCTGAAACATCTCCCATTTTTAAGCATTCTTATTTGTCATCCTCACTGATTGGTCCTTATCAATCTCATTGACGCAACTGCATGTGAACTTGCCCCCAAATTTCACTCACCTCAGCTAGAAGTAGACACATTGTTCTGTGGGAGAATCAAGTAGAATGCATTTTGAGACTAGATTCAAACCAAGAATTTGAGAAAAGAAATCAAGATGCGTGTCTGTGTGTTGTTTGTCTAAATGTCTGATAAATTGTTTCTGTTATGTAACCCATTTAAAGGGTTTTTCAGTTAGGGTACCAGTAACAAATATTCACCCAATAGAGCGAGTGAATCTCAAAAGCAGATGAAAGCAATATTCTCGGCCAAAAGGTGCGTTTTGAAAACTTATCAGTGTGGTCCAAGTGCTGAATAATGTATCTGTAAATATCTAATGGAGATGTAGCAGATTTGTATGATCCTTATCTTCAAGCACAGAATTTCAGTGAATGTAAAATTTTCAAATTTGAGTGAAGATTTCCCAACATTTTAAAAAGTCCATTTTTAGAAATGAGTTATTGGTCGCAACAGCTGAGCAATGATCTGTGGTCATCATTTTTCAAATTGCGTGCGTGCGTGCCCCAGGAGAAGATTAATTTGTGTTTGGAAAACATTTGACAGATAGTGTGTATATTTCTGAAAGAGGCATCAATTTGATTTCTGTGAGAGTACCTAGAATATGTACAGAGTTTCAAATTTTTAATGTCAGGAATTCAAGTGCAGATAGATGATACAGGCACCTGTCATTTTAATTTGCAAAATTTATTGGAAAAGATAAAAAGAAATATCGTATTTGCCCTTCATAGTTTAAAGAAGCCTGTAAATATTGCTTTAATAGCTTGAATGTTGCTTTTCTCATTGGAAGAATACAGCTTCCTGGTTTGTTTTTTAAAACACACCTTGTGGGGCATTTTCTTGGATTTTTTTTTTTATTATGAGATCACGGGCAGACTGTTTGGATTGGGCTTTGACCTATTTGCTCACTCGTTCTGTGAGCCAAATCTGTGGGAAGTTGCTATAAGTTGGAGGCAACAGATCAATCTGTAATCACTTTACTGTGTACACTATATTTTATCCTGGAGGAGACACTTCAGACACTTGCATTGAGAGTTTAAACATTCACTTTTGTTAGCACCTTTAATGGGTGCCATTTTCCCTCCATGTGTGTGCATTGAGTCTAAAATCATGTACTGTTGAAAAGAAATTTATGACCAGTGTAAATATTACAAAAGGAAATGAAAAGACAGTCAATATTGATAATATGAATTTAGAAGCAGACATTTTGGCCAGGGAAATACCAGGTGAAATTCAGAGATTGGGGGGTTGGGTCATTGATGCTGAAGGTCGTGGTGAAACATTGCGTCTAGACCAAATTCATGATGAGGGATATTACTGTAAAACATAATACATTTTATATTCGCAGCATGAAATTTTTGCGAACTGAAGCCAACGGCTTTTTTCGTGGTACGAAATTTTCGCGAATTGCCACTGGTGTTCAATGCATAATAGTGTAGACAAGAACTTTCGTATGCATTTTAATTTTGCGAATCTTGGTGCTTGCGAAATTTGCAAAATTAAAATGCACGCGAACATTCCTCGTTTGACAGTATTAGCACAAACAAAGGCCAACATTCATTTCATCTGAAATTTCCAAGTCTTAATCATGCATGCTTTGGTCTGATTTGGTATCAAAAATCAAAATAGACTTTCAGATAGCGAATACTGTAAATGCTGAAATTATTGCAGTGGTTTTATCCTTGCAAACTTTTGCAAATAGGCTCTCAATTATTGAGTAACACTAGCTATGGCAAGTCTTGTCTGGCACTGGCACACTCAAAATTATGTGCACGCTGAAGCTGAACACTACTGTACTCGCTAATGGTTCCCGGGCTCAAATCCTTAATAATGTTCGTACCTTTTTCTTAGAGATTTAATCTCATTTCAATCAAAGACTATGTGTTAAGAAAACGGTTTCATTGAGAAGTCACACTTTCTTCTGAGAGCATGTGTTAATTTTTTTAGCAGTTATGATAAAGAGAACATGACAAAGCTCGAAATTAACAGCTCACACAAACGTGTGATGTACTGCCATTTGAGAAAAATATCTGTATGCAAAAAAAAAAATTTAAAAAAATCAGCATTTACAGAAGTGGCTTGCATGGCCACTCTTATCATTTTTGGGTGCAGATATTGCATGTGCTTTTGTTTGTTTGTTTGTTGTTTTTTTCCTCATGGTTCATAGAATTTTACTTCTTGTGACTTTTGATGAATTGTAGACATGACTGTGATTTACAATGTATATAAATTTGTATCCCCTTTGCTGTGACTGCTTTTGGACATCAGATTTCGGTAAGACCAGAATTAAAACGAGAGAAGCATCCTCTGCCTGCATGGAATGTAACTCACGTAGCTTTGCTGTGTTTTTTGTTGTGTTGTTTATAAGCATCCTGTCATGCAATGGTACAAAATAACTTTCATGGAAATGTCCCAAGTATCAGCATATGTCACACTTATTTTTCTGAAGGTATCTGGTCTTCATATGTTACAGAACGGCATTTTAGACTGCGATTGTGTTGCTGTTGATGGTTTTTGCATGAATTGGTCATGGGCCGTTTACTCTTGATAGCATGCACGAAGGTAATTCAAAGATGCTGTATTAGTAAAAACTGGTTATGGGTATTTCAGTTTAACTGTCGTCAAATTTTGCTGTCGCGTTAAAAAAAAAAAAAATCAAATCAAATCAAATGAAATAAAAAAAGACAGAAGTGACAATGTACATTTTCCATGGAGAACAGTGTTAAAATATACCATTTCTTAGATGATTTATGCACATGGTGATATCGTTCATAAATTTCGTGATAATGACAGCGTAATTCTCCAAAATTTTTGTTTGCTGGAGAGCTTTTTCATGCATTTGAAAATCTTCATAGAACTCAATCAGCAAAGTTCAACAGTGTCTGAACCTAAACACCACAATTTCTAAGTGTGTAAAAATTATATTTTCTCAGTGAAAAAAAAGAAAAGAAAAGAAAAAAACAAACAAACTGTGGACCTAATACCAGTAATGTGATGCAAATAGAGATAGTGAACATGGAATGACTTGTGTGAAGCTTATATTCCATGAAAGTAATTTTGTACCAAAACTATTCACCCATCACGGCATTGTGTGTTGTGCGTTGTAGACAGTAGAATGTAGAGAGCATGAGTGATTGTCATTGTTACCAACTAACATATCTTAACACCATCTGACAATCAACATGGTATGGCCTATATAGCATTTTACCCTCCACATCAACATATACATTCATGTGTACAAACAAGGCTCAACAATACTTGTGTCCCAGTTGGCCCAGGACCACTAAAAGTTTGTGTCAGGCCACCAAATTTATCTTTTGGTAACCACTAAGATTCAAATTGAATTGTTACTTGCTTTTATTTCGGGCAACTACAAGATCTCTTTTTTTTTTTTGCCCAAATAGGCCACCAGACAAAAAAAGTTAGTGTTGAACTTGATATATGTGTATATATATATATATATATATATATATATATATACATACATACATATATATATGTATGAAATGTGGAGGTTGAAATGTGTATAATTTTTGGAAACGAAAAAACAACAGTGACATAATTGCAAAGCCCTCATGCACATGTAGGTCGTTTTTTTTTTTCTTTTTTCGCCATTCAGTGAGTCCATGTAATTACCCCAATAGATATTATGTATCATTTTCTTTTAATTGTGATTTTTTGTTTATTCCATGCTTTGCAAAATATGATAGGAGGGGGAAAATATGGGAGTTGTTTAAAGAAGCATCAAAGATTGGTAACATTATCTTTCCGGCATATATCTCCCCAAAGTTTTTAAACCTTGGGTGGCCTGTTTCCCAGAGACACAATATAATCACCTACTGGCAAAAGCTGTATGGGTGTGGTGGCCCACAGAGAAGCAAGCATATAACATCTCTGTTTCTATTGTAACTTTGGCAATAGAGTATCTAGATGACATTGATTTAGGTAAAACATAGTTTCCATATGCCTTCAGAAACTCAACATTTTGCTCCAAAATGGCCACACATGCATAATGAATATGTGAAATAATGCTATGATAACACAATTTTCCATCGGGTAACAATGAAAAGTGTGTGAAATATTAGCCAAAAATATACCCCAAGAGTAGTGCAATCTGAGAACATATCTTGATCATAGTTGTTATGCAATGTTTTATAATTGATTACAAATTGGGCCACAGCAGTATCCATTTATCTTCTGTGTGAGAGTGAATCCCATACAACTCGTTAGAAAATGTGATTGGTTGGGTACAATCAATCATCAGGTAATGTTCCTCCTACCCATTTCTGAATGGAGATAGAAATCATGTACTACGATCAAAACCGTTTTTCATTTTCGAGCTCAAAATACTAAAAAACAACTCATTATCCAGGCAAATTGCGTCAGCAAGACCAGTTTCTTGGTAGATTTTCTTTTTCTGTATATTGCAAGCAAATTCCAGTATGGTGGAAGATGGATCTTGAGTCCTTTCCAAAAGTCTTTTTTACCTTTAATTGGTGCACTCAAGTCTCTCACCGTAGACATGCTAGTAGCAGTTCTCTTTCATTCTGCTTGTGGGAGTGGTTTTCGATAATTACGTGTGTACAATGTAACTTGCATGTGCATATCTGTTTTAGGCATGTATAAGTGCCTTCAAAAATGGCCATTACAGGAATGCACACAGGCACATATTGACGCACACTTTCTATATATACATGGTGCACAAGGCACAGAATCATGTGAAAATGCATGTGAAGTGAGTTGGAGCATGTCGGATGGAGCATGAGCATGATTATGTTGCCGCACAAATTTGGACGGGAGAATATATGATACGGTTCTTTTGTTTCTTGAGGACTCCCTAGCCTCTTCTTGGTCTGTCATTAGCCTATGATAAACACACTTGTTGGAAAGGTTAGGGTTTGAAGGCCTTAATAATCAGGTGTTTGTGTGTGTGTGTGTGTGTGCATGTGTGTGTTTACATTTGTCCTTTCCTCTACTCTGCTGTGTTTTCATCCATCAGATGTTCCATCTTGTTAAACCATGATTGTCAGAGATATATCTTTTTCTCCATTAAACGATACTTGGTTGTCCGTGTTCTGCACATGAAAATTGTGCCAATGGAAGGTTTCATCTTGCTTATTTTTCAAAATAACCATAATTCCTTCAACATTCATTCCAGCAGTTGATAGATTTTACCATATGACAGATGCTGTAGATAATACCACTCATCCCATATATATTATATATGAAGCTTCACATCAAAAGTCCTGAATATTATATAAGCAGGTTAGAAGTTCTGACTGACTTCAGTCTGAAATAATTGTGGTCAAGACAAGTGCAAACAATTTTTAAAGGAAATTGAGCTCCGGAAAGGACAATTAAGAATAGGAAGGGCATCAGAAAAGGATTTGATGAAGATTCAATCATTGCACATGTGATTATCAGATATTTGGAAAGTAGATTATAGATTAATGGGGGGGGGGGGGCTATTAGAATTTTACTTCCCTCTTTTGAAAATGGAAACCGAGAATGAAAAACGTTCAGCGGCCCCTGATATAGATATGCAAATGCGTGAGTTGATGATGTCATTGTCTCACAACTTGCCATATAGTTTGTACACACAACCATGACAATTCATTTTCTTTCTTTCTGTTTTTGTTGTTGTTGTTGTTGTTGTTGTTTTTTAAGTTACTCAGCCCGGAATACCATTATATTTTACACAATTACTGCAAAAAAAAGTGTCGGTTCTTTATACATGATCAATGGAAAATTATACAGTCATGACAAATTGAGTAGGATCTCACAGTACACATGTGTTTATCTTGATGTGGTCAGTCTCTGCAAGAAACTAACACTTGTCGTGATGTTTGTTCCATGCATAAACTCAGCCTATATGTACAGCACCATGTAATAAGCCAGTTTGCAATTAGCTCACGTGCGCATCTGAACCAATAACTTTCTTTTTTTTCACTTGGTTAGGCACTTCACTTGTTTTCAAAGCGGCATAATGCATTTTAGAAGCTTACCCGACGTAACAGTATTCATGGCATTCATGTTCAAATAAAGACTGGACTTGTGTAGACCAAGTGACCAGAATGGTCTGTTAATTGACATTTTGAGAAGCTTCTGTTCAGTTGTTTTGCATTCAGTGCGAGAACAAACTTTTTCTATTAATATTGCCAAATACTAGGCTTGAAGGAATGCTTTGTTGCTGGCAGATAGATTAATGGCAAGCAGCATCCACAAGGATCACATGACGGATATGTATCTCAGTGAATCTAAAGACCGATGTGCCTGTCGGTACAAAATAACTGTTTGTGCTCATGTGCAAAGCAGTATGACTACAAACTGGCATATTATAAAGTAGGGCCTAGAGTGTGCATCCTGTTCACCATGCTATGTGCTATTGTCTTTGTTTCTGTGATGAATTTCAGTAATGTTGATTTCCTTCATACATTCCTAATTAGCATGATAACACATAGAAGTAATTCAGGATTAAAGATGGGAAACTCTACTCCATGTTCAAATTGACTCTGATGAGAAAAATTATGTAAATAGTGTAAACAAAAGTTTCTTGTAAGATTTGTAAGAAAGTTTGACATTTTGGAGATGATGCACTGAAGCAGCAACATCAGTTGCCATCATTAATGCGAAGTACCTTACTGATCTCCAAGTTTGTTTGAATCCAATGAGTTTAAGCCATTCTTTTTCTCACTAATTAAGGGACTATGATCTCCTATTATTTAAAGTTATCACTGATGAATCCCAAAACTTAACAATTTGATGCCAGTAATATTAGACAAATTATATAGTTTGCCTTGAGAGTTTCTTGTTAAAACTATGGGCGTATGGGATTCCAAAAATAGTACTATTCACCGAGGGGCATAGTTCTGAAGTGAATTGTACTTTTGGAGACACTGAGGTCTATAATGTTTACCAGAAACTCAACATTAGACAGAAGTTTTTGTTTTATATTTTGTATTTTTTTAAAAATCAAGCAAAACAAGGGCAAAAAGTGTTGGGCAAGAAATTGTGTGGTGGATGAGATGTTGTGGAGGAATCCTACACTGACCGTTAAGAGCAATGTCAGAATTGCTTTGTGATGTCACAGTTGTTTTGCTAGAAATTGTTATATTTCACAGAGTGATGGTTGGAAAGAGTGTGCAATGTCAGAATTGCTTTGTGACACCATTTTGCAAATATGGAGTGTCAAACATGCCAGCATTCTGACATAGCTGAAAATACCTATAATCACATGAAGCTCTTTCAACCAATCACCAGAGAGTATATTTTTGATCCAAAATATACATTTTTATACTCCCAACTTTGAGTCACAAAAGCAATGTTTCGTGGAAGTTCGAGCAAATGGAAGTCTTGTGAGGTGACGACATCATCATGTCATCCATTTTGCATGCTTAACAATGACCAATATCGCTCTTTTGTGAGGTCATGCTACATTTTGATATTTCATATTAACTTTCTCTCTTTCTTTCAACTTTTTTTTTAATTGAAACTTATGATGCTGTGTCTGTTTGATCTTCTCTAATTCAAAAGTCAGTATTACACATAAAATGGATTTCACTTCAAAGACTTAGTGAGAAGAATTAAACTACAGTGCAGCCTGTCATAGAAATTGTGTATCCATCCCATCGGACATAGTTAAATGTAGAATTACTAATCAACATGCTGTTTTTTGTTGTGAGGTTTCGTTTGCTTTTTTTTTTTTTGCTTTTTTTTCACAGACTCTTCACTCTTCTCACTGCTTTATTTGTCTAGATTAGTCAACCAATCTTTGATTAACCTGACTTCTGTGTTGTATAACAATTCTGATCTAATTTTAACACAATTATTGCACTAACAACTAGACATCAGTGACTATGACCTTAATTTGACTGCATTCGTGTACACTTACATTATTGTCCATAGATTACATGTAGTAGGTGTGACATTAATCAATAGGGCTTCTGTCTGAATAGATTTGAATGTGTTGTAGCAATGACAGTCTGTTAATGGTAACATATTAATGGGATCATGCAAAGATTTTCATCTACAACATAGTGACACAGTAGGATACACTTCTGGGTCCCATTTCATAAGAGATGTGAGGATAGCAACTCTTGCCAGAATATCACCTTCTTGTAGCCTATCAGGAAGGAGAATTCTTGTCATTGATACCATGAAGCTTATCACTGCAGCGAGAGTTGCTGTCACAGCAACTTAATGTGAAATGAGGCCCTGGCGTCAGCAAATGAAAGCTGACCAAAAATATATGCTGAAATATGTTTGTCTTGTTTTAAAAGTATATTCTAGGTGCACCTCATAAATCACTTCACAACTTTGTATCTGTACATCAGTTGATGGTGCAAATGATAAAAATTATGTAAATACGAGATGATGGACTTGATTTATACACAGGAGACTACCAATACCTGTATATTGTAATACATTTGAACACAACAAAGATGTGTACTACCCTGCAGTGCTTTAAATGCGATGCCATAGACTTTCTCTGATTCTTGAGCAGTCCAAAAAAAAAAAACTGCCACAAATGTAATTCAACATACTACAGACGATCATCTGAAGACAACTGCAATTATTTCCTTGTTGCAATACCAATATCATTACATCATGTTCACAGTATTGCAGGGAATTGAAATTTGATATTTAAGTTATGCAAAAGTCACTACACCTAAATACCACCAAAGTGCTTTCACACTTCTTCACAATGTCTTCTTTTCGACCACGCCCTACAGTCCATCCTTCATCGAGAGTGGCCCTCACTCCCTCATCCCCCCGGTGTCATCGGTGGGACACCGCATCGTGCCCTCCATGGATATCGCCCCCTCCTCGCTCTCCATGTACCCGGAGTTCAACACCCTGCTGGGCCTCCACCCCTTGTCAGCCAGTTCGGCCGACTACCACGGTAAGACGGACGGTCCAATCCTGATGCCAGTAGAATCTAGCTTCAGGCAGTGAAGCATAGCGTCACTGGGGTGACAAGACCTCGGATCTCGAAAATGTCAAATGTTCAGGAGAGCAAAAAAACAACAAAAAAAAAAAAAAAACAAAACATGGCAGTCAAAGCACTACGACAAATGGGATAGCCTTTACTTTGGCTTCATTTTTGGGGTAAGACAGCTAGGATTTGGACAAGACATTTAATACTCGACTGATTATCTGACCATTAATTTTTTTTTAATCATTTTCACCAAAATTTGAAATACAAGGTCTTGTCACTCTAGCGACGATAGCTCACATTGCCTTCTATGTACGTTCTTCAGCATTCTATGTATCAGTCCCCCAAACTTTTGTATGTTTTACATTGGGCTTGTCTCCTCAATGTCCAGTTAACCTATAAGTCTCAGGGAAATTTTGTTGCGGAAATCATCATCTTGTAATTATTAAAGTGGTACCTCTGATTTTTGCTGCATATCTTATGTTAGAGAAGGATACAATGAAAATGGATCAAAGTCATGAAATCTGCACAAAATCATTAAGTTAGTTTAATAAAATTTTCCCATTTATGAGAGAAATAAGAACTAGAATCTTCAAAAAAATATTTCACCATTTTAAGAAAAAGTAACACATTCTGGAGACTTTAGAAAATTGTGCAATTATTAAAAATAATTATGAATGAACAACAAAATGCTCAATTTCAATTTTTTTTTCACTCTACCTTACATGTATGAGGAAAAGTAATTTAAAAAAGACACTGCACCAAACCACCACCACCACCAAAAAAAACCAAAAAAAAACACACACAAAAATGAATAAATAAATGAAAATAAAAATGGGAGTATATTTAATGAATGAAGACAGGCCTTGTTGCACAAGAGTGCACGCCTTGAGGAATACAAGTGCACTGCAAGTGAATTTAAGGTATCAATAACCAGACCAAGTTGATGATGTGTAACTTGGGCACAGAGCATAGCAACCAATCAGCTCACGAGAAAAGAGTTTATCATGCACAAATTCACACTTTTATTACTAATCATTTTTCTGACTGCGATGTGACGTGATGACACAAGTGGCCAGCAGACAATAATTTCAGTTCTCTTGGTTTTGTTTCCATGTTGTTTGTGTTTGAGGGGCTTTACAAGTCATCCCTTTTTGTACTCTTGTTTTTTGATCGACAGACATTGACCTCTACTCCCTGCTTCAAAGTGACCGAGTTCAGGTAAGATGCAGCAACAGAGTTTGTTTGTTTGTTTGTGTGTATGTCTTTACATCTGTAGGGACAAAAAATAAGGCAGAAATTATTATTCGAGTTGATTTATTTCATTTCCAACAAATAAGGGATACGATGAAATGTTCGCATATGCAAATAATGTCACGAAATCAGTACAACAATGCAATGAACATAATAACATGTAATAAAGACACAGGTAAATTATTGACAGAGATACAAATAAATGCTATACCATTATGGTAAACTTAGAAACAAAACTGTTGGAAATGGAGGGAACTGCTAAAAAGGAGAGATTGAAATATGCAGTCCCCTCATAAAAAAAGGGAAAAAAAGTCAAATTGCACCAAAAAAAAAAGACAGGACAATTTGCCTAAGAGATAGAAAAAAACAGAGTAGTACACACATACATGCACACACAAGGACGCACATTAACAATCACGAGGCAGCTCTCTTGTAAGGGAAGAAAAGATATAATAGGTAAACTAATTGAAACCCAAATGAAAAGTGTCAAAGTGAGCTATAAAAGATAATAATAATGAATAATGAATAACATTTATATAGCGCTTAATTCTGATGTTTGTAAGCGCATTGATCCGGAAAAAAAAAGAAGTATGACATTAAAATAAAATATAGCATTATGTAAATATACGTATTATAATATAACATGCAGCAGCAAAACAACATAATTAAAGTTGAATAAACAGATAAGTTTTCAATGATGACTTGAACTTATCAACGTTATCAGCATTACGAATATGGAGAGGAAGTTTATTCCAGAGAGACGGGGAAATAACAGAAAAAGCGCTATCACAATAGCGGGTGCAGGTGCGAGGACCATGTGATAGTTGGAGAGTGGAGGAAGATGACTATTTGTACAATCTTTTTTGTTTGTGAAGGACATTTGTAGATAACATGGGGTTCACCTACCAACAGGTCATGGCATTCTGCTATTGTTTTACAAAGACCTTTTTTTTTTTTTTTTTTTAAACTACATCCCCACTCTTGAAGCCATGAATGTCTAAATGTTTTCGAGGAGTTTGTACAATTACAAAAAATTTGTTTGTAAATCATGTCTCTGAAACATGATTCTTAAAGTGTACAATACCCTGAGTATTATGTTTGCTATATTTCTAGAATATACTTGAGACATACTGTCTGCAAAATATTAGAATTTTTTGTCTTTCTGATTTTTATATATTTGGGTTTAAATGTAAGTTTTAAAGAGTATACAAAAACCAAAAATGGCTTGAAATAGACTAGTCGATTACCCGATTCTTTCAATGAAACGATCATGCTATGGATATTTGTCCCCGCCGAACGAGTTCGAGCAGGGGACTATGAAACGGGCTCCGTACGTGTGCGTGTCCGTGTGTCCGTCCGTCCGTCCGTCCGTCCGTCCGTCCGTCCGTCCGTGTGTCCGTGTGTGCGTCCGTGTGTCCGTGTGTGCGTCCGTGTGTCCGTGTGTGCGTCCGTGTGTGATCAAAATCTTCAATTTGCTACTTCTCTGTCATTTATGAGCCAATTTTGATTCTGTTTGCTTTGTATGATAGCACTACATGGGAGCTTTGAAACTTCTACACAGAATTTCAGTCGTGACCTTTGACCTTGACCTTTGACCTATATTGTACATTTTGCTACAAAATGCTACTCCTTCGCCATTTCTAACCCGATTTCGATTCCATTTGCTTTATGTGATGGCACTAGGTGAGGGCTTCAAAACTTCTACACAGAATTTTGACCTTTGACTTCTTTGACCTTTGACCTTGATTTTTTGACCTATATTGTACATTTTGCTACAAAATGCTACTCCTTCGCCATTTTTAACCCGATTTCGATTCCGTTTGCTTTATGTGATGGCACTAGGTGAGGGCTTCAAAACTTCTACACAGAATTTTGACCTTTGACTTCTTTGACCTTTGACCTTGATTTTTGACCTATATTGTACATTTTGCTACGAAATGGTACTCCTTCGCCATTTTTAACCTGATTTCAATTCCGTTTGCTTTTTATGATGGCACTAGTTGAGGGCTTCAAAACTTCTACACAGAATTTTGACCTTTGACTTCTTTGACCTTTGACCTTGATTTTTGACCTATATTGTGCATTTTGCTACAGAATGCTACTCCTTCGCCATTTCTAACCCGATTTTGATTCCGTTTGCTTTATGTGATAGCACTAGGTGAGGGCTTCAAAACTTCTACACAGAATTTTGACCTTTGTCTTCTTTGACCTTTGACCTTGATTTTTGACCTATATTGTACATTGGCTACAAAATGCTACTCCTTCGCCATTTCTAACCCAATTTCGATTCCATTTGCTTTATGTGATGGCACTAGGTGAGGGCTTCAAAACTTCTACACAGAATTTTGACCTTTGACTTCTTTGACCTTTGACCTTGATTTTTTACCTATATTGCACATTTTGTTACAAAATGCTACTTCCGGCGGGGACATATGTTACGCACCGCGTAATTTCTACTTTTCCTTGTTTTTTTTTTTATGCCTCCGCCACGAAGTGGTGCCGGAGGCATTATGTTTTCGGGTTGTCCGTCCGTCCGTCCTTCCGTCCGTCCGTCCTTCCGTCCGTCCTTCCGTCCGTCCGTAATGAATTTTGTGGACAGGGTAACTATCAAAACCTTTTGAGGTATCCTAATGAAACTTGGCATGTATGTGTATTAGGGGGTGAAGTTGTGCCTATCAACTTTTGGGTGCACATGCTCAAGGTCAAAGGTCAAAAGGTCAAGGTCAAATGCTTAAAATTTCACTATTTCCCCCATAGCTATGCAATGCCTGAAGATATTTTCTTGAAACTTAGTGTGTACATGTATTACCCAATTAAGATTCTCTGGTAAAGTTTGGGGTCATGAGGTCAAAAGGTCAAAGGTCAAAAGGTCAAGTAAAATGTTAAAATTTCACTTTTTTCTCTCTATCTTGGAAATTGTTCAAGGTATCTTTATGGAACAAAGTATATATGCATGTACTGACTGGCAGTGGTTATCTAGGGAATTTGGGGTTCATGGGGTCAAAGGTCAGGGGTCAAAGGTCAAGGGCAATACTTCAAAATTTTACTATTTTCCTTATATTTATGCAATACCAGCAGGATTATTTTTTTTTAAACTTGATGTATGCATGTATAACCCACTAGATATTCTCTGGGATTTTTTTTACTTTTGCCAAGAAGGTCAAAGGTCAAAAGGTCAAAGATCAAGTGAAAGTGCTGAACTTACTTCTTTCTCCATATCTCGGAAGTGGCTCAAGATAGTATGTATGTTCTGCCTGACAGTGATTTTCTTATGAATCAAAGGCCAGATGAAAATGATAACAATTTACTGTTCGATACAGAAATTGCACTTTTACTCCATACCTTGAAAATTACTCAAGTGTGTAAACTTATGAAAGGGTCAAAGTCGAAGTTAAAGTTCTTAAATCCCCAAATACATGCTCTCCTATTCATCCAATTAAACATAGGTCAGGGAAGGTGAACATTTGATACATTTGTGACAAACATGTCATTTTAATATTTTGCCAATTTTGTGAAAATGTAATCACACATTGTACACATGTA
Organism: Diadema setosum; assembly: GCA_033980235.1. Lineage (NCBI taxonomy): Eukaryota > Metazoa > Echinodermata > Echinoidea > Diadematoida > Diadematidae > Diadema > Diadema setosum. The sequence continues at coordinate 20,654,190 of CM067063.1, forward strand.
CTATAGACCTATTAGGAGAATCATGCATTATGGCGGAGGCATACCAGTCGCCATAGCGACATTTCTAGTTCAAAATATGTCTTGAACAATAGTGATATGCAATGAGTGCACACAATCAGCTAACCGATCAGCATGGCATCTCAATGTTATTCGTAAAAGCATACGCATATAGCTAGAACGTGCATGCATCAGTACTAGCTACAAAGCAGAACTTAAATGCGCTGACCACAAGTGCTTAATTTTGATGGAGATATGATCTGATTTATCTAAAGATTTATACCTTCAGGGGCTATCACAGGTGAATTATGGCTATTTGTGTATTCCAGCTGTACACAAATTCAGCTCCAGGGTCTTGGTACTCTGTAACACATTGCAGAAATTGCTGAGTATCGACAAACAGAAATCAGTCTCCTCAGCGACCAGTACCTCCAGATGAAATTCCATAATGATGCCTCTGTCATAAAAAAAAACACAGCAGTCTGTCAATGAAACATGCAACCCTCTACAGGCTGACCTGAAAGATTACACCATATGTGTATGCAGGCACCATGGCAAAACTGACCACAAGGTCATACTAAGTTGCAATCCATCAATACTCTTGCCTGCTAATACTCTAAGCCTGCACCCAGAATCGAACAGAACCTGATTTGAAAACTCCTCTGGACTATGATTTGCCTTATTTGACTTGAGGAACTTGTCTGGCTAGAAATGAGATATGCATTCAGACAAACAAACAGCAACAACAACAAAAATCATTCAGTTGACATGAACTGCATTTTGAAACATAAACAAATGAGTTTTTGGTCAGTACAAAAATATTCGTAAAAGTGAAATATAATTCCCTTCTCAAAATATTCTGATAATATTTCCTCCATGAATATTTGCTATTCATGTACTTTTTTATGGATAAATTTGTGTATGTTCTTGACTTGGACTGACCAACTTTCCCCAAATTGCCTATGTTTTACACATTGCATTATCTTCTCTCAAGATCATTTGTTTAAACCTGGACGGTGCACTCTTGCTATGATAAAGTAAAAAGTCAGGTCCCAAAATTATCATATATGTATCTTTATATTACTTTACTCTTGGGCAGTAATGAACTTTCGATGTAACAAAGGAAAGCTGCCAGTCCCAAGGACTTCGTTGTAACTGGAGTCACGTGTAATTTTGTTTTAAAAAAAGAATAGTGTATATGATTTTTTTGATATCTTTTTTCTTTCTTCATCTCCCTCACTCTTAATTCTTCCTTTCTCACAATCCTTTCTCTCCCTCTCTCCTCTATCCCTCCTCTCTCTCTCTATCGTTCTCTCTCTGCTAAATCTAAATTTTCACCACCAGATTTTCTAATCACTTGTTCCATTCTAGTACCCCCCACCACCATACTACATGGACCAAGGGGCCAGCCGAAGCAGCAGCGTTGCCACCAGCTCCACCACCAGCCGGGCCGGTAGCACAGGCAGCGGACACGGCATAGGGCCCCCCGATGTCATCCCCCTCGATTAAAACGAGATGATCAACGTGCCACTGATAACTGCGAAAGAGCCATTTTCCTTAGCAGCGTAGAACCCTGCGACTGCCCAGCTTTCTGCTGTTTTATCATCGTTTTATTATGTGTCATATATAGCAGGGGACAAGACTTCTAGCCTCTACCTGCCTTCCCTGGAGACCCCAGGGAATGAGTCCAAGCCAGTTCTGTGAGATAATGGAGTAATCTTTTTTTTTTTTTTTAATTCTATTATCTAATCTATTCATTCATCTTTCTCCTTTTTTTTTTTTCCTTTACATTAACTGCCACTTTTTGGTGACATAGCACTTATTCAGTCATGACTGTACAGGTCTGACATATAGTAAGGTCTAATATATTATAAGGCCAGACCTAGAGGTAAGAAGAGTCCATCCGAGCTAGGGTTGTATGTAAGCAGAAGGTGGGGGGGGGGGGGGGAGGAGATGGTATTAGCATGATTTTCAGAGTATGCCATTTAATGGGAGAAAATATGAAAGGTGCAGGTGACAGTCAAAACAGACCTATAGGCATTGGAGGCATAGGGCACCTTTGCCCCCCCCCCCCCCCTTATAGCTCAGGGACCTTCTCCCTCTCACGGAACTCCACTGTTTGGAAATGTTCCAGGACTTAGTCCAGGACCATGCTTGTTGGAGCAAGAGTGATCTCTTTGCTGCTGTTATTGCTGCAGTTTCATGCAAACGTTAATATGTGGTGAGATTCTGTACCGAGTGCCATGTGTCGTGTAGCAAGATTTTGTCAGTTTTGACCTACCGAAAAGTATGTATTCCACAGACAATTTTAATTGTCACAGTTTGTGTACTTTGTGTATGATCTTGCCGTCCACCAAACAAGGGCATGGACCTTTTTTTAGGAAGGGTACAGGATCGTGAGCGTCAAAGCAACAGGTCACTGCTGAAACGGGACAGAGCAAGCTCGAGGTCTTTGAAATGTGTGATGTGACGCTTGCCCAAACTCCGCCTCTTCATTTGTTTGTATTACAAGTGTCCCTTACACAATACAGTCTTGTATGCTGAAACCAGCCATAGCTGAAGCAGAAACTTCTTGGCTCTGTTGGGCTGAGATCACTTTTTAATGCTCCCTTGCTTGTGGCGGTTAGCCTTCAGGACGGGCACATGGTTTCAGCACACTATACTGTACAAGCTGAAATTTTCGCGTACCGATATTTTCGCGAATTGCTACTTGGAGGACATTTGCGCGTGTTGTTAAATTCACGGTTGCGACGGTCTAACTGAACGTAACTATGTGCGCGTTGTTATTTTCGCGTGTTGTTATTTTCGCGGTTCAAAGGCGATTCGCGAAATTCGCGAAAATAAAACCACGGCGAAAATTTCAGCTCGTACAGTATTATGTATTACAGCAGTGGCAATCACTTCGTACTGGTTTTGTGTACATGGTATAGGACCTTTTCATTTGAATGTTGGGCATTGGACTTGGAGATTTAAGGAGTAGAACTCCATTGCCTTAGTTTACACATCATTTCCCAAGAATTAAAGTCTGCAATGATGTGTGTATGTGTGTTTGTGTGTGTGTGTTTGTGTGTATGTGTGTGTGTGTATCAGAGCAAGTGAGAAAGTAGAAAATCATTTTACCATTATTTTCCTTACACTTTCCATGCCCACTATTGGACAGAGAAATAAGTGATACTGCAATGTGTCAATGCATCTTACCGGTACTTTCTGTTTGTTTAATCACTGTAGTTTTTCATAGAAAAAAAAAACATATTACAATGAATTTGTTGGTTAACAAGACATTGTTGAAGTGATTAGCACACAATCACAATCCTACAGAGTAAATATTGCAATGTTTTCATTCTTATTTTTGATTTTGTATATGCTTGATTTTTCACAAAGACCTCTTTCACATTCGGCAGTCCTGCTGAGAGGTGATTTAGACATAATGAGCATTTTGAGTAATTGGGAACGATTTTGTGGAACAATTCAAAACGGGTTATAAATGTTTTCAGTCTGTAGACATGAAGTAGCAAGGTGTGCTGGTACAGAGACCAGAAAGAATGTGTACCATTTCGTCCATTACTGTACATACTCACATTCAGTCCCACAAAGTTAAGTGTAATGCTGTTGTTACTTCATAAGGGGAAATTGTTATTATTCTGGTTCGGCAGTTCTCTTTAAATGCTCTAGTCTTCTATCAATGAAAGTGATTTGTCTTTGTTATCTTTCAGAAGAAAGTTATGATTACGCGCCATTATGTAGTTTATGAACCTCTGACTTTGAGTTGTGCCTGTACTTTTGCCGGATGTTTTTCATACCATCTATTGTATACGCCGAATATTTCGCCAGGTTTTTATTTTCGCGAATTTCGCGAGTCAGGTGCTGTTGGCGAAATTAAAGACACGCGAAAATATTGACTCTGATCCCGATGTGAATGTGACGTACGCGTGTACTCTTCTCCGTACATTACAGGACTCCACGATCGCGAATTTAACCACTCGCGAATTCGTCGGAATTCCCGATTCGCGAAAATTTAGACTCGCGAAATATATGGCATATACAGTATCCCTTAACCCAAGTCTGTGAAAGTAAGTACCTGAAAAACTGTTGTGATAAACGTGGCAACGTCTTCACGAAGAGTAGTGCTAATACAAAGATGCAACAAAGGACGAAAGAGATTGCATTATTACGACTATGATGATGATAATGACGATGATGACGATGACGATGATGATGATGATTATCATCATCATAATAATTATTGTTGTTGTTTTTGGTGTTTTTACTGTTACCATCATCATCATCATCATCATCATTGAAATTAGAACCATGTATTGTAATAGTATGTGGATGGCATTGATCAGTCTCTAAGAAACAAAACTGATTAAAGGAAGTTTACCATCCATAGACCTATATTGCTGCCACCACTATGGCCTTCCATCATGAAGTCCAACTCACAGTTGATAACAGAGGTGTTATTCCTTTCCCTGTAATATCCCATCGTTCACTTTTGATGTCAATGTTTTCGTTGTCATTGATGGTAATGTTTTATGTTAACGATTGCGAAGTGTGTAGGGCGTGTCTTTGTTCCAGACGAAGGAAGAAAAAAAAGGCGCCATCTTGTAAAAATGTGTCAAGGATTTTGTTAGCATTTCTGTTGCATTGTGTAGGTGCAGGAGAAAAAAAAAATCATGCTGTAGCATTTTCTAATCTTAGAATGATGTAGCTACATGAGACAAGGTTAAACATGTGTGTGTCCTTGGCATGCATTATAACATGTACATTGTGCTCCCAAAGTGTATCCTACCTGTCATATAAAAAAAATGATGTGTGCACTTGATTCTTGCTATCCACAAAATGAATTTTTCTGTCTTGTGAGAATGTGTTGCGTGTTGCACTATTTTGCATCTTTCATTTTTTAATCATTTTGCACAGAGTATGTATCTAAGCAATGTGTATGACTGCTGATTCCTATCTAAACAATCAAAAGATAAGATGAGAGGTAGAGTGTGCGTTGATGTGTAGCAATTTTATAAGAAAAGAAATGATACGCTGTAGCTCTCATTTCTTTTAGCGTGAGATATCTGTGTTTTTACTCCGAGAGCTCTCTTCTTATTGGTATCTAATGTAGTACAATGTCGCCCTCTGTGCTTTTTGGGGTAAAGTTCTACTCTGAGAGCTCTTATATTGGTATTTTATGTGTCCTGGTGAGATAAAGGACCATTTTGACATTCAGAAAGAAAGGAGACAAACTCTATGACATAATGCATACATATTGAGGTATAAATAGTCAGTTCTTTTGACTGTCAATTAATCGGAAGCCATTGAGAGATGAATAAATGTGATATATACCACTGTATGTAAAGTAGCTTGTGAGGTAGGATCGGAGGAGTTGGTGTTATTTATTTTTTTAAGGACTCATAGCTGCAATAAGTATCTGTAAATACATACCTCATATTACTCATACACCAGACCCATTGTCAGCTGTAGTGAAAAATGATGAATACTGAGTTATGTTTTCCGTTGTTTTTTGTTTTGTTTTTTTTTTTTGCTTTATTTTGTGTTTTCATTTGACTCTCTGTACATAGTATTTATTACTGAAAATTTTACAAAAGAACAAATCTGTAACCAGGAAAAGAGTTATTTTCTGGTCAAAAACAAACGAAAACAAACATTATGAAAAGAAATGGAATTAGAAAAAAAAAAAGCAATTATATGTCATATGTTTGTATGTCCCAACTGAATGAATGGAATATACCAATGAGAAGTAATGTGCAGATTGGATCTCTATTTTTGGACATTTGGTGTTCCATGTTTCAGAGTGTCTGGCAAGATGTATATTTGTTATTGTCTTTAAGAAATGTCTGCCACTGTTCATACAGCCATCATATGTTACAATTCTTAATGATTTCATTGAATATGTAGTCATCAATTGCCATTAGAATTAAATCTTCTGTTATATATGGAAGAAAAATACTACCTTTACCTAAGGTGTGTATGCATGGGTGAGATTCAGTCAAACTCAGTGGACTTTGGATATTTAGAAAAGAGAGTGTGGTAAAAAAATGACGAAAGAAATAAGGAGGAGACTGCAATTTTAGTGAAAGAGGATTTTAATATACACTGACTTTACATGTATGTCAGATGGAAATAAAGTGAATGCAAGGTGTTGTTTTGTTTTTTACTGGATACAGTGGGCAGCTCTAGATTTGTGACACAGACGTTTAAAGACCATGACTGCATTGGCTGTTCTCCTCTCTCCCTGCGTCACGTTGCAGAGTAGCTTTAGATTACGCGAGGATGCAGCTTATACAAAGTAAAGTATAGTGGCCCCCATAGGATCATTGCATTTCCTCTGAATGTCATAAAAATCTAAAGCTCCTTAATAAGGAGACAAGTGGTGTGTACACAACCTCTTATTAATGAGTTATATGCCACGTGATACTATAAAAGTGGAAATTTTCGTGGTGTGAAAGTTTTAGCATGTGTCGTGCCACATGAAACTAGTGCAGGATATAAAGATGCGCACATTTTTCTGCTAATTTTTATTTATTTATTTTTTTTCATCTAATTTTATTTATTTATTTTTTTTTCATCTGTAGTTTTCTTCAGATTGCTGGTCCTGTAGGGTGAGTGAATTTGCTATTGACCAGTTACCTTTTTACTGTAGTATGTGCTGCCAAATCCTTTAACTGCCGTGGCAGCAATGATCTGTTTGAAGTACCAGGTGCCCACTCAATTGCTGTGACCGTCCACAAATTTCATCTTACTCAGCATGAAAAAGTCAATTGCGCAAAAATTTCCACTTTTACAGTAGTACACATTATTAATAACTCATGTTCATATTGGAAAAGAATCGAGAGGACAAAGAAAGATAAACCCAGAAAACATTGTGAAGAAGATATGTGGCCAATTGCTTTGCTTCGGTATGAAGAAATGTGTTTGAATATACTGCAAAGTTGGAAAGTTTTGCGATACGGAAAGTTTTGAACATTTTGCGGGAGATAAAACTTGCGCGAAAATAAAGCACTTTTTTTTTTTTGCTTGTTGTATGTAATGCTACTTCTTGTTTTGATTCCTCAAAATTAAAAACAAGCAAAATTCATCTTACTAGGCCAAACGCAAAAAATTATTTGTGCAAAAATTTCCACTTTTTCAGTGTGTGGATACCGAAGTAGAAAATGTAAAGGAAATGGTATAGTTGTCAGACGGAGAATAGTTGAATTGCTGTTGAAATACTTTCTACAATGAATTTACAGTAATCTGTATTTATAAATATGGCAAATTGAATACATGGCACTTGTCTCTTAGTACATATTTGCTTGTCCGTCATAAAAATCACTTCGTAGGTTTTGGGGATTCAAGCATGGATATATCACCAAAGAATGTCACTGGGTATGATGTAGTAAGGTTGAGTTCATTATGTTTCAGTCCATTGCTATGGATACCAACTTTTTGATCTTTATGGCTCCATGCCGTAGGTGGAAGTCTTTGTGTATCGTGATTTATGTCATTGCCAAGATCTCTTGCTGGGGATCGTCGTAGTTTGTATCTAGTGCTTTGTTTTGGCATTAACAGGATGTTTATAATAAATGTAAACAGATTGGAATATATTCTGATTGTACAGTGAGCCACAATTTCACATGTTCCATGTGAAAGATGTGAAGAATGAAATGTATGTAATATAGAAATATTGGTAGCAGAGAAGCAATAGATTGAATTCTTTTGAAAGGATGAATTTTTTTGTTCTCATTCTTTGTAATTATTTGGGGAAATCATGAGTTTAACCGCAAAACTGCATCCAGTTTAGTTGAAATAATGTTTCATGAAAAGGATACCCCCTTAGTGTCTGTTTTGATGCTTTACCAAATATATAGTGTGCTAGCATTATCAGGTCTACTTATTTTGCCCTGCTGATAAGGTAGGGCTTGCATGTTGTTTGGTAATACTGAAGCCGAATTTTCTCATCAACAAGTGAACCTGGCAAGGTTTTCATTATTATGTATGTTGTCCCTTGAAGATGATTCCTTCTCTCAGTTTAAAAATCAACTGATGCCAGTTTATCTGCTAGTCCTTATGCAGAAAAGAAAAACGTCACAAATATGATGCTATTGTACATTATAGGCAGTAGTCCATGAATTTGAGCCCTCGACCAGGCGCATTTTCCCAGCACATTTTGTGTGAAGCAGCTTACGATCACATCCTGCTATTGCTTGGTACATATTTGTAATAATGGTAACCCCTTGGCTGCTATGGATAGTGTAGACAGCAGTTATGTCCTCACTTAATTAAGCCAACGGACAACTACACACTAATCTTAATCACAGACATAGACACACAGACACAGACACAGACACACACACACACACACACACACTTTCTTCTTCCAAAATGCATGTACCAAGTTTGCTCAAAGAGAATACAGTATGACATGGCAGTCAGAAGCAGAGCTAGGCCCCATTTCATTAAAAAAAAACAAAGAAAAAGAAAAGTGGATATGATAGCTGCAACTTCTGCCGGAATCACAATTGTCCTGGTAATGACAAAATTCTAGCTTTCTGATTGGTTGTTCCTATGGGAAGTTGCAATTCCAGCAAGAGTTGTTATCCTATTGTGTGAAATGGGGCCCTGATGTCTTTGATGGTTACAATGCTCAAGTCTTTTGACTGCCAAACGCACCTTCTGTAAACAGCATTGCATGCAACAATCATTACATACTGTCCATCAAGTGGCTACCAGATGAGCTCTTTTGTGAAAGCCAAGTACAAAGGTCATGTTTCCAAGTGATACCTGTGAACAAATTGGCAAAGGGGGACTACTGCCTGTAATGCTGATAATTTCTGTTCATTGGGCAAGAAATTACATGTGGGGAACATGAATTAATCAATATTTTGGTTACTAGAAATGAAATGAGAGCCAGACACAGTGTCTGCATAATGTATATTTTGTTTGGTTCAAAAGATTTTTGTTTTCTGGAAGTTGTGTATAACATTGCGGTAGTGATTTTACGATGGAGGAAGTAATAAATTTCATTCATATGTGTTCAAATGTTTCATCAAGTTGATCGTGTCAGTCTCTACTTGCTGTTATGTGTTGACTTGTGTGTGTATGATGACTGGTAAAAGTACTGTCTTAGTGGTTGCATCTTGTGGTTAAAGAGAAAATCTATGTTCACACATGCATTTCATCTTTTCTCTGGTTTGAATTGTGTTGGAGGTGCCCTTGGGCCATTGACTTCTAGGATTATACAGTAACAGTCATATCCATGGCACAGGGGTCATCTATGCATTATCAAAAGCATCACGCACCTTCATCAAAGGTCATGGAAAAACTGACAACTTTATTACAAATATTTCTGTTGTATCTTCACATGCAAAGCAGAACACTTACAAAATGATTACATTCACAATCATTGCGCACAAATTAGGAAATTCCATCCAGTTGCTACATTCAACAGCACAGTATATACAAACCCCATTGAAAATCCACCAAGTAACAATGCACTGCACATTATCAACGATTCTTTCTATCAATGTCATGTAAAGTGTCTCCTGGGTACATAATCTTGCACGCTAAAAAGTATTCAATTACCATCACACAAAAAATGTGTTGACTCTGAGAATGGATCAGGGTGACATTACGGAATGTTACACTCATTGCAATTAATAGAAACTGGCTACTTTGGCATTTCTCTTGGTAAAATCTACTGTATACTATGTTCAAATTTCACGGACATTATCAAGTAGAATTGGGCACTTTTTGTGTAAAAAGACCCAGTACCAACGGGATACTATAGAGTGCGATGGGTGGCTCAACTCGGATATATTCAAGAATCCCCGTAACAAATCGTGTACAGCTTTATTACTAATCTCTATGTACACACACAGCCACAGAGTCTCGATTGGAGTTGACTGTTACCAATGAGCATACACTTCGATGCACATATTCACTGCTTGGTGCTATTGTGGTTCTCAAATATGCCCCTAGTGGGAAGCAAATGATGATTGATTCAATGGGACCAACCATGAATCCCCATGCTACAAGGCCGAGCTTTTTTCGGTAGATGATAGAGGTCCCCCCTCCAGATCTTAGCCGTCGACCGCGCGATCGCTACGTTAATTAGCACGCACACTGCCTGTGATGTAATCTAAAAAACTATAAAGTGGACTTTTCACAAAATTATCATTTATGCTAAATTATGCTAATTCATGCATAATAATGCATGAATATCAGACTTTTTGCTATAAATCATTAAGTAAAGCTCAAAACAGGCAAATTTTTTGTGTAATTTATTCTTTTTACTGTCCTCAGCAAATGTGAATGAAAAATATTGTGCCATCAGAAAAACTTTGTGGAAGTATTTTATTGCTTTTTGAATTTCTTATGTATTTCTTTGTTTTTTCGACCTTTTTCGTTTTTCAGTTTTTTCGGTGAAATTTGTATGCCCCATTGTTCCAAACATGACAACGTGCTATCAATTGATTTTAATCGATTAAAACCCAAAATAATCATGCTTTTATGACATTTGAATGTAAACACAGTTTGCGTTGAAATTGTACAAGAATTCACATTTTTGAGCAATTTTTGGTCTGACATGCACGTACATATTTATGTGTAACTTTGGAACCGCATGCCCGGGTGTCGCAAATTTGGTGTCAAAAGTTGTGGGAGACTCGAAAGAAAAAGTTGTGAAGCATTGCGGCGATAGCTTTTAGCGATGCCGATACAACATCGCGCGGAATGTCGAGGGGGGGGGGGGGCCTCCATGGCCTCCAAGGCCTCCTAGTTAGGGTTAAAGGTGCAAAGTCTCTCAAACAATTTTCTCTTCCTCTTTTTCCTCCTTCTTTTGGTCTGGGTCTTCTTGTCATTTTAAGCAATCTTAAAGACTGATTTGTCCAGAGAGATCATGCAAAAATATCATTTGCCTTGCCCCCTAATGCAATTACCTTAACTCTTTATGTGCCACGTTCACACGTCCGACTCACGTCGATGGTGTGCCAACTTCGCATATTCTGCTCAAACACACGAACCCGCTCAAACCGATTGATAAATCACCAAATGTCATAGTACAAAGAATGCATTTCTTGTGATTCTGTTCCTCTCACATATAGCTCGCATTTTATGTGGTGATAAGACTATCAAGCGGTATTCCCTACTGGATTTGAGTGTAAATTCTAAGTTCTGTCACTGTTTTGTGTGCAAAAGTTATGCCTTTACAGTAATGTAGCTACGGGTCATTTGAAAGAAAAGCAATCATAGATTTGTCATACAATTTACATCAAAGCAAAGCTTGGCATTTTCTCTACAACTTTGCTCACTATATGTCCAGCTTTACTACAGAAATCTACAGAAGTTACATAAATTATAGAAACAGAATGTTTCCTCAAAGCATGACTACATGTATGTTAATGTCTTAGAATAATGTGGTACACAAGGGGTTTCCACCATGGCACATAAAGAGTTAAAGCAGATGTATAACATGTGCATGTCAATAGTATTTAATGTACACAAGTTGCCTACACACCCAAGTTTTGCAGTATAGTAATGCTGTACTCACAGAGCTGACTCATGATGAGTTGTCCAACATGCTCATACTTATATTAACACATACAAGAATTACACAAATTTCTTTAGTTTGGTCCAACACCATATCCAGCTTAAAGGCATAATTTACCATTTGCAGATGAAAGCATTAGTGCTTTAAAATAGTTCTAAAATGTGAGTTAGGGATAGAAACAACCACTGTCAAAATTTGAATCCGTATAATTGATGTGAAGTGTTGTTAAATACACAAAATGTGAACAATAGTTATAATAAAAATGTTTCCAGACTAAACCGTATACAGTTACGGTTTACTGAGAAAAACCCTGATATCTCCTTATATTTTAGGTTTTATTGCAAATATTTCATATGGTAGGATGTTTTATGATACAACAGACCTACACATATGCATCAAATGTGATATCTTGAACATTTTTGAAATCACTGCTCCCAAAGGTAAACTGGACCTTTAATCTCTACAAGAATTCACATTCATTGCATCAGGTATAATTCAGCAGGAAATTAGGACAGTGTCTATCAAAATATATTCTGGCTTTACTTTAATAAACTACGCTCTGACTTTACATTGCCACTACAGGATGATCTTAAAATGTCAATGATCAATATCATTCATGCCTCATACAGAAGCATGAACTCATTCCACAGGACTTGTGACTGACATTTCTATATTAAAAGCTTGTGAATTGTACCCGATCGTTTTCTGCAACTCTTTTGAATACAATATGTACATGATCTGAGGTAACCGATCTGTAAGTTATAATCTGTACGTAAAGACTCGTGTACATACTTTTACTGCTACTACACTACTACCCACAAACTAATTTGACCAATCAAATCTCAGGAACAACTTACCTTGGGTTTGGTGCTATTTCAGTCTTTTGCTTAAAATTACAAATATTCCTTGCTAGTGTTTGATAAGGTGGAGTAAACTCTCTTTCATACAAGTCCTTTGTTGTTCATGTATAGTTGTTTGTTTTTATTGCAGAATTACCAAAATCCTTCTCACTGCTAAACTGAAGATAACAATTTCTATCTCTTTTTCAAATAGCACATTTTTGTAAATTTCTGTTTGACTGTGCATATTTCAATAGTTTCACTTTCTATGGGGTGAAGTCAACTGGCCCAGATTTGATGCCAATATGACATTTATCTGTAGCAAATTCTCCCAAAGCTTGATGGCTTAAGATGCAGCAAAGGCCCTGGGGTGGCTAAAATTTCCTCTTGTTGTAAACAGTGGCCCTACAAGGGGCTCTCACAAGTTGATGTAACTGCAGCATTGACTGTTACAATAAGCCTTTCTCCATTAGTTGATGTTGCGTACAGAGCAAAACGTCCATCAAACTTTTCTGGAGACACATATTTCCCCAAATTTTCATGTTTAAGTTTGATTGAAATAAGTGAGTAAATTTTGGGATTTGACCCTCTTAAGAAATGATATGTTATCTTTTCCAAAATGTCACTCCATCATTTCCTTACTGAGAATGATTATGAGATGATTGAAATTGTCATATCATTCCCTTTGTAGTATCAATCAGCCATTTTCAAACATGTCAATCTTCTCAGTTCTATCTTTAGTCCTCCTCCTTGATTGCCGGGTTCGCCTCGTGGATGGCCCCTCCCCGTTACTCTCCGGGGAGGGGGCGGGCTGAGGGGCGGGCGGGGCTGAGGCGGTAAGTGGGGTCTTGCCACCGCCGGGCTTGGGGCTCAGTCTGGGCGGAATGACAAACTTGATGGGCTTCTTGGCCGCTTCGCGCTCCACAGGAGCCTCCACAAGATTCTGCACTTTGCCCTGGTGATCGGAAGAACTCTGACCATCTCCAGCCAACGCTGGACCCTGTCCGCAAGCTGGCTTGGAGATATCATGGTCTTTCCTCTGAGATGCCTGCATCTGTTCGTCCCCTGCCACCTGCCCAGCGGTGCTTGCAACATCCCCTCCCTCCATATTAGCAACCCTATCTTGAGCGGATGACACCCCATCCTTTGAGACGCATGCCACTGATGGCACCACAAGGATGGGTCCCTGCAAAGTTTCACTCTTGTCACTGGCAGACCCTTGCTTCACACTACTTTCCGCTGTGCAGCTTCTATCCTTCTCAAGGATTTCATCATCCTTTTCACCAGCTGTGCCATCGGAGTTTTCTCTTGCGTTCCTCTGAGGATGAGCTCCAGCACCATCCGTGCCCACCACCTCAACTGGCATTCCCCCATCCTTTCTGGAACCATCTTCATTCTTCTGCTGATCGTCGGCACTCTGAATTCGACCTTTGACCCACCTCATGGGCTGGGGTCGGCCAACCTGACGGCTGGTCCCTTGGTCCAGCTGTCGGAAGCGGTCTCTAGCAAGGTCCCAGTTTTCACTGTTCCTCCTTCCCAGCACCTCCATACTGTCCATGGATTTGAGTCCACCGGCACCAAGGCCAGCCTTCTTGCCATGCAGGAATACTTGTATCTGGATGAACAAAAACGCAAAAAGAGTCTTTTAGGCTTGAAGCAATTACTATGGTCTACGCATCCCGTTAATTTTCAGATAATTCCCCTACAGAACAAACATTGCTAAAATCAACCTTGGTTCCTGAGTGTTAATCTAAGTCTCTGGCACTCAGTGTAAGCCTGGAAGATGCATCTTACACTGCATTTCCATTTCACTTGAAGAGTTTATTGAGGTATAAATGGATTAAGTCTGTCATATCAAACATTGCTTGTTTAGGAAGAGCAACTGTTATGAGATAGACTGACTGCATATCAGTAGTGCTTTCTTAAGCCCATGTTTCTCCACTGCAACACAATAAGCCTCATGTAAGATCACTACAATGTAAAACCTGTGCCAGTTTACATGAAAGCAAAGTTTACAGAAGTTTATGGAAGGATAAACCAAATGATAAAAAACATTACAGCTTTGGAAGTTATACATCGGTGGGTGAGCAGTTATGAGAGGAGCAAATGTCCATCATCATATCTTGTATCTTATCATTACCAAATGTCTACACAGCCAACTGTGAATTCTTTGCCGATCAACAAATAAACAAGTGCCTCATGCCTTCTGATTTCTTGCTCAGAATCAAAGAAAGGATCAGGCACTGATCTTAAAGGCCCAGTAGCATGGGGATACTATGGATTAGGAAGGGCAGCCTGGCTCAGATATATTCAAGAATCCTTGTAATGAATTGTATACAACTTTCTCACTGATCTCTTCATTAGTACACACACAGAATCTCAACTGGAAATGACCGTTACCAATGAATGTACACTTGATGCACATTTGCTTATGGGTGCTAGTCATGGTTTTCGAATGTACCCTGATGGGCTGCGAATGAAGATTGATCCCATGGGGCTGCCCATGTGTCCCATCTCCCCCCCCCCCCCACCCCCTTTTACCGGATCTTCAATGCCATGTTTTTCTTCTGCCCAAAGACAAAAAACAAGGAAGCAAAATAAAGCGAATAACCAATGGGAATAATCTTTGTATTTTAGACATACCGGTTCCTTGATCCCTGAGTCACCAGTGCCTAGAGAATCTCCTTCTTTCCATCCCATCTTCTTCAGCATCTTGTGGCCCATATTGGTGTCAGATATAGCTCTGGGTGAAGAAACATGCAAACAAAATATCTAAAAATCAAATCAAGATAGCCATAGAAATCACCATCACACATCTAAACTAAACACTGTAATCACTGTTTTTATGGTCAACATCAACCATCATCACCATCCTTTTCAGCCAGATGCTGCCATACAAGCAGCCTGTAAGTCAACTAACATTGTGTGCATCTCAGCACAAAATACCAGTACTCAAAAATATACTTTCTCCCCTAATGTTTTGTGCCCTCACGAAACAATACAAGCCCAATATTTACGACAATGATGGTAGATGTAGCAATGACATTCATTCTGGTTATCCAAATGTAATGATTATCTCTCCTTCCACACCTGTTAACCGATGCTGGCAGGTCGTCAGGTTGGTATGGGTTGTCGCTGCCGACGGTGACGCGCCTCTCCTCTGCCCGGTCCTTGTACTCTGCGTTAGTTCGGTGGAGGTCCCTTGTTCCTCCACCGCCAGCCAGCATGTACTTTTTCTTCAGCTTGCGAAGCTCACGCCGCCGCTGCTGTTCTTTGTCTCCCAGTCCCGCGGAAGTAGCTGAAATGTGATCACATTTGGATGAGTAAAACAACTGCAAAAGAATCTGTACTTTTTCTACACTTTGATGCACTGGAAGGTATTCTTATATGTCTTCTCTTTTTCACTGTAACAAAAACAAATTAACATGTCTCAGTGATATACAGACACATCTTCAAAATTTCAGAGTCACACAACACCATTTTTTTTAAACTTTTTGAAAAGAAATATTTCTTAATGCCATATGACTTCAAGAAGTAAGCATTTGACAGTCAAAAATGTTCATTACATTTGCCAACTCTAAAGTTTCATATGTGAACAGGGGTGTTTACCTTCCAATGACTGCTGTTGTCTAATCATGGCTTGCACCTGGCCCGGTTCACACTCATCACATGTCTCACTGCCGCGGTGAATGTGGATCCGAAGGGTGGTAGTGCCAAAGGTCAGGTAGTCTTTGTGGGAAAGGGGCTGGGGGTCACTCTTCACACGCGACTAAAGGCAAAGGTTTGTAGGGTAGAGAAGAGTGCAAAAAGACAAACATTTGCTCATGACTTTCTCAACAAATGCTTCTTTATGCTGCAGAAATGTATGATGCAAGTATATTTGTACCAGTAATAAAAAATGTACACACATCAGGAAACTGGCAATGCCTACATCAAAGTTTCACAAATACAGACTACGACCAACAAAAACTGTGAGCCATTTCATATTTATGAAGGTTCCATTCCCATGACGTTTCTTTTTTTTTTTTTTTCATGTGAGATTCATAAAAGTTGTTCTACTCCACTATCTTGGCACTCAGTACACACACACACACACACACACACACACACACACACACACACACAAATGCATATTCACCACCTGCCTAACACTTCATGAGTCCATGACAAAGAAGCTAACCGGAAAGAAGAAGATCATGACTCTAGCCATATCATTGTCCATCCAAATGCAGTTTGATCAAACATACTTCTATCTGCAAACATACCACATCACATTCCCTTGTCATCACTACTTTCATAGAATCATAGCATCGGTGAGTGACAAACACACATGCACACTGCATTTCTAATTCAAATGTCAAAACGGGAGAAAAAATTCAATGCGGAGTGAGGCATTTCCACAGAGGTTAAATGATGACTCTCACATTTTGAAAGTTGAGAGATTTACTGGCACAGTTTCCTACCCCATACACGCACAAAGATCAGTATAAGGTACCCAAGTTGAAGAATGACACAACCTTAAAAAAAATACAAAAGGAAAAAAAAAATATTTCACAAGGCTATTATTCTCCTTTTTCTTCTTTTTTTTCTCCAAGAGTAAATGATACAATGCAATATGAATATATCAGTTCTTCGCAATCATTCTGCAATGACCTGCTTGATAAATAGTTGTATCACTGTTGTGTTCATTCTCAGTTTCACTGTGCTCACTGCACCAAAAATATCCCACATGACTTAACTAGAAATGTCGCTTTGGCGACTGGTATGCCTCCGCCATAATGCATGATTTTCCCAATAGGTCTAATAAGTACATGTGGACAATGTGTGATTACATTTTCACAAAATTGGCAAAATATTGAAATGACAAGTTTGTAACAAATGTGTTGAATGTTCACCTTCCTTGACCTAGGTTTAATTGGATGAATAGGAGAGCATGTATCTAGGGATTTAAGGACTTTAACTCGACTTTGACCCATTCATACATTTAGGCATTGAGTAATTTTCAAGGTACAGGTGTGGAGAAAAAGTGCAATTTCTGAATTGAATAGTAAATTGTTACCATTTTCATCTGGCCCTTGACCCTAAAATTCATAAGATAATCACTTTCAGGTAGAACATGCATAATATGTACTAAGTTTCAAGATAACTTGAGCCACTTCCGAGATATGGAGAAAAAAGTTAGTTCAGCACTTTCACTTGATCTTTGACCTTTGAGGCAAAAAAAGAAGAAAAAAAAAAACTTTCCAGAGAATTTTGATTAGGTTACACATGTATGCATACACCAAGTGTAAAAAAAAAAAAAATAACCCTGCTGGCATTGCATGATAGGAGGGAAATAGTAAAATTTTGAAGTGTTGCACTTGACCTTTGACCCCTGACCTTTGACCCCATGAACCCTACATTCTCTAGATAATCACTTCCAGTCAGTATGTGTATATACTATGTTCCATGAAGATACCTTGAACAATTTTCCAAGGTATGGAGAAAAAAAAGAAGTTTTAATATTTTTACTTGACCTTTTGACCTTTGACCTTTGACCTCATGACCCAAACTTTCACCAGAGAATTTTAATTGGGTAATACATGTATACACTAAGTTTCAAGAAAATATCTTCAGGCATTCAATAGATATGGTGGAAATAGTGAAATTTTATGTATTTGACCCTGACCTTTTGACCTTTGACCTTGAGCATGTGCACCCAAAAGTTGATAGGCACAACTTCACCCCCTAATACACATACATGCCAAGTTTCATTAGGATACCTCAACAGGTTTTGATAGTTACCTTGTCCACAAAATTCATTACGGACGGACGGACGGACGGAAGGACGGACGGACGGACGGAAGGACGGACGGACGGACAACCCGAAAACATAATGCCTCCGGCACCACTTCGTGGCGGAGGCATAAAAAAACCTGTACCAATGTCTATTTACTCAGCCCGTCTTTTTTTCTTTTCTTTTTTTTTTCAAGAAGCTCAATCTACAACTGTAATCACAGTGAAACTTTTGTTTGTTTGTTTGTCTGTTTGTTTGTTTGTTTGTACAGTGCTGACATTTTCCAGATGGACCATTGGTCATCTACGATACCTTTTGAGTGAGAGGCACTCCATTGAGCACTGTGCCATTCTGACTGCCCAGGTCGGTGATGGTGTAGAACCCTTTCTCCTTGTCGTAGGCGATCTGTGCGTGTGTCTTGCTCACCCCAAGCTCCGGCACAAGCAGGATGTGGTTTGATCCTTCCCTGATAGAGGAACCAGAACGGGAACGGGAACAGGAACACGAACACGAATAAGAATAGCATGTTACAAACAAATTGATGTTTCCTACATACTTTACAATGATCCATTCGACACACACACACACACAAAAAAAAAAAAACAAATCCACATATTTACAGAGAGGTTAATGTGAAGACAAGTGTTATACAATTGCAAGTGCTTTATTTCTTTCAGCTGTCTTTATCACAATGAAAATAGATTGCTATTATGTTTCCATAACAGACACCTTCTGCAGAGAGCCTTGGATTTGATTTGAATTTGACAATTTGATAGTTAAATATAGAAGGCCCCATTCACTAGCTTTCAAACACAGAGTAATATCATACACACAATTTCCTCATACAATTCAAGAATCCACACATATCATTTTTTTAATGAATATTAACATATCTAATAATCCTAATTCATAGTTAAGTGGCTTATTTTAGTGTAATAGTTAACATGTGCTATTGAGGTAAAGAGTTGGACAGATCTATGAAAACTTCATTAATAGCTGCACAGCACACACATTTTCAGAGTTCTCATTCGTGTGAAGTAATATGTTCCCCCTACCTGCCAATGGAACCTCCAGTGCATGTGACCACAGCCAGTGATCCAAGCTTCATAGACTCGGATCGAACCACTATCATCCTAATGCAGGGGGGATAATCGACCTTCGTTGCTGTGTAGTGAAACAGACAACAAACAAGAAGCCATGCTGATGATAGTGAACACATGATGACAACCAAAAGCATTTACACACCAAAGACATTACAGACAGAGACAAATGTGACCCTGAATCACAAAACAAACAAAATGTCGCCAGACATGAAATTTTAGTGAAGAGCATAATCTGAAAGAGTAGACTTTTCGCTTTAATATGATGTATAACTCAAATCAAATGGACTCTCCTAACCTATCTAAATATTGGAAAGCACACACTCGGGAAAAGTACAGTGTCTATTCAAGCGCTTATGGTACTCTTTACCAAGTCGTGCTGGCTGTGCGATAAATGGGACAAAAAACAGGATGTAAACCACCAGAGTAACAACAATGAAGTGATTATCAGATTAAAATGAAATTGAGCATGCCTTACTAACACATTCTGTCATTAATGCCAACTTTCAAAGCAGTAGCATCATCCTTTCAAAAGTTATAGGAGTTGAAAGTGAAGAGTGTGCAAGGTTTTTAAGAAATGAATAGGGGACTCTAAAGACACACTTAATCACACTATTTTGCCAAATAATTTTCGAGATAAACTGCTAAAAAACACACTTTCCTGCCCGTTTTATGATCCCAAATTTTAGCATAATGTAGAAGACTTGCTCTTTCAGAAAATATGAAAAAGTCAAGATCAGCTCAGTTGAACCATTTCACCTATTTTCAGTCCTCACACAAAATCAGTGTGTGCGATTTTTTTTTCGTTTTGTGATGCAAGGTCACAAATTACAATCCTCTTTCTTTCTCTTCCTCCACACATGAAGAAGGTATTTTGATACACATTTGATTTGCATTTAACAAACCATATCGAGTTTGTTGCTAGATATTATAAACAAACATAAGAAATCTACACAAGCTAGATGCTAAAACTCATCTAGCAGAGTTACACGAGCACCAAATGTCCCACAACAAATCACTACTGTGATACACACACACACACACACACACACACATACACATTTACTCACATTCTGACACCTCTAACACAGAAAGAAGGTAGGACAGGCAACAAATATTACATCCTTCTCAAATAAGCAGAAACAAACATTGTCTTACTACCAGACAAATTGAACCTTCAGAGCAGTTACATCTATCATATTGGTAAGCAGAATTTAGCAAGTATTGTATGTTGATGTATCAACCGTGTAACCAGGGAAAAATGAACAAACAGAAAAATTCCTCTATTCCCACTTGGTTGCACTTCATCAGACAAACCTTCAACGCTCTGGACATCATCCTCGTCGTCACCAATGACCATGGATTCCTCACTATCGTCTGACCACCCCTCCTCCCCATCTTCGCCCGAGTCCATTCGACTTGACGACCGACTCTCCGAGGAGCTCTCCGAAAGTTCCCCCTCCTCCATCTCGGACTCGTCAGAGTCAAGGACAATGACGTCGGGCAGTTCTTCCCCATCGGCTCTCCTCTCCTCTTCCCCTGCCACCTTCTTCCGCTTCCTGCTCGACGAGGATTTCCTCCTTCGTCGCCGGCGGTGGTGCCTGGCCGGGTCATCCTCGTCGACAATCTCCACGACGTCGTGCCCGTCCCCCCTCTCTTCACCTTCGTTGGGCTGGCTGCCAACGTCATTTCCGTTCTCAGGATAGTCCTCTGTGGGGCTGGTTATGTCAATGACCTCGCAGGTTGCATCTGCCGAAGTTGACTGCCTTTCATTGGTTGCAGAGTGCTGCTTTGATATGTCCACATGGTTCCAATGCAGTGCCAACACAGGTACAGGTAATTTGCAGTCAGTTGTTTGGATGCATTAAGCAGATGATTGCCATAGAATATCCACACAAATATGGCACGGTGGAAATTGAAATTGGGAAATACAGAGAAAGGGAGAGCAACAGAGAACAGGAGGATGCAGGCAGAGAAGAAATTAGGGGAAGGATACCTCAGATAGAGTTCAAGAATAAAGAAAGACACATGGATTTCAGGATCAGACAGGAGGATGGGGGAAGGGGGAGAAATGGTGAAGATAATTCAAAGGATGAGAAACAACTTAAAATGTAAGGTCACATGACTTGCAAGTAATGGACCAATCTGCCACATGCTACAGGTATAATGACATGGGGGTAGAATTCATAGTCTGAACACCTTACAGACACATCACATATTTTGCTGTACTTCTGCACAATGTTGACACTCACAAATGCAAAAGTTCACATTACATCTTCTGCACATGCAAAGACTGGCCCATTACTTTGCGCATCAAGTAACTGAAAGTACCTGTAATCTGGGGGCTTGGATGGTAGGAGTACACTCCCGGTATAAAGTTTGACTGTGTGCCCCACCCCGAAGACTCATTTAGAGACAGACTTGTTATGCCAGCAATAAGTTGCCCCTCCTGCAGAATGAGAATGCAAGAGACCACACAGTTGTAAGATGCTAGATACCTTTAGCTCTCTGCTCATTTTCTGATGTTTTGGTTTGCTTTGTAATTTCTTTCTTCTTCTTCTTCTTCTTTTTTAAATAAGAATGTTTCACTGTAGAAGATACATAGATTGTAGAAATGTAGCGAGAGTAGAGAACTTGTTTCCATTTATTCTTTCAAATTAACTTCCCTCCCTGGCATTTTGGATTTACTTCCTGAAGTTCAAATGCACAGATACAATAATATACTGCATGGCAATTCATGGTTCTGATCTTGCAAACCATGTGAAACCAGAGATGACCCCATACAAACACATATTGATGAGACTACGTTTTGGCACAACAGCTTACTGTGGCATAGCAAGTCTGTAATCCTGACTATCTCATACTGGGTTTGGAAGTACAAGCAACAGCAAATAAAAACTTGACTACAGATATGCAACAATTTATTTCCTGTCTTCGCAGTATGGAAATAATAACAAGTGTAGAGATTACCGATGTAAGACAGACAACAAACACACGCACACACACACACACACACATATCAAATAACCACATAAAAAGTTGTCTCTTGAAATATTTGATATTTAGTATTGCACTATCTGCCAAAGTCAGTTGAAAGAAGATTTCACATCTAATGCATATGATGCAAACATTGTGCTCAAATCTTCAAACCAGGAGACGCACATTGACGATCCTAATACTTAACACTGCTGGGGTGACAAGACCTTGTATTTCAAATTTTGGTGAAAATTACTTTTTAGACTAATGGTCAGATAATCAGTTAAGTGATGTCCTGTCCAAATCCTAGCTGTCTTACCCCAAAATGAAGCCACCACGGCATGTCAAAAGAAAGACTACCCATTTGATGTAGTGCTTCGGCCGCCATGTTTTTTAGCTCTCCTGAACATTTGACATTTTCTAGATACGGGGTCTTGTCGCCCAAGCGACAATAAAGGCGCTGTCTATTCAAACACCTGGCAAAGCATTTCGATATGAAATCACCACCACCAACTATGACAAAATAACAAATCTTGCTGCATAACTCACATCCTCTCTGTTCTGGTCACGGTTTTTTCTTCTTGACCGTTCCCCTCTATGTCTGTCCCTGTCCCTCCGGCCGCCGCCCACGTGGTTCCTCTGGGTCCCCGACCGGCCCACGACGACTTCAGGCATCTCGACCCTGGAATGGAACTGGTAAGAATGGGACTGCTCGTCATAGTAGTAGTAGATCCCTCGGGCGGGATCGTAGTAGAGATGATTGTTCTGCGGAAACAGCACAGAGAGATAGAGAGGGTTTGAAACTGAGATCATTCATAAGCAATATTCTCAACTACAACAGATGATCCTGTGGAAAAGTATGAATCCTGACAAGATACAAATTCTTAAGACAGAAGACAACATTTTGGAAAACCTGATAAAATCTACAAGTTTACCAATAGAAGAGCAAGAACTGGGTAGACTGAGCAAATCACTGATTTCATTGCCTAATCTTTTTTTTTTTTTTATACTACTACCTTATTCATTAGGTAATCACGGGTACTGAACGGTCATATAAATGTTCTTTGACAACTGTAGGGCTTCAGCTGATCTCACAAAAACTATTTTTCACTGCGCTACTCTACATGACCTTACTGTCAAACAAAGCTACCAACTGGCTCAATCATGAAGGAAACTAGATGTGAAATATATCTTATACAGTCTATTCCTGTTAAAACGTTCACAGTTACAATGAAAATTTTATTGCAATGAAGTAAAAATTCAAGTTCCAAAATTATCATCTACATATCTTTGTATACATTATTGTTTGGCTATAACGAAAATTTGATACAACGAAATAAAACTGCCAGTCTTGATGACTTTGTAATAACAGGAATAGCCTGTATCACACTTACAGTACAGATCACAACCAGGTGATACACATCTGCCATATACCATGATTATGACTATAGACCTACTGAAGAATCACAGTAATGGCTGGGTGTATAGTTCAAGATCTTTAAAAAAAATGCAAAGAACAGCACGCTGCAACCTACAGGGTCATAGTAGTAGCCAGAGTTGTAGTCGTAGTACATTCCACTGGCTTCATCTAAAACTACTCCAGAGTGAGCAAGGGCAGCCTCTGCTGTGGCACGCACACTGTCTGCTATTGACCTAGATGATGAAGATGATGAATGCCCCTGTAGGTGAGAAAAGTACACAAAAATGAAGAATACAAAAGGATCTACAATGCATGAAGGTTGCATTCAATTACTCAACACAAAAATACAAGTTCTTGTTGTACCTTGGGTATGCTAAGCACTGAACACTATTAAATGACATTTGTTGTTAAAACAGCAGTATACACATTTTTGCTTTACAGGAGCCCCATTATTTCTAATGCCAATAACAGCAGCAATCTCTGTAGAGGCTCAGAAGAAAACACCAGAGACTCCACATCTTGAGGTACCTGTTTCAATCCACCAGACAGCAGTGGTAGCAGCTGGCCCTAGGCACGCCACATTATCATCACTGCCTAGTCCAGTGAGGGGACTTGAAAGCTGTCTGCCACATGCTTGCTTGCTCATAAGAATTTAATTCTCGCTATCGCCAATGATGTGAAAAACTCCTGCACACGCTGAAGAGCTCTGTCACAGTGCACTGTGGGATTCCTCGGCCCCTTGTTCGCTTCCGGTTGTCTCACGCGAGTCACAGTTCCCATACAATTCAATGGAGTTCTTTATCTGCTTTTCCGTTGTTAGCCCTTTTTTTCTTGGCTATAATTCAGCTTAAAAGAGTTGAAAGTGTCTAAGCTTTACTGATTTGCGGTCACTAGAGTCATGGTTCACTACTGCAAGGCTTCAACGTACTGGTCACATGATGGAAAGCGAAGAAATCTTCAACAAAAAATACCTCTTTATAAAGACAGAGCGTGATGTAAGTGCATGTGCAGCCAAAACCGGGGCAAGTTTGTCTCATGAGCTATCCCATAATGCATCTAAAACTCTGCTCTGCGCACGGCACCTACATATTGGCGATACCCTCAATTGCATACCTACTGATAACATGAAACAAACCTACACTCTAACTCAGAGTACAATGTACCTCAAACTTTTCTCGTTCATCCTACAATGGACAATTTTGCATGGCACAATTTTTCCAAAGCACTTTCTCACACTTGAAGCTTATTCGAAGTCATAGCCTTTACCTGTGCACTACCTCTGGTTGCCCAGTCCCTTGTGCCTGACGATGATGATGGTTGATTGGTAGCATTTGAACTCTCTCCAACCTGGTAGACCTCCGCCTGATTGGAAGCTTGCTCATCCTGGATGTGGATGCACTCTGGTTCTGTCTGGATGCCAATCTCTTGCGTTTCTACGGCAACCATACCTGCTCGCCGGAGGTTGTGCACTTCCTGGTGCAGTTTGTCCACCTGAAGTGAATATCACAATATCCAATAATATTATCTATTCGTGATGTTTCAGCGGCACATTAAAAACATGTATTCATGAGCAAAACGAGAGCGTATTGAATGAAACGCATAGGCCAATATATTGATTTCCCATAGGCTACCATTGATAGTGTCCATGCAATGATACACCATATTCTGTCTCATCTGTTGGTCGAGCACTCGCCGAGCACGCGAACGCTTGCTACTATAGGACCTTCTAAGTGAGCAAACTCTGTTACATACCACAAGCGCACAAACACCTTGCTACACACATCACTCCTTTTTCAGTGCAGAGTCGACTTCAAAGTCTAGTAGAAGTACAGTACTTTTTGGGGTTTTTTTGGTGTTTTTTTTTTTTTTTACAGTTTTTGCCTTTTCTAGATAATGATTATAGATAATAATAGTCATATTGGCTGGCTTTAATTCATAGAATATCAAGGAATATTGCACTTGTTAGGGCCAACATTGCACTTACTGTATACGCCATATATTTCGCAAGACTAAATTTTCGCGAATCGGGACTTCCCGACAATTTCGCAAGTGGTTAAATTCGCGATCATGGAGTCCTGTACTGAACGCGTACGTCGCATTCATATCGGCATTACAGTCAATATTTACGCGCGTTTTTAATTTTGCGAGTAGCAACTGACTCGCGAAATTCGCGAAAATAAAAACCTTGCGAAATATTCGGCGTGTACAGTACAATGTATCTCCAATTCACGCAGTTATGCAATATTCCTGGTATCCCATGATGATTCATTGCCATCCAATATAACATAATTTTCATAAGGATACCAAATATTGTTCAGAAACAACTGACACCAAAAATAGTAATGATGATGACAGAAGTTACAATAACTATAATTATAATAATCATGGTGATGATGATGATACAACTAAGTACAACTACAACCACATCCACTACTACTACTACTACTACTACTACTACTACTACTACTACTACCACTTCCAAGACCACCACTACTACCACCACCACCACCACTACTACTACAAAACAACAACAATTACAAAAACAAAAATAATAAAGTTCTAGATGGCTTTGCTATCATTACCTCCACCAAGGGAGGAGGTTATGTTTTCATTACCGTTGGTTTGTTTGTTTGTTCGTTCGTTCGTTTGTCCGTGTGTAAAATAACTCAAAAAGTAGTTAACGGATTGGGATGAAACTTGCAGGAAAGGTTGAGAATGACACGAGTAACAAACGATTAACTTTTGGTAGTGAACCGAGAATTTTGGGAGAATTTATGAAGGATTTCAATATTTTGGCAGGTAGGGTCAATGAACTTGGGGAGTTCAGGCTGCGCGTATTTGAGGTTTTCCATGCGCCCACTAAAATGTGTGCTCCAGTTTCTGATGGGGAGAGGCACGCCACGCATCTGAGGGTTTATGACGTAACAAAGGCTTCTATATTGGGAAATCGGGCGATTTTTCAGTGGGTGAAAATCACTTATCTCTGTGGAAGAGCAAGATCATTAGTGGAAAGTAACTGCTTGGCGGAGGTCTGCACTCTCGGAGTGCTTTTCTAGTTACAAAAGTGAAAATTTCCCCTCAAGCTGTCATCAGAATAGCAAAGATTGCCTACCTGCTGTGTGAGGGCAGAGTTTGCCTTCTCCAGATCTCGCCGTAAGGTCTTCTCTCCCTCCAGCTGCTCTTTCAGCTCACTAATCTTCTGCCTTGCACCATCCAGTGTTGTCACGTCAGGGACGGCTATCTGGTCGAAGCTGGGCTCGTCTTGCGGTGGGCTTTGTGTCGGGGCATCCTCCATCCTTTCTGGCTCTCCACTCTCTCTAGCTTGTGCTTCCTCAGGGGCTGGCTCTGCATCCCTGATCTCCTCCTCCGGCACTATTCCGCCTCTACCGCATGACTGCTCTGGTGGCACATCAGCATCTTTTCCCTCCTGTTCCATCTTCTCCTCACCTGCCTCTTGACGAGACTCAACGTCTGCTGCCGATGCAAACCCACTCTGTTCTTCCCTCCATCCTTCGGCACTCCCACTAGGATCATTTACTTCCCTTCCACCAGAATCCTTTTCATCATTCCCTGTCTTTGAGCACTGTTCTGGAGCAACATCACATTCATTGTCGACATTGTCACCAGCTTTATTCTGGTCAGCAGGGGTACTGGCTTGGCCATCATTAGCCTTGTCCAGTTCAACACATTCATCACCAATAATTGGTGGATCATTCTCCCCTCCTCTGCCTCTTTCTTCCTCCTCGTCTGTTACATCTTTACACTGAGCATGACACACACAAAAATCGTGAGTTAATGATTCACTGAAAATTATCATAATATGAGACATAAATTAATCAGTCATTCAGCAAAAAACAAACAAAAACAAAAACAAAAACATGATAAGGTACGCTCATACTTAAATTTAGTTCATCTGTTAGAATCAAAGTGTGGAATAGTAAAAAGCAGAGGTATGGATGCCAGTAAAAAAAAAGTAACAAACTCCAACTTCGAGCAAGGAGCTCTGGAGAGAACACGTAACAACTCATCACACAGGGCCCCAGGGATGTGGGATAAAGTCTTAAAGATATCAATGGGTGATTTCAAGTTCGGTGCTAGTGCTAGTGCTAGTGCTATCTCAGCACTAGCACCGGCAATAAAACAGAACTTGAAATCACGTCGGTGTTGGGAGTTGACCTAAAAAATTGACGTATTTCTGGTAGTTGGTGCTGGGCTCGGTGTTGAATGTCGTCTGCTGAACCGAGCTTCGCCGTTTGTGTTAGCGATTTACGTGCTTTTTCCCCATTGACCAACACTAGCCCCTAGGGATTATCATTTCTTCATTTCAAGTTCGGTGCTGGTGTTAGCGTTGCCGTGCGAGACCCGTATTCACTGGATGCACGTTTTACGTGCAAAGTCTATGCTAATGCAGTGGTTGCCCATATAATGTACACGTACACTCCAGACATGGCTATATAAATCTGCGCCCGAGAGCAAAATTAAGATAATTGTATTTTGGGAAATGGATGAAATTTGTGGCGTTTTAGTTTTAATCTGTCTTCCTCACTATGTGTCTTAAACTAAGCAGTTTTGGCTACATCTTTTAATATTTGACTGTAATCACGCGCCATCACTTCTTTCGTCGCGCAATTCCAGCGGGGCGGAGCTCGCGGTGCTGTGATTCCATCACCTAGACTGTGTCTAGTGCTGGTGATCGATAATTTTGATCGGTATCGCCTCGTTAATCTGACCGTCGGTGTTGGAGCTCGATTTAGTGCTGTTATTTGGGGGCTAGCACTAGCACTAGCACCGAACTTGAAATCACCCATTAATCATTATCACATCAGTCACTGCACTGCATTCGTCGTCTCACAAAACATCAACAAGTGTCATTGGAAAGGTCATATCAGTGCATGGCCCCTAAATCACTGAACTGTATTTTTTTATTGCAATGTTCACTGAAGAGTAAGACAAACATGCTCTTAGTCTTACTCTTAGCCTAGTCCATGCTGAACTGAAAGAATCCCAGCATGATACAGTCACGACATCAGACACCAGCAATCAAACAAGCCAGTCCCACCTATTAACTTTGGTGCTAGTGAACTCCTTGATAAACGATAGAATTTACAACACATGTATTGATCAGAAACTAGCATACTCCATCAAACATGATAACCTATACCTTATTCACATTCCTTCATTCAAACTGTTGTGCATAGATTTTATATCTGTATGCCTCAACGTACCTCCAAACTTGTCTCTTTTCCCGCGCCTTCGCCTTCTTCAGATTCATCCATTTTGGCTTCGGCTCACCTTATACCTCTCACACACGCGACCCCCACTCTGTAGCACGCACGGTAGAGCTTCTTGTACTATGCATACAATGTACGTCCGCCACACACACACGAACAAGGTACGGAGATTGCATAGAGCTGTATTTCGCGCGGCTTCTTGTTCGTCCATCGTTCGCTAGATCGCATGCGGACACTGCATACCGCGCGCACACAACGGATCCGATAAGTCATGGATCTGGATTTGATTGTATGCTACCATAGAGCTGTGAGAGCTCTATGTATGCTACATGTTTGTGGAGACTGTCAACACAAGCTGGCGCTATTCTACGAAACGTAGTGCCGATCGCAGACGCTGAGCGATGGAATACAGATTATCGTAGTGAGATAGATTTACCGATCGTTACGTTATTGTATACATAAGGTCTCAATCATGGCGATTAACTGAACTGCGTTCAATAAAAAATAATAACAATAATAATATCAATGAGACACAAAAAAGTGGCAGCACCAAACAGCACCAAACAAAATCAAAACTACAACGGAATGAATTTGAATGATGAAACAATGATGGATGGATAGATAATCTGAGGATTTTAATGTTGATTGCATTCACTTTGTTCATCCTTGTTGCTTTTATTTTTCACTATTTGATGCCTCTACACCCCTAGATTTGGTATCATTTTCATATCTTAGTCGTCTGTGTAGAAAAACGTACACATCCAAATTCACTGAGGGAGCAAAATTGCCATGAAGAAAAAATATATATATATTACTGTAAGCCTGAAAGCAACCTCAGGATACAGTATAACGCCAATAATGCATTATTGTCTATTTCTCTATTCAATCATCTTATATCCATATACATAGATTACCTACTCACTTACTCAAAGAGAAACCATCCAAAGTCCACATAATTCTCCTTACTTAGATTCACTCATTAAATCATTCCCTGTCTTGGTCAATATCATTCTGATCTATATCTATATAAATACCATCATAGTATTAAGATCGATCCATGCCTTAACAATCCACCCACCCACCCATCCTTCCATTCATCCATCTCTCCATCCATCCATCCATCCATCCTTCCATCCATCCTTCCATCCATCCATCCATCCATCCATCCATCCATCCATCCATCCATCAATCAATCAATCAATCAATCAATCAATCATCAATCAATTAATCAATCAATCAAAATTTGGTCATCAACAGAGATGCATATCTAGATTATGTTTTGACAACCATCAGTTAATTCATGTTCTTGTATTGATTATTCTGTTTAAATCACATCTAACTGGTCAGTCTATCTTGTCTTTCACCACCTAAACGATCTGTCTTCTCTCTATTCATCACTCTATATGGAAGAAAGCATGAATCCATGTATGTAAGTATGTATGTATGTGTGTATATTACCATATACATTCATACTTATATCAGTCTGTTTTTCTGCATGTTTATCAATCTTTGTATCCATCTATTGATATCTATCTACATCTATCTATATCTACCTTACTATAATCCATCATCCATCTATTTATCTATCAATCTATATATGTTTATTCATCTATTGATCTACTTATTTATCTCTATCTATCTGTCTATCTATCTATATTTCTTTCTATCAATCTATCCATCTCTCTCTCTATCTTTTTATCTATCTATCTATCAATCTATCTATCCATCTATATATATCTCTCTATCTATCTATATATCTATCTATATGCCTCTCTGTCTGTCCATCTATCTATCTATCTGTCTATCTATCTATCTATCTATCTATATTTCTAATTACATGCTTTCAAATCCATCATCATAAATTCCTGTCCATGGATTGTGCGGCTCACAAGACAGTAGAGAGTTCACCCATCAGTGCTGCGGTGACTTGAATGAATACTCAACATTGTGATTTTGAAAGATAGCTCCATTTTGGCAAACCCTGATTTCGCACAGTCCAGTAAACATACAAGTCTGGTTCCTGCGATCAGCCATATATGATCATAATTGTGTGGCTAACTCTTATGGAAAATTAAGGAGCTAGATGATCCATGGAGAGAATATTGTAGGGATTGATTGTTGGAACATTTGGCTCACTGGATTTCATGCTTACTACATGCTCACCAAAAAGCAGATGTAATGTAGAACGTTTTTACTAACTGTATGTCTTGTGTCTTGACATTGATGTAAGATTGAAAAATTTTACACTGGAACTAAAATGCAAATTAACTTTTTTTTTTTGTTACATTTATTCCAGTGCTTTCTTGATGAAGACCTAGTAAAGAGTTTTGATGTTAAATATAAATTAAACAAACACACCCTTCAGTCAGCTCTACAAATCCATAGTCCACAACTTTATGTTGAATGGAAATACACTTACAAAAACTGTTTACACTGAAAGCTTCTTGCATTGTAAACCTCTACTTTTGCTTTGTTCACCAATCGGTGCATATGTCTGGAAACTAATTATTGTCATATAATCCCTATTTTATCACTTTAGTTAGTCTCCCTCTTGGATTAAGCACACCAGAGTGTGCTTGGGGAACTTTACTGCTCAGTCAAGTTTGGATGGATTACTAAATGCTGATGAAAAAAGCTTGGCAAGTTGTACCAAGTGTCTGTACACATTAACCCTTCGTGTGCCACGAGTTCCCATTGACACAGTAAAACCTCATAGTGTTTTACACACTGCCCAAAGTCCCTGGCACAGACAGACATCTAAGGGTTAATGCAGGATACAGTCCATTTCACACTATCCTGTTATTGAAGGTTACTTTGCCGAGTATAGGGTAATGGGTAGTCAACATGAACCAGGCAGAGAAACATACATTGAAACTAAGTAACCCATCTTCTGCCTGTTTTTGATGAATCTTTCACTGTTCTGTTTCATGAGTAAACTCTAGCTTTTACAGTCAACTTAGTTCAAAACTAAGTGAAATTAAAGTAATGACTAAGAGATTATGAGTATTAACAACACCTGTGAGTCATATGTCGTATGTGAACTGACCCCAAAAGATCTGTCTTGGTGTGGTGACATTTGCTTGGTTGTTGTATATTCTAAAAAAAAAAATGGAGAAATGTACCTTTTTTCGCAGAGGTAAATAAAAAAAAAAAGACAGATAGATTTTGATTTTGTCTGGTGCAAAGGAGAACTAATGTACAATTTTTGATAAATGGTGAAATCTTACACAGATGAAATGATGGATGTTTCATCAAAGCTTCATATTAAATTATATAAAAAAGAAAGTATGAGATGTTGAAAGATTCATGCATTTTCACAAAATGTGAAAATATATGCAAA
Organism: Diadema setosum; assembly: GCA_033980235.1. Lineage (NCBI taxonomy): Eukaryota > Metazoa > Echinodermata > Echinoidea > Diadematoida > Diadematidae > Diadema > Diadema setosum. The sequence goes on from CM067063.1 coordinate 20,686,408, forward strand.
GTGATGATATCATCACCTGTGAAAATCGCATTAACTCACAAACAAGTCTAGATTACAGCTCCCTTTTTTTTTGGATCAAAATAAACAAGGAAAAACAGGAATCCTTTGCATCAATAAATGGTTGTACATTGTATTTTGATAATTTGATAATAACTGGGAAGGGGTTGTAGTCACTTTAAATTTTCTTGAAATTCCTGCTAGGTTTGAAAGCTGATTCCCCATTCAGGATTATTTTATTTTGAAAAGTAGAAATGATGGCCCCCTGTTTCCCCCTCCCAACTACCCTGCAGGGATCACCCTGCTTTTAAAGAAGACTTAATAAAATATAGAAATAAACTCAATAGTTGGATATAATGCATAACGTAAGACACTTAAAAAATCTCTTTGCATACTTTTCATATTATGCTATATTACAGTATAAGCTAAGCTCTCATTCCAACACCCTATATCTGCTCATTATAGTTATGTCATATTGTGACATAACTTATGAGCAGAGATTGGGGGTTGGAATGAGAGCTCAGCAGAGATGGGGGGGGGGGGGTGCAGGGGCGGATCCAGGAATTCTGTAAAGGGGGGGGGGGGGGGGCAACTAATATTTCTGGTGCCACTTCCGGGTTTCATTTCATTTTTTCTTTTTATTTCTTTTGTTTTTAATGAAAAATAAAGGGGGCATGCGCCAGTTGTGATCTTCAACTCTTACCAAGATCTATGGATGCCACTATGGCCCCGATTTGTAGTCAATTATACAACATTACGTAGCAGCCAAAATCAGATCTGCTCTGAGATTGCAATACTATCTAACATTTTCACATTTTCATCCTTATCCAACTGAAATTGTGTTGAAGTGTTATTTTAAACATTTTTTATGCATATGTCGTCGCCTGTCTGGCAGAAGGGTCTTTGCATGAAATTTCACCCCGAAATTGAATTTTTGTTTGTGTCATAATTGACAGAATTTTGAAAGCTTTCAAATGATGCTACCTTGTACCATCATTTGTGTGTGTGTGTGTGTGTGTGTGTGTGTGTGTGTGTGTGTGTGTGTGTGTGTGTGTGATTTTTCAAGCCTGCTTGCCTTAGGGCTGTTCTGCTGGGCAGGCGATGCTGTGTCCATTTTAGAGCAAAAATGGACAGTTTCTGCAGGTGTACGGAAACTACATGTATGTTTAACTTTTATAGGGGCATTCCAGATGATTTTCATAATTTCACATCATGGAGTAGCCCTACATAAATCAACAGCTCCATGTATAGATTTGTGGAATATTATTGTGGTCCTTGAGCAGAGAAATCGATACTTTGAAAAACCCAAAACAAATTACACTGAACAGGGATGATGACATAGGAGCCTCACATATTTCAGAAATGTAGCAATGTAATACCATTACAATACCATGCGCTTAACAAATTCACCTGTGTAGAATTTATACATGCTTTCTTCTTTTGTTCTGCTTCCTTGAGCCCATACTCATGCATTCATATTGTGAGACTGCCATGTCATCATCCTTGTTCATTGTGATTTGTTATAAATTTTGAAAACATTCTTATTCCTCATCCCAATCACTATAAATTCTAAAACTCTGTACCCAGTATAACCAATCATTAGTTGCTAATAAGTAAAAGTCTGAAAATCATTCGGAGGTCTCCTCTAAGTCATCTCTAAATCAACCCAGTCATCTAAACACATCATTCACACACACTGAGAGAGGTGGTATAGAGCGGCCTTCACACAACAAATGACGGAAACCACACTTTCCACTGATTTGTATAATTTCTACATATTTTATTCACATTTTTTTCTTTTGACTCCATCATTTCACTCAAGCAGTAATTACGAAATAATCTTTGAACGGAGAGTGAAACAGATCGTGTCGTGTGTGAAGAGGGTACAGGAAGAGAGGCAGAGAACGTATGGATACATTATCACAGTCATGGGGACATCATTTTGATTGTTTACACACGGGGAATTCTTATAGACTCAAACATATGTTCATCACGTACATCTCGTATATCTAGCATTTCACTTGCCCAGGTTTACATGACTAGATTATCTAGGTGTGGGTGGAGAGATTGAGAGATTGAGAGAGTGAGTGGAAAATTTGATCGGCTCAGAGGGAATAATAAAAAACAACAATGAAAAACCCAGTTTTAGGCCATATTTTTCACTGTGTGGCTTAGGCATTTGTAACCTTATAAATAAAAGTACTAACAAAAACTGTAGAAAGTGAATGTCACAAACTATCAGACCTTCGGTACACGTTTGTCAAACTGTTTTATCTCCATGAAAGATGAAGCAAAAAATGGTATAGATCACACTGTATGCTAATAACACTACAATATTAAGTACATCAATCTAAAACAAGAGATAGCCAACTCATTTGTCCAGTTTGCTGAGAAAGACTGCCTCTCTTCAGTTTTGCTTTGCGTGAAAATAAGCCAACTGTCCACTGACCTTTTCTGAAAGGATACAAGGAAAAATCAATAAAAGAAAGAAAATAAAATGCAGTCATTGTTTAACTCATCTGGGTAACACAGTCAATTACTCTTGACAAATGGTTGTGAAAATGTGGTGCTTCTGAAGGTAATACATTTTTGGGGATACTTCCCCCATATCCAGTCCTTTATCTGAATTATCACTTTTTCAACAAGTACTTGAGAAAAGGACATGGCAGGCCTATAGCTAACTCAAAGGTATAGCTGGAGTGTTTCACTGTAAACAGAACAAAAGCGTCCATTTTCCCTCTCAGCCGATCACATTTAACAACTCTGCAAAGAACAAACTAATTTTCATTCCTTTTTTTTTTCTCCATCATATTAACTATTGTTAAAAAAACCCCAACACATTCATATAAAAAAAAGCAGATGCTTGAAGATCACATCCATCTATTCTCCATATTTAAATATACAACTGTGATAGACAGAATTTTGACATAACTCCTATCAAACCACAAACATACAGTTGTACATATATGTGTATGTTATGTTTGAAAGAGTGTGTATGCATGTGTGTGTATGTGTGTAAGTGTATGGGTATGTTTATTTTTCTCTCACACCAAATCTCATATTGTCTCCCTCTTCCACCTTTGATATAGAAAACAAACAATGTCAACGGATATAATGATTTCACCATACGCATTCATCTTCTTCTTCCTTCCTTTTTTTTTTAAATACAAAAAAATGCATTGAATTACAGAGATAATGCAAATTTCATTCCAAGGTGATCTGCTCAAAAACAGACCACAGAGATTTCAATTCACATGCTCTTTCATACTTTCTTTGTTGTTGTTGTTGTTTTTAATTTGTATCACAGAAGTGTACTTCTCATTAGAATGCAACTTTCAATTATTATCTACATCTCGAGTACAGCTACACAGGGCAATTGTCACACTTTACTTTTTCCTCTTTTCTCTTTAGTTTGCGCGAGCTAGGAAGTTCCGAGAAAGAATACAGATTTTCCTCTCTCATTTTTCTACGACTGCGCGAAAGAAAAGAAGCTGGTCTACGACGCAAAACCAAAATTGAAATAAAAACAAGAGGAGAAAAGAATGAGAATTCTCGCTGGACATGTTGAGTCCTTTCTCCTGGATGAAATCAAAAGTATACTGTGAAGAAGTTTTACAAAATGTACAATTCATATAATGCTCTTGACTATCTCACAGAGGGCTTTGTTGAGGCAAAACACTTCGTATGCCACAAGTCATGGTTTATCTTACATACGTCAGTACCAGTAATTGATAGGTAAGCATCCTTCCCAGCTTGCTTCTCTTCTTTCAGTGGAATGATGATCTGTATATCACACAACTACAACACGAGGCAAGAATAATGAAGATTTGCAAGGAAGAAGGATATAACAGCAAAAAAAAAAAAAAAGAAAGAATCAAATAAACTAAATAAATACATGAGGGAGAGAGAGGGAGAGAGAGAGAGAGAGAGAGAGAGAGATAGAGAGAGAGAGAGATAGTGAGACAGTCAAAGAAAAGAATGGAAATATAACAACTCTCTACAGATGCATCAGAACAAATTGATGATACAAAACAAATATTTCTTCCATGGCATAATTCTCTCTCTCTTTTTAAAAGATTATTCTGTACATGCCTTGTGTTTCCACAAATTGGGATATCGACATTCACGATGCATACACTTTCAACAGTATTTTGTCTTTTTTTTTTATTCTGACATTATTGTTGAAATGGTGTGCTGTGTTTGCAAGGTGCAAGAAAAATTGATTTGTTGTTTGCAAGAAAACAAAAAACAAAACAAAATGGAAATGTACACATGTTGCATGAACTACTACCATGCTACAGCCTTGCTTCACCTTGTTTCTGCATGTTGCCTAGTGACTGTCAACTGTGTGAAGTCCAGTCGCAATACCTAGAATTACTTGTGAGTGTGGTACCAAGTAAACTATACATACAGCATTGCCATGAATTTGAATCTGAGGATCGTAATATGTTGTCACTCATAAAACAATCACTCTCTGCTCTCGATGAAAAATGTACACTTATATAAGGCAATTGTGGGTGACAACATATGTTATAAATACAATGCATTTAAGATTCAAGCAAAGTCCTCCCCAGGAAAAAAAAAGGTAAAAAACAAAAACAAAAACAAACAAAAGAGCCCCTCCCCCTCCCCTACCCCCCAAAAAGAAAAAAGATGTTCCAAGCTCAAAGTCGTGGGTCATCCCAGCTTGCCAAACAAGCTGCAATGTAAGGAATGGCTCCAGTCAATCACCCTTACAAAATAACACCCCTGTGCTATATCCCTCACTGATTTTATTAAATTAAGTGTGTGATATACAAAATAACTATAATACATTTTGCACTGGTATTTAAAAAAAAAATCAAACATATGAACTTACACGACTCTTTTTACATTTTATTCAAATTTGAAATTGCTTTTTTTCTTGCAAAAAAAGAAAAAGAAAGAGAAAATGATAAAGGAAATACAATAACAATATTCCACCATCTTCACACAATCAAACACAGGCAAATGTGAGATGGTATATAAAGCCCAGTCAACACAGAAGATCATTTCTTTTTGCTGGGAGGAGGGGGTGGGGGGAAGAAAAGCCACTGTTTTGACAAAACATTGATCAAACATGCAGTCATAGATGTGTGCATAATGAAAGAGAAGGTATAGACCAATGTGCGAGTACAAGAACAGTTAGGGTCAAACTTGGAACACGAGAGCTGTTGCTGCTGATATTGTGCCACAGTGAATAATACTCGCATGAATGTAGTCATCACTTGCCAACATTAGGAACAGAAATGGCCTCACCGTGGTGTTGAGTGTGACTTATTATATCATACACATATGTGCTTGACATGTGATCACTTCCGTCGCTGAAGCTCAAATTATGTGCGAAAGGAAAACCGGTAGGTGAGAAATCTCCCACGGTTACACCATCCACACTGCAGCCTGTTCTGTCCCCCCCTCCCCCCACCCACGTCACTGCCAGAGTCACGCTGACACTACCTGCCACGAGACAGTGCCGCGTGCCTTGAACAGCAGCCGTCACCCAAGGCCAGGCCCCCAGCCTAGCAATGCATATTTTTCTTATCACTGTGATGATACAGTAGCCTTCCACTGAATCCAGACAGGTGGCTATGATTGCAAGATGTATCATATCAACTGAAATCTCTCTCATCATTTGTCGGGTGAACATAACTTTACGTCGACTGCATGGTGGAAATTACTCTACGGAAGAAAGCCAGTTCCTATTAACTTTTCTTTATTTTTGTCTGTGCCTTGACCGACAGAAATTACAGAAGAGGATTAAATAGATTTAAACAACATTGCACATACTTATAGGTGTTGAAACACAATGCCATACTATGAGAGCTAATGTCCTCAGAGGGAATGGCATTTTTTTTTTGAAAGAAGGCATAAGGGGAACATGCATAAAAAAAAGAGAAAAATTACAGCAAGAAGATTACACACAGACATACAGACACACACAAATCTCTGCTTCCTTTGGTGAGAAGGGTAATTGTGAAATATGCTGAGAGACAGAGAGAGTTAGAGCTTTTAATACACTGACATCAACATATGCAACTAGGTCATAACGGTGCCATATGGAGCTATATTACACAGACTGGCTCCATTTGTAAACATCCCTCAAGACTCTTGTGAAGGAGGGATTCTTTTATCTTACAAACATGGACTTTACACGGCCTCTCGAGGGTACAAAACAAACCAAAAGAAGCCTTGCACTGCACTGTATCAGACAAATGTGTATGTCGAAATAGATATGGATTTGGATCATGCAAGTTCATCATCTTAATTTCACACTGTGTTGGTGATCTGACTGCAACAAGCAGTTTAAGTTTGCCCACCATGTGCGGCAGACAGGGGGATGGGATGTGAAATAGTGCTACACAGGTGCCTATGTGTACTCTGAGAAGTGTTCACATTCTGTATAACTCTTGGAGATGTTGTAAAGCTCTACAATGGACTCTGTATTTAATCTAAACATGAGGTAACGATACAGGAGGTGAGGATTTCTGATTTTGAAATCACCAACAACATTTTTAGAAGAGCATGAAAGTATGCAAACTACGACTACTTAAAAAAAGGGACACAAAGAATGAGATAAGACACCTCAGTCATATGAAATCTTATCTGTTTTCACCATTTAAGGTGCAAAAACAAGAAGATAAGCTCTAAAGAAGTCAGATTAAAGTAACGCATAATCAGCTGAACGACATAAATGTTCACTCAAGAATATCATCACCACTTCACGGGAAAAACTTCATGTAGAAAACACCACTGAACAGTCATCTTGGTAGTACACACAACGTTTGTTATCATACACACTGAAATATAGTGAAAAAAAAAAACTCCGTTCACAAAGCCAATCATTGACACACTTTTTGTCCTCTTTTTTTTTTTTCTACTTCTTCGTCGTCATCGTCTTCAATTCTCCTTCAAATGCAGGCATATAAACTTGGGTAGCAATAGGGAGACCCTTGTGTGTGTACATGTGGTAGAGACTGGCAGACAAACACTCAAACAGATGAGAGAGGACAGATCACGTGTGGAGTATGCAACAGGAAAATAGTGACTGCTTGCACTCGTGGCCTCTCTTCCCATGCTATATGATGATTCTCCTCCTCCTCCTCCTTCTCTATGCATGGGTTTCTGCCTCTCATCAATGAACAGTGAACAGTATGTTTGTTTGTTTTTTTCTCTCCTTCTCCCTCACCTCCCCCGATGGGCTAAGAACACGTTGTGAGACAACCGACGTCGCACAGATCGCGATGAGCGACGACAAACTCGAAAAACAAACGGGGGACGGCGAAAGCATCCTGTTCTGCCAAAGTGTCTGGCTGGCTCGCAGAAACAGTCAAAGAGCCTGGAGAGAAGGGGGGAGGGGGTCGTGATACAGAGGACGTGGATGGTTGTTCCAGGACATCGAGGGGGCATCGGGTGGTCGGCTACTTACGCCTTCCGAGGCCCTTCTTCTTTTTTCGCTTGAAGAAGCAACAGCACCTGAACGGGGGAAGAAGCACGTGTTGGAGAAGTCCAATTAGAACATGACCTAAAATTGTAACGACAAACAGAGGCCTATTCATATCTCATGATTAACCATGATCCAGTGGATATACAACCTGGCAACATGTTTTACTGCTACTCTACACTGCTACTTGCAGATAACAGCATCAGGTACTATAACTGATAGTCTCTGAACCAGACTGCAGCGCCCCGTCACAAACTACCTGACCAGTCCACTCATTGGCTCACAGGACTGGGCATTCAAAAACATTCTACCCTGAATATAGCAGACAAGTGTAAAGGAATAAGTGCTTGGTACTGCAAAATCGGAAAATAGCATTCAACACAGACATACTAAAGCTTTTCGACATGCACTCATCAGAGTAAAATCGCATGAATGAACAGAAAGCCAGAAACGAAACAATATAAAGGAAGTGAAGGAAACCATACGGGCGAAACAGCTGGCCATTTCGCCCGTCTTCTGGATGAAATCAAAAGTATACTGTGAAGAAGTTTTACAAAATGTACAATTCATATAATGCTCTTGACTCTCTCACAGAGGGCTTTGTTGAGGCATAACACTTCGTACAGCTCGCCATTTCGCCCGTATGGTTTCCTTCGCTTCCTTTATATTGTTTCGTTTCTGGCTTTCTGTTCATTCATGCGATTTTACTCTGATGAGTGCATGTCGCAAAGCTTTAGTATGTCTGTGTTGAATGCTATTTTCCGACAAGTGTAAAGCTTCCATTTGGTTCCAAGAGTAACTACATGAGACCATCTCTTGCACAAATCATCAAATGCATTCCAGAGTCCTTACTGACGAAAAAATATAAAACAAGTAAAAAACACCCTTGCCAGACAGTTGGGTAAAATCTGCAAAGGTTAGCTGAATAATCAGTCTTCTGGAGAGAACCCTTTTCTCATACCCTATACATATAAGTTATAATGGACATGGTTCAAGATCTTGTTTTTTTTTTCCCCATCAAGAGTAAATCTGGAGCTTGGGTCTCTCATTCTTTAACTGAAGTGAAAGGATGCAGTGCACCCGAAGAAGAACAACTGCTAATTCCCTTCGATACAAATCTCAAAATCTTATATCTCCTCCATACAACTCCATATATACCTGTCCACTGATATTGCGCACATATCGTTTCACATTAACCATTGACATTCAACAAATACTGTACCATTGTTAAAGGCAGCACTTCATTTTTATGGTATGACCAGAACAGTAAAAAAGCAATGGTGTCACTGAAAGACCGGAAAATTCTGTCCATAATTTCTCCACAGATAGATGCAAAGTTGTGGATAAATCAGACTGAGATTAATAATAAGTCCATCCCCTCTTGGATGGGTCATAGCTACAGACGACAGCCACCCAGTACTTACTTTGTGTCTTCTACCACCTCCACCTCGCCCGTGGGCGCAGTGATGGGTGCCTGCGAACCCTTGTTGAACTCGTCGGCTGCCACCTCCCCGTTGGTGGAGCTGATGACCTGGATGGAACCTGGCTGGTTGCCTGTCCCTGGGGGCTCCAGTCCTCCCTGCCGCTGGCTCTCCACCCAGCCTTTTGTTCCCAACTGAAACAAAAGCAGCCAGAGGACAAACTGAAACGTGCATTCGGCAGCAAAATATACCATAGCTGTAGAGAAAAATGGAGTGTTTGTTGCTAAGACTGACAATTAATGCTGTACATGTTTTTACAGCATTTCTTTTAAATGTGATGACACAATATCTACCCCACATATTTAAGTCTTAACCCATCAAGAAATATATATATATATTTTTTCAATGGTAATCTCTGATCAGTGAAAAAGGAAGTAGTGACAATCAAAACAACAGTTACTATCAACACCATAAATACCAACATCATCATCACCATCATCATCATCACTACTACCACCACCATCACCACCACGATCATAACATCATCATGACATAACATCTATCCCATTTATTTAGGTTTTAACCCATCAATAAATACAGTTTTTTTTTTCTTCTTCTTCACTTGTAATCTCTGATCAGTGAAGGAAGCAGTGACCACAATCAACACAAGAGTACCCATCAACATCATTATCACCATCACCACCACCAAAACAACTACCATCATCATCACCACCACCACTACCACCATTATTATTACCACCATCATCACTATATCCACCACCACTACCACCAACACCATCATTATCACCATCATCACCATTACCACCACAACTACCATCATCATCACCACCACAACCAACACCATCACTACCACTACAACAACCACCATGACCACCAACACCATGATCAACATTATCATCACCATCAACATTATCATCACCATCATCACCATTACCACCACCACCACTACCACCACAATACCCATCATCATACCCATCATACCCATCATCATGCAATACCCATCATCATGCGGAACCCATCATCATGCGGAAAGACGGAAACTTTAAATCCCAACTTACCCCTCGGACGCCATGTTTGTTGTCCTTGTCGTCTCTTCGGTTGTCTTTGGGCGGCGAAGTGGGTCCACCTTCTGTCGTGGAGCTTGGCACATGAGATATCTATCATGAGGTCAAATGAAATGATCAGAGTCAAAGAGTGCATCACAATCGGACTCCCTCACCAGAGCAAACTTCCAGCGACATAACTTGCTGTCATTGAAATTGATGGATTGCGATGTATTCTCTGTCTGGATTCTCTCATCTTACTTGCAAATATTGGTGCACATCAATTCTACAAGACCAACAAGATAACCAAAAACTTTACACAAATCTTCTCAAATCAGGTTCATTGGCCATTATGGTAGAGTGGTAGACATATATGACAAAGATAATGTTTGCAATCAAACATGAACATAAATGGAACCTTTTTATTAAAGAAAGATGAAAATATAACACTGAAGACACCTCAATTCCAAGACAAAAGGTAAGTGATGTGTAAGAGATGTCATTTATGTGACTACAGCATCTATTTTGAGATAAAATATGGGACACAATTTGGTTGAGTGGAGTACCTATATTTCATAGCCATAATTTCATTAATAATTGCTGCTGATGTTAATCAAATCTAAACTAAACTCTTCTCTGTTCTACTACTTTCATATTTATAAGCAAAACTCCCTCATTAGAATGAATTGACATAAAATCTCAAAAGACAGATCATGGGCCTACCGTCTCTTTCCCGGTCCAATCAAACTCGTGTGAATTCGTGTATCCCTTCTTCTCGTAGAGGTCGGCGAAGAGTTTGCGCAAGTAGCTGTAGTCTGGCGTCTCAAAGAAGTCTAGTCTTCTGACGTACCTGAGATATGTAGCCATTTCCTCTGTAGAAAGTTGAGAGGGAGACAGAATAAGGATGATCAAGGAATGTACTCATCTGAGAATGGAAATCACGCCATCAAATTAAGCAGTGCATGAAATGACGCTCAAAGGCATGGCACGGAAAGCACAAGATTTCTTAAAGGTTCTGTTTACCTTTGGGAGCAGTGATTTAAAAAATGTTCAAGATATCACTTTTGATGCATATGTGTAGGTCAGTTGTATCACAAAACATCCTACCATATAAAATTTTTCAATAAAGCCTGAAATATAAGGAGATATCAATATTTTTCTCATTAAACCATAAGTGTAGACGGTTTTAACAGTCTGGAAGCATTTTTATTATAACTATAGTTCACATTTTGTATAGTTAGCAATATTTAACATCAATTATACTGGTTCAAATTTTTACATTGGTTGTTTCTATCTCTAACTCACATTTTAGAACTATTTTGAAGCACTAATGCTGGGTTTTTGTGTCATCTGCAAATGGCAAATTATGCCTATGAATAGAGATCCTGTGTGTGAGAGAGTCACAACCCACGCATGTAATAGATCCCACTTGGATCCCACACAAGTACTAATGCATTTATGCCAAGTAGGGCCCTGCATTGTAAAGATCCAGATCCACATCTTGACAAGGCAAATTATTTTGCTGGAGGCCAAACAATCCCAGATTATTTTAGTAATATCCTCACCACTACACCTGACACTAAAAATCTCAAGAGAACAAAAACATCTAATGCTTCTCACTATATTTTGTGCAATGATTTACGAAATTCAAACACTGAAACTGGGGGAAAAAAATCAATTTCTGACGAAGACGTAGTATCTGCAGGTGCAATGGTAGGATCTGGCATTACACATGCAAAGCCAAGATTTTCATCAAAATGATATCTAATTTCTCTCCTTCATATGTATTCTTCATAGCACCCAAGTATACACGATTACATAAATGTTATTTACATTTTTTCCATTTGTTACAGTCAGAGTGGTTAGGTTTGCGGGTGAGCCATCATATGCTCATGCATATCTCACAATGTTTTCAGGTCAATTACTGAAGGAGGATAATGCAGGTTCAGATATCAAATTCATCTTGATTTACTTGATTCCCCTTTACAACAGGAAAAGAAAGCATGACATAAATTTTGACTGTCACTATGGATGACATTAATAAGCCTGACCGCACCCCTGGTGGCCCCGCCCAAATGGGTCAACAAACCTGGATAATTCTCGCACAGAACTTCAATGGGCGTGGCCCTCTTTGTGTCCCCAATCTTCTGGTATCTCTCCTTCAACGTGTCAGCCTGGGGATGCAGAAGCAGGGGGAAACTTGTACATTAGTAGCTGTCAAATATACCGTAAGTCCCCCCAGAAATTACAATGGTCCCCTCCGCAACGATAACTTTAAAAATAATAAATCAATCAAAATACAATTTCAGGGTATGAAACTATAACTCACTGTCCACATCTTACAGAAAACCCCATTCGATATGCTTCAGTTGTTAAAGAGAAATGAGGAATTTTGTAGAGCATGTCAGGAATCTCTTCCCTCCATGTTTTGTCTATTGTGTTCACACATTAATATGCAGTTCCAAGAGCATCCAAGTGCTAAACTTGGAAAAGTAAGACTCATGACATGCTTTGCAACAATCCACATTTCTCTGTGACTGCTTAATCAAATTGAATGGGGTCTTCTGCAAAATAGAGCTAAGATGTTATTTTTTAAGACCCTGAAGTAGCATTTAGACGGTTTAATCATATTGGGTGTTATCAATGCAAAAAATCCAATTGTAATTTTTTTTTTTTTTTTTTTGGGGGGGGGGGGGACATACTGTACAGGGCCTACAGTATCAAGAGGCATTGTATCATGCAATACATGTACTGCTGAGCCATTCCTGTGTGTTTTTCACAGAAGCACAATGTCTCTTTGCAGGCATACATGTTAATACTTGATTAACCCATTGAGGACGGGCTGATTTTGCTACAACACATATTTCCCATAGACACTTGCTCGGGGCTCGTCCTCAACGGGTTAACTCTGTGCAACTCAGCACGCACTATTGTTGTACATGTCCGATGTCTTTTGTCTACATCTTTTCCTATGTACACATCTACATTTATAAGAATTACATCAATCTATAATGCACTTGACTACTGCTTTATGCAGTAACATTTTATTTTAATACACACCCTGTCTGCTACTGATTTGACTGGGTAGGGCCATTGAACTAGGAAAGAAATTGTACAGTGTAAACAGCCCTTCTGATTCACACGCAGGTTAAATGATAAAACAACGACACAAACAAAACATGATTATCTCTTCAGCCATACAAATTTTCACAATGAAGTACACTCTGTAAACAGACCAGCCAGATTTGTTGCTTCCTTTCGAAGATAGGCCAGACAGTTCAAAAACATTAAGTGCACATGATAGAGGGGCATATCTGATAAGTCAACACGTCAGTGCAGCCGGTGATATCATGCACCAATGTGCTGTAGTTGACTAGGGTGCACGGAGTAGCAAAATCCCTGCACGTAATGCTTCATCTCTTCCATAGCTCTTGAACATCAATACCTGGCCAATTCTTTGCTTAATTTTTGTCACTCATCTAATGTATCATTCGTTTCTCGACCAAAAGGTCATGGGGTCGTGAGAGGTGGGGCTGAGAATGCCAATGATGGAGAAGGGCTGGGGAAAGTCGGGGGGGAAACAGTCATGATGGTGGAGGCGAATGAGAAATACCCGGTAATATACTTAGAGTTTATTCATTTCAATACCACTGGCAGCAAATGAGTGGTAAAAATCATGCCAGAGCTCCATAAGCCCCAAGTTTGAGCCCTCTCCCCCGGCCCCCCCCCCCCCCCCCCCCCATTCCCGCACTAATTATCACATTACAGAATGGGATCAATTCACTACAGACAAGCCAAAAACAAATTACAGTCAACTCCACGTAAGTCGATCTTTACAGGACTGGGGGAAACACATCGACTTTGGTGACATTCAACTTCTGCGTAAGTCAAAGTAAAATCAACCTATGAGCAGCATTGTCATATCATAGAACGGGAGCGCCATGCAGCTCAATTTGATTCAGCTTGGCAGGATTACAGATTGCACTACAGACATGACCATCCCTATTACCGGTAACATTAAAAAGGGCCCGGGGGGGTTGAATCAACCCCCCGACATTTTCTGCGACCATTCTGCCGCACAATTTTTTTGACTGCGCCGCTTGCTGACTTTTTACTTTCAAGTCTCGCACATCCTATGACACCATTTTCGCGAAAATCGGACGTACCGTTACGACGCTGCACAACCTTTTATACATGCTTGTCAGAAAAAAAATGGCTAAAAACATGATTTTGTGTACAAAGTCTATGCAACAAGTGTTTTCACCTTATTCAAAAAGATATGTTTATTTTCACTTTCAATGGCTGAAATAAATTAATTTTAGCATAATTATGCTTGAAATAGGTTCTGTCATAAAGTTTGTGGAAAAAAAAAAGAAAAAAGGTTGAAAAACAGAGAAATACATAAGAAATTCATAAAACAATAGAATACATACAAAACTGTACAAGTTTGATACCAGATTTTTTTTTTCAAGTACATTGTTAGGAATGCTACAAGGAATAATGTCACCAAAAATTAGGATGCCATTAGCTTTATTTTCTGAATAAGAGCAAAATTTATGATTTCATGCATATTAATCAATAAAAAAAAAAAAAAATCAATGTTTTTCTTTTACATTTTGGGAGATTACGCGACAAGTAATACATGTGCCAATTTTCACAGGGCGATTGTGCGATCGACAAGCAAGATCTCGGGGGGGGGGGGGGGGGGGGTTCATTATGTTTTTTACATGTATACTAGTAGTCAAATTAATATTATTCCTCTTATCTTTACAGATATTCTTAATTAATCATATATGGACACTTTTCAATTTTTTAGATATTCAAGTGTCTAGAAATCCCTGATCAAGGTCATTATACGCAAAAAAGAAGGTGTTCATTGTCCAATTGTGTTATTTCATGTTTGAAATATGTAATACACTTGTGCAAATTAGTAATTAAAGGGAAGATAAACCCCAAGAACAATGTGGATTGAGTGAAAGCAGCAACATTAGTAGAACACATCAATGAAAGTTTGAGGAAAATCGGACAATCGATGCAAAAGTTATGAATTTTTAAAGTTTGGTGTTGGAACCGCTGGATGGGGAGACTACTAGAGGATATGACGTATGAGTGGACAACAATACAAAGAAAATATAAAGGAAATTCAACAAAAATTCACTTTTCTAGAAGTATGAAAGAGCAGTGGACCAACCGCTTTCAGAAAGCAGGGGGAATAATTGCTACCCTTAACATATGTCAATATCAAGTTGATGGAATTTGTAATTTTCGTGAAAAATTGATTTTTTGTAGTATTTTCTTTATATTTCCTTTGTATTGTTGTCCACTCATACGTCATAACCTCCAGTAGTCTCCTCATCCAGCGGTTCCAGCATCAAAACTTTAAAAATTCATAACTTTTGCATTGATTGTCCGATTTTCTTCAAACTTTCACTGATGTGTTCTACTAATGTTGCTGCTTTCACTCAATCCACATTGTTCTTGGGGTTTATCTTCCCTTTAATGTATAGGCATATTTAATACTAAATTTAGTTCACGTTATGTAGGCAAATGGAATGTTTTGGTACTTTTTATTGTACATATCTTATCATGGAGGGATTTAAAGCAAACTTGAATGACAGAAATCATAAACAAGCTCTACTAATCTAAACATAGCATAATCAAGAATATGTGCAGTGTTTCTATAGTTTGCACTAGTTCCTTATGTATTTCTTTGTTTTTTTAATCTAATGTATGTCATTGTTTTATGATCTAGCAGAGTTATTTGTATTAACAAATGACATTAATATAGACTGAAAAGAATCCAATGAAAATAGAGTTTGATAACAGTATCTGCTAAAAACAGTGTATATTCCAGTCCCAATTGACTTTACACACAAACAAATGCAAAGTACAAGTTTTTCTGGACATGCCATGTGAAAATTTGACATAACTGTGTAATCATATAAGCGGGGCATGCATATTTGGTATCGACAGCTGCACAAAACTCTAGAAAAAAGTCATGAAATAAAAGCGTGAAATCTTGAAGCGTTACAACATAATCGCAATTTATGTTGGGGGGGGGGGGTATCATTTAAGGCAAGACCAGCCTTTTTAGGGTAAAAATGATCTACACTGTATGCTGTGCAGTACAGCATGCATTGTACGATGACACTGTATTGATGAACAGAACAGAAAGTGCTAGAGTATTCTTGTGATTAAAAATAGTGACAAATATTATTCTCAACGCTTGTTGGATGTTTCAAATATGACAATACAGTGCATGTAATCATTTTGCATGTTAATTAATCTTATCTTCTCAACGATCTTCTCATGATGTGAAGATTATTCCAAAGGTTCGTTAATCCATAAATGAAATAAGGTCCATTGTTCCAAAGTTTTGTTTATCCAAAAATTATAACGAAAAAGTTTGATTATGCCGAAGGTTTCTTAATCCGAAAACAAAGGTTTGTAATTCCGAACGTTCGTTAGTACACATCTTCTTTTCATTTTTGAACTAACAAACCTTCAGAATAACGAGCCCTATTTCGTTTTCGGATGAATGAACCTTCGGATTTTGGGTGTTTAAGGTATGAAAATACATGTGATCATGTCGCATGTTAATGAAACTTCACATCATCTACATGATGTGAAGAAAAGCAAGTTAAATGGACGCGAAAAAAAGAAGAAAGATACACATCTGTTAGTGCTAATGAGTCTCGGAAGTGCATGGCAGTGTGAGCGATATACGCACCTGCGTATATTTATTAGTTGCACCCCGACTTCTGGGGACCTATTTAGAAGGAAAAAGAACAGGAAGAAAAATGAAATTGGTGCAGCATCGCTTACAGTTGTCATCCCGCAGGTTCCTTAGTATGAACCGTCTTTTCATTTTCGGATTAACGAACCGTATCTATATTTGGACAAACGAACCTTTGGAATAACTAACCCTATTTCATTTTCAAACCAACCTTTGGAATACGAAACCATATTTCATTTTTGGATTAGCAAACTTTCGGAATAATGAACCTTTGCTATAATGCTACAAAATTTCATGTTCGGCTTAACGAACCCTATTTCATTTTCTGATTAACATTTACACAGGTATAGGGAATGTTGTGTGTTTCGGAATAGCGAACCTTCGGAATAAAGAACATCATTTGCAGCATGGTGCCTTCAACGAATGAGAAATGAAAAAGTGTCTGTAATTACCTTTCATTATGTGACAAATTGTTAGTTGACAAATTTTTTGGTTGATAAATTGCTGATACTTATCATGTAACTATGGTGAAAGTTTTCATCGCATTTTACCTTTTCAATTTCTATTTCAAAGACTAAATCATGCCCAACTGCAACAGATTAAATATTTGAACCATGGATCATGCCATCTTTATTGCATCTCAATTTAATCATCTTGCTATGAAGCACAATAAAACTTTAGCCCACAGGACACAATAGAACTCAATAAAATTAGGCAAATGCGTTTTTCCAGCTAATGGTACATCCCCTAAACACACATCCAAAGCCGCCTGAAAATAATGGAATCGGCATTGTCTTGTCTTGTAGCTTTACTTACTCTTGGCTAATTATGACTTTCCAAGAAAACTATCATGAGTGTATCAACAATGTTTGCGTAGCAGTAGTCTTTGTGTGTACAGGTATGTATGAAGCTGCATACATTCATGATTTGCTTCTATGCTTCTGCTGGCTTGTGTAAACTTGGGCAAGCCTGTAGCAAGTCTGGAGACTAAGTTTTGTGTAAACAAAATGAATGCATGGTGCAGTTTAACAGTGATTCACTACACTTTACGGCATAATAAGACTTTAATAGGTGTTGCAAATCTATTGATTTTTCTTTGAAATTGTTATCAGAAATTGACTAACTTAGGCGATAAGTTGATTATCAAGAAAAATGGACTTGTATGGAGGAATACTACACGTAAGCCTATGAACGAAAATTGGGACTTCACCATTATCATTGACTTAGCTGATTATTCCACATAAGCGCAGTTGACTTATGTGGAGTTTACTGTAATGAACACCCACAGGAATGCAGACAAATCCAAAACTACATCACTGGTTCAGCATTCCACGGGACTGGCAGATATCAAGTCAGCATGGTACAGCTCTTGCTCTGCATTACAGTTTACCTGAATACGGCAACCTCCCATTTTGCAATTTTGTTACCTCTGCCAAGGGAGGAGGTTATGTTTTCACTGGTGATTGTTTGTTTGTTTGTTTGTCTGCGTGTAAAATAGGTCAAAAAGTTGTGAACGGATTTGGATAAAATTTACAAGAAAGGTTGAGAATGACACAAGGACAGATAATTAATTTTTTGTTAGTGATCTGGGAATTTTTAATGGATTTTGTGAAGGATTTTCCATATTTTGGCAGGGAGGGTCAATGAATTTGGAGTTCAAGCTGCACATCTTTTTTGAGGTTTGCATATGCGCACTCAAGCGCGTGCTCTATTTCTGCTAGGGCAAGGCGTGCTGCGCAGCTGAAGTTGATGATGTTTTTAGAAAAGGCTTCCATATTGGGAAATCGGGCAATACTCAGCATGCATACATGGGCAGAAACCACTGATATATCTATGGAAGAACAAGATCAGCAGTGGAAATGAGCTGCTTGGTGGAGGTCTGTGCTCTCAGAGTGCTTCTCTAGTTTTTAAATGCATTCAGGTGGGCAGCTTTGTATTACACAAGATTAAAGACTGTAACCTCTGTAACACGACGGTAAAAGTTATGGAAGACCACTTGAGTTGAAAATGATATATACCAATGATAATTCACACCGGAAGTTGATTCAAATCTTAATTGAATGCCCCATTCTGGGTTTCCTCCCCATTTTTACATATGTATCAACAAAGGATGTCAGAGCTCAAGTTAGTTTAAATGTTTCTCAAATAGCGAGGCCTGAAAAGTATATATCAGGTATATCATATTATTCAACAAAAGGGCACAATAATTGCTATTGATAGAACAGGCAGAAACGTTTTTAATATGCTTTTGTATTCATTGCACTATCTGAAGTATAACAAACCCCATGCTACTATCAGTCAAGCCATAACACGTTTCTTAACTGCCAACTGACAGTATGTGCTTGAAGTTGTAAGGAAATTTCCAAAAGTATTGTCCAGTCATTCCATGAAGGCCGTGTGTTGAAGACATGAGCTGCATGGTAAGTGATCATTTTTCCTCTACAAAAATATGTTTTTCCTAAATATACTGCATAATCTTATACCCACAGTCATATGAGAGGTATTTTTTATTTTATTTTTTTTTTTGGGGGGGGGGGAACCAGACCTCTTACACAAACATATCCTTTGGTGGACTAGAATGATAAACCATGTTGCACACATCTGAAAAAATATATTTGAAAAAAAAAAAATGAACAACTGCATCTACAAACTCAACAATCTGAAGAAATGGGTGGTACCATTAAAGAGGGAATCCACCCCCCAAAAATAAATAACCTCAAAAAGAAAGAAAGAAAAAAATCCCAACAGAAAATTCCAAAAATGACGAAAATCAGGAAAGAAATAAGGAAAATGTGACATTTTGAAATTTCACATTTTTTCAGAAAACATTTCTTGGTGGTGGGTAGGTCTACAATTTAAACGGATTTAAACTTGTGTGGTATCTCTTGATGGAGCGATCACTAAGTACCATTAAACTGTAAATCTGAGTTTTTCAATTTAATCCATATAGGAAGACAATAACTCACCTTTAAATGCCTTTAAAAAATACAGAATGATACAGGGAAGAATAACGGAATACACTTCCATTTCTCAACATCCAATCCAATGACTTGTTTACCTTGAAATTCAACCCCACATTCTCCCGTTACCAACAAAATGCCACCTTCATTTGAAAAGTGGAGGGAAACAGTTTGCTCCATTTTCCGGCTCGTGTTTGACATTTGAGAAGTTGTGTATTTGACATTTGTAACATTCGCTGTTGTGATAGCTCTTCAGGCTGTGTTTTTATACCGAAGAAAATGAATGGACTTGAAACCGGGGAAGGCACATGACAGAGACGGAAAATCCGGCATAAATATAATTTTGCAGGTAAAGAGCGGTCTTCGGTGAAAGTAGTGACAGTCTAAGGATGTTGTCATTAAGTTAGAAACCGAGACTATTTGTCTTACCCTGAGAGGTAAATTCAAGGAATCATTATGCTTTCTTTATCTTTTTACTGGCTTGAAAGCGAGATGCTGTTACCTTTAATCCCTGCCATGGTAAGCTGCCCCGTAGAAAGTACATGAACATGTGACCTAAGGCTTCTAAGTCATCCCGCCGACTTTGCTCTGCAGGATGAAAGAGACACAGACAGACAGACAGACAGACAGACAGACAGACAGACAGACAGACAGAGAAAGATGGAGACAAGAGAAAAAGAATATCCACTTTAGAGACTCGCTGGACACACAAGGTAGCACTCGGTGTAAACAGAGGCTGCGGGAAGATTATAAACATGATGAGCTTCAAAAATGAGTATGGTGGGGAAAGAGACCTGCCTTGGCCTCAAACATCCCTCCCATCCCACATGTCTACATGTCTCCTCTTCACAGGAGACTAATCAGTTCCCCCCTTAACACTTCAAAATTGTATACAATAACAGCAGAAAGGGCACTGTCATTCCTGACTGACTTTCAGTAAAATTCACATTTGTCAGTGAACCTTGGAAACATGAAAAGAACATGACTTCACAGAAAGATAACAAATAATGCTGTTTAACACACTACACTAAATATTCATCATTTTGTAAGCACAGTGAATAGGCTATAGTCTAATCTATCAAAGATACAACACTGACATGTTAAAAACAGCTGAAGCCCACAACATTGCTGATTATCTCTCCTGTAATGTATACCTATGACTAACTGCCACGTAGTGTCTTCCCTGGCTATGTAAAATGATAGCTAATGTTACTGTCTCCCAAAATGCCTCTTGTTGACGTACCAGCCTGACATGTACATGAATAACATCTCACGTTACCTTTTACTGAACGAGTAGATGCTGATATGATACACATTAAATCTGTGGCTAACACTGTGTATTGATTTTCACACACTGGAGGAGCCCCTTCAGAATCCTAGTTCTTTCTACCTTTGCCTCATAACATGTAGATACCCATACAGTCAGTCTATTCCTCCCCCCCCCCCCATGCCAGTTTTCATAACCTTTTCTAGTATAAAGCACGCTATAAATGTTCAACTGTCCATCCAACCCTTTGACATACCATGGCATTTCTTAATACCCTTACCTAAATATGAGCTCATAAATTGATCTGACCCTGTCTAAATGCCAAATCTTTCAACCTGTGCCTACATGCCTGTTGCTCCTCATAAATTGGTCTGTGGAAAACCCTCTCCGAATGCCGGTCCTTAATATTACCTTTGCCTAAATGCGTGTTGATACTCATATATCTGGCCGTGCCCGTCAGACTCTTGTGCTCGCGGTAGGGTATATGCTTGTTGGTCTCGGGGTCAATGTACTCCTTGGCCAGGCCAAAGTCGATGATATGGATGACGCCCTGTGTCTTGCTGGAGCTCCGACCAATCAGGAAGTTCTCCGGCTTGACGTCGCGATAGATGAGGTGTTTTGTATGTACATATTCTATTCTGTGTAGCTGTAGAGACAATTGAGCAAGAGAGAGAGAGACAGATATGATTAATGTGCAATAACTACACAGTCTGATATATTGCAATACAATTTAACATAAAGACAAAAAGAGAAGAAATAAATTATCTGCAGAAGTGCTGCAGATGATCACCTAACAAATTGTAATAACTTGATTCACATCACCAGCCTCCCTCCATAAAAAAAATAGATAATACTGTATAAGCCGAATATTTCACGAGGTTTTTATTTTCGCGAATTTCGCGAGTCAGCTGCTATTCGCGAAATTAAAAACACACGAAAATATTGACTCTGATCCTGATATGAATGTGACGTACGCGTACACATTTCTCTGTTTAGTAAAGGACTTCACGATCGCGAAATTAACCACTCGCAAAATCATTGGGAAGTCTCGATTCGCGAAAATTTAGACTCACAAAATATATGGCGTATACAATACACATAAACCAATACACTGATTGCATGAAATATACACAAATTCTCAGCTTCAGTTCATACTACAAAATATAAACTGTGATTTATTGTCTTTGAATATACATGTATGATAAATCAATTCAACTAGGCAATGTAAACCATGTATAGGTTTGTATTCAAATTTTGTGCATGCTATACTCGTCTTGCATTCAAGATGCCATGATAATCCCCCAAAAAGCTTTATCTCTACAATTTGTCAAACACAGCAACTACAAGAAATATGCCACCTGAATTCCCAAAATACAAAAATGCACTGATTTACAGCAAATACAGTGGGCTGCTTTTAATCAGAGGGACACTCTCCACAGATTTGGAAAGGTGGACAAAAACTTGCCAATCACTGGGAATCATTTCTCAGGACTGGTGAGTATTAACCCATTGAGGATGAACTGATTTTGCTTTATCACACAATTCCCACAGACACCTGCCCAAGTATACTCGGGACTAGTCTTCAGTAGGTTAATAAGACTCATGAGTATGCGGTGAAGTGAGAGTCTTGCAAACAGGAAAACTGCTGCAATGTAGAGATGGGAGGTGTGCGCTCACATTGTGTTTTTGAAGCTGGATGTGGGAGGGTAGCCATTATGGCTACTTGCGTACGTCAAACTGGGTGTGGTCAAAAATACATATAATTGGGACTGATCATTCATTCGGTATAAAATCACAAAACATGAAATGGAAAAAAGTTTATGGTGTAGAAAATGACCAGCTTCATGACCGGAAGAATACAGCATGTGTTTGTCACACAAACACATGGATTATGAAGGCACTTATTTTTGTATTTTTTCCCCTTGTAAAACACGATAGAAAAGAGCAAAGAGAGAAATCCTTTCTGAAGCTCCCAGTTACATAAACAGCTACTAGTGAAATATCAAAGGCTTTCACTGAGGTGGATGAATCTGTCAATTTACATTTAATTTTTTGAATTGACAAAACTGTTTTACAGAGTCCATCTCTGATGTGAAGTTTGACTTTGTAAACATAAATAATTGACCAGAAAGATTAAATACCTCACAGTGGGGAGAACTATTATGAGAACTAAGCAGCTGTACTCCTTCAATTTGCATCTCAGTGATTGAGTAAAAGAGAGGGGAAAAATAAAGGAACATAGACAGCACACACAAATATGACACACAGGACATAAGTTCACTCACATGCGTATGAAGATATTTGTGGGTAAGTTAATAAAATATACTATTCTAACAGCCCATTTCAAGATGGCATATCCCAGAATCGGGAAGAGATGAATTGTTCATCCAATCGGCTGGCACTTACCAGTTGTATCGACAAGAGTAGGACTGTTTTGAGGGAGAATTGTCTGTTACAGAGATCAAAGAGATCTTCCAGGCTTGGTCCGAGGAGTTCCATGACCATGGCGTTGTACTTCCCACAGGGGCCAAAGTAATGCACTTGGGGGACACCTTCTGCAGATGGGAAGAAAAGGATATGGTGAAGAGATGAATCTACGATTCACTTTTTATTATTTTATTTATATACGAAGAGTTCCTTTCCAGAAGGTGCTAAATCTACTTCTGACGGTATAAAAGGAAAGAAAAAAACAAAAACCTGGATTGTTATTTCACATGCTTGTAAGTGCTTTCGTGCAATAACTTTACGTCCCACAATAGTACCCAATAATAGGACAAAGAAAATGTGTCTAGGAAAAATGCATGTGTCTACATAGATTTCAAAGAATATATATATTTTTCTCTTTTTTTGGGGGGGGGGGGGAGGTTGTGGATTTAGCACCTTTGGGAACAGACATTTTAACAGTGATGAACAATGTGTAAATGTTGTTTTGTCTTGGTGACAAGTTTTTGTGACTTTGTGTATTTTTCTTGGATGATTTATTATCGCTACACATTCTCCTCCTGTTTTCTCAATCTCTCAAAGAATTCATATGCATAGAAATGAAACATTCACAACTAATAATCAAGTAATATGTGGGTCATCTGGAAAGCTAGCCAGCCTGGCCTATACTGTAAAAGTGGAAATTTTCGCGGTGTTGAAATTTTCGCGCATTTCGCGCAACCAGAAACTAGCGCGAAAATAAAAACACGCGAATATTTTTGCTTGCCATACGTTCCTGTGCGTGATGTCTTAATTCCGCGGAATTAAAAACATGCGAAACTCTTCTGACCCGGCCTAGCGCGAAAAATTAGTCGCGCGAAAATATCCACTTTTACAGTACTCTGGGGTCAAAGTGCGGTCACCCAAGCACAAGGCTTTCTCATTGGATCTTGCTGGATTTGGTACCTTTTGGAGCAAAACTAAGTTTTCATTGCCCGATATCTCTATTTTCTAACAAGAAATTTAGTACTTCAGAGAGTTTACTGTATTGGGCTGCTAAAATTGATTATATCCTCTTGAAAGGAACTCTATACAATTTATCTTTCTTTCTATCTGCCCTATATATTTTTCTTCTTTTTTATCTTTTCTCATGAACTAGTGCATTCACCCTATGATAATATTCTCCTTCCTGTCCATGACTAGTTCAATAGTTTATTGTACAGAAAAGTTGACAGATATGATATAAACAAACCACAAAACCTAATGACAACAGAAACCAAAATGAACTGAAATATGAATAAAGGCGATGACAACAACAACATATGAAATTGATATCAACATAATATTTTTACTTTCTATGTGTTCAACTGTGAATTCTAATTAACGCATCATGAAAGATCTGTCATGCACATGTACTGGTTTCCACCATAGGTTCTGGCCAGCTAGTGTCAATTTGCAATGATGCTCACACAAGGTTACTACCCTGTATCTATTTAAGTACCAATACAATTCAACATCTCTTAGTTGTGATGATCTGACTAGTGGAATCAATAATATGTTACAAATAATTAAATTGTGTTCAAAAAGGGAGGGGGGGGGGGAATCAGATTCATACTTTTAATACCACTAAGACCTAATGATAGTTATCTCATCACTTACAGATGTTATTCTTACATATGTTTTACTGGATAAGAAATAGAAGTGATTTCTACAAGGACTACAGCATGATATCTTAATCTTAAAAGCAAATGACCCACTATTTCCCTTTACCTCTCCAATGCCAAATTCCTTTTCAAAGAGTGACACACACAGAGCTTTTGCATATGTACTCTACAGGTATCACAAATGTAATACTACCATTATCAATAAATTTGACTAATAACTATAATATCATTCATTACTGGAATCCTGTACTGTGATTGGTCTACACAGCATCATGTGACCAAACATAATATTGCTTGATGCTGATGAGCAATGTTGAAAACAAAACGCCGAAGGAGAAAAACATGCTTTATCATGATGTAACATTCATTGTATATTGCACTATACCATGAACATTACGTCATATTGATAAATGATAGATGGATGTGTTTTTTTCATTGATAGCATGTGTTAAATGCTATGGGCATCTATCTCCCAGACCACCCGTGTAAATCATATCCATTGCCGTACACAGAATGTAAGGATAGAGTATAAAAACATCTTCATTTCAACAAATTTACTACCTTTTTTATGATCAGTAGGAGGAACATAAAACATACAATTTATATCACACACTGTCTTGGAGCCATGAGTGAAACTATGGATTCCTTGGTGTCAGAAAATGAATTTTTTTTCTTTGGGGCTGCACCCCTCTTGCCCCGTCAGAATCTATAATTTCAACAAGAGCCCCTCAGTGCATGGTATATTTTTTTTACTATGCACAAAATTAATATTTCCTCTACCTGCTACATCATATTACATATTCTTCCTTTGACATCAGTTGGCATGCTAAGTGAATCAAATCTGGGGTGAAAGATATTTGCACACACATACACAAATTCAGTCCCAACAAGCTGAATGCAAGATACTAATATTCTGATGTGTTTAACTGACACCAATTCAATAATGTGTTTCCTCCTCTACAACACTTATCTGCCAGAAATATGACTAAACACTTCAATTTGTGTGAAAATATTCATCAACTGACATTTCCAAACAAGTCCTCTACGATAACGACTCCTATGGTGCATCAATTCTGCCATGGCCATCATGAATTCTCGGAAAGGCATCATTGGTGGAATTCACCCACTATCGCTTGTCACACAGGCCCCTCCTCTTAAGGTCCTCCATGAGAGCAATGCTCCCTCCTCTCTAATTCATCCAGTGAATATCATTTACATTGAAATCTCGATTACACTCTGCTGTCTTGGGGTATTAATATTACTGTAACTCAGCCATGTATCACCATCTCCCAAACACACACACACACATACATGTATATATATATACACAAAAAGACACACACACATTCAGCGCTCCTCATGATGCATTATATCGGTAAGCCTTTTTTGACGTGACCTCTCAGTAAGAAGGGATTGTTGGAAGGGACAGGGGCAGCTTTGCAACTGGGGAAATGGGTAGGGTGACCCATTTAGCATCGCTCCCTGGTTCTTCGGGCTCAATGTAGCTCACACTTTTTCTTCTTTTTTTTTTTTACACCACAGGTAAACACTTGCAGTATAGATTGTCCAGTTCCTGCAGAGTTCTAGCACAGAAGATTTATTTTGAGAAAAACTGGCCACGGTTTGTTCAAAACAGGTGGTCACGCAAATTTCTTTTTTTTTTCTCTCTCTCTCAATAGTGTACTCTAGGGAAAAAACATATAAACAAATTTATACTCTGTTCTTCATATGATTTTTTATCATATTCTGTCTTTTAATGCATTTTTTCCCCATCAGATTCTTGCTCATATGCCTTTGGAAATGAATGTCTTCATACTAATAACAGCTACAAGCAGTAAAAGAACAATGGAGTTTTGCAATATATTCTGATACACTCCTTGAACCATGAGAGTTCAAGCTCAAATACATACTCGAGTTCCTTGAAATGTATTGGGCAAAAAAGTGCAGTACCTCTCCATGTATTTTATTGTGTTTAAGTTTTTGAAAGCGAAAGTATTATTATTTCCTGGCTCTGTTCAGAGTTGCTCACTGTAATGATTAATGCTTGACTTGTGATCCATGTTCAAACTCAGCAGGTGTGACCTGCATTTCTTGTGCAAAGGTGAAATTTGGCCTAAAATGTTTCCTTTTTGTAAAGTCAGCTGCATTTCAAGTCACTGTAGTAATGGCATACCATGTGTGACTTCTTCATTCCTATCGTTCAGATGATCTAAAATAGTCTATGTGCCACACCCATTTGTTTGTTTTCTTAACTACCCGGTATAAGGGAGTGTAATATCAATAACAGAGCCATTCACACTTATGGTGAAATTGCACAATATTAGGGCGGCTGTTCGAACTTTGAATAAATTACACATGCAACATTTGAGTGTGGATCCTGTCACAAAAGACCACCAGTCGTACAGCAGTGTATTTCTCAACATGATCTGATATACTCCCTGTCTTCTCCCTGTAGGAGATATGCCTGCGAACAATGCTTGCCTCAGAGAGGTGTACTCTTGGGCCAGAAATACCACAATATTTCAGAAATGAGAACGATACCAACTGAAATACAGCGGTATCTATTACTGTGGTATTTAATACCTTGGTATTCCTATATGAATGTACCTTATCAAAATGTGATGCTCTAATGCTTGAAAGTATTTAAAATGTAACAGAAGGGAAAATAAAGCCAAACTACCTTAGAAAAAAAATCAGGACTACTGTACATGTTTATTACGATCTGTACAACAAAAAGAATGACAGCAGCAGAGGGTAACCAGAGATTGACTAGCAGCGTGATGGAAAATGTATTCAAGGGATAAAGCAATGGGCAATTTGATGGAAGGAGCTAAGAAAATTATTGTTAGTATTTAAAAAATACATGACCTGAACAAAAAAGATACCAAACGCAGAAAGAAAATGAAAGAAGGGTGCAAAGAAAGAACAATATTATACTGTCTGTGAAGGCAAAGTATGTTTGAGATTAAAGATAATAAAAAGTTTATAAATAATAAGGGACCTTGGGGAGAGCTACATACACTGATTACTACGGCCAGCGCATACGCACACATCACATGCGAACAAATTTCAAATCCATGAACGGATAAGATGTTTGTGTGCGCATGCGCTGGCCGTCAATTCAGTGTAGGTCTCCCAAGGTCCTCTCGACCGAGTCAAATTCAGTCATCAATTCGAACAGAAAGGGACTATTGGCAAAACCAAACGTTGCCCAAAGCCTGTTTTCAATACTTCAACTTAACTGGTAAGTCTTCAAATTGAAGAAATTTTTGGATTTTAAGTTGATATTTACCCACGATACTAAATCTGTCATGATCCTGTAAGCTACAATGCGAAGCCCCATTTAGCTGTGTATGCGTATGGGGCTGCTGGTCGCAGTTAGCTACACAGTATGCGTATGGGGCTGCATGCTGCTGGTTTCGCACAATACGTGTTCTACCTCGCCGCCGTCGTACGGCGGCGGCTCTGGTACGAAACCATTATTGCATGATTACTAAGACATGAGAGCACTTTGGGGCAAGTAAGTCTCACAGTGTTAGTTATATGAAAGGTACTTTAACCTGAAACACAAACTAAGACAAGGAAATTCAGGGAAACTTTTGAGGTAATACCAAAACTTTATATTATCTTTAAAACTATGATGTAAAACACATCAGGTAGTATTGACCGATTCTGTGACGCGCTATGTGTATTTTTGGCATGGGCAGCGCCATTACTGCGGTGTCTCAGCCGACCCCCCCTTCCCACCCCTCTCCCTACATTAGCACGCGCGCAGAATGAAAAACTGATGCATGGTTGCTTTAGCCAATGGGCGTCTCTTACTGAGTGCGCGAATGCTTGCTCAGTGCGCGAACCTTTGTTACAAGTGCGCGATAAACATGTTGCCCGTGGGATGGGGGAGAGCAGGGGGGGTCGGCTGAGACACCGCAATTTGAGCTCATGGCTGCGCCCAGTGCCATAAAATGTCTGCTGCCCTCAACGAACCCGAATCGGTCAATACCTGTTTATGAGTCCCCCAAAACACGGCACAACCTCTGAGAGACATTCCGCGTTCACCCCAAACGATGGGGATTCTAAACGGTCTAAGTGTCTGGGGTGACTCTGGGGTAAAGATTGTGCTAAATAGCCTAGCTCGAGTCTAGCACAACCTCCACGAGTTATGAAGACTTGCGCTAGATGAGGAGACTTTAAATGGTCTCGGGGTGAACACTGCACAAACTTCTGGTGAACCGCGCTGTTTGTGTCAGAGTGCACATAAATGTATGTGCGCATGAGAAACTGCCACCTCTCTCAGGGAGAAACGCCCGTCCACTGGTTTCCACAGAAACGTATGCCAACGTCGCGCAAGATAACTTGGGGACTCTTTAACGTGTGTCTCCCTCACCCCAGTTGAGTTAGTATTCTTTTTTTTTAAATGCTTGTTTTCATCTGGCATGTTATCTGGGTGTCCTCCTGAGGTCCTCCTAGGCAGGAGAACTCTAAATGGGGTATTTGACCCACTGAAGACTAGTCCCGAGTATACTTGGGCAAGTGTTTATGGAAAATGTGTGTTATAGGAAAATCACCTCATCCTCAATGGGTTAATAGCGAGATCTTTTCTGTCTCCTCAAACAGCCCTCAAAGTACAGCATATATGGTCTTGGAGACAGACTTCACACGCACAGCAGGCCCCGCTGAACTCTGCAATAGCCCAACTGTGATGACTCACTGCACGAATGAGGTGATGGGCCGGCTGACAAACACTGATTGTCCGTGGTCAAACACAATGAGACTTGAGGAATGAGGACATTCATGACCATCCCCCCTCTAAAGAAAAACAGTTTGTGCAACTGTCCAGAGCAAGTAGCTCCCCGCCCCCTCCACATCACATACACATCACATGTTAAGACAATATATTTAGTCAACACATGGTTAATTTCATTCCACAGTTCAAAATAACCTCAGTCTACATACGTTTCTGACTAAAATGTCAAACTGACAGCAGGCAAAAGCAGCACACACACAAAAAAGGACAACTGCAGACCCCATGGGATTTCCCCTTGTACAGATACACATACTCAACTTCTCACATCATGAGAGTTAACATGTGATACTGATTCAATGAGATTTCACTGTTACAAGCAGCTAGCCAATGGAAATTCCAAGCCAGTCTCTACGAATGAGAGAAGTCAATACAATCTACAAACTAGAAATGGAATGGGAGGGTGGGGGACATTTTACTTGAGCAAGACAAATATATGTGTTTGGGGCCTTCTTCAACCGATGCTTACATCATATGACTCATTCTGCGCAAGCCTGAGGAAAAAAAAAAAACCCAAAGACCCCAAGAAAGATAGATAGTTCCATTCTGCATGAATGTGACAGAGCACATGAATGTATCGCACCGCATAACGAGCGACCCAAGCCCTCTGCTCGGTCGTCAGGGGGAGGGAGGAAGGAGACGAAAACTGGTCTTGTGCAATCATTGCACTCTGGAGATCAATAACTCAAACACAGAAGCGCACTGGCTGATGCACTTTGTGGTAGCTCCACAACGGGAGGAGGAAAGCACCATTCAAGTCAACCATAGTCACGGTTAACTGGCGCTCCGTTATGAGGACCAAAAAACTTTGCAGAAGAATCACTCGCGTAATACGAACATACACAAAGTGCCGCCAGCTGGAATAGATTTCTCCTCTATCAAGTAAGACAAATCATGTAGACGTTCCATCGGTGCAATGCTGCGCGAGTAAAGAACTGAAAGCAGACGAGGATTTTATGTTGCGATTCTTGATCACAAAATCAATTACCGCTCACCCGCTTGTGCCGTGAAGCATACAAATGGACATTTCATGAATCAACTCCTCGACAGGGGGACTGTCCTCTTTAAATTCAGTATGTTGAGTTTATGAAGGAATAAACGCATAGCATCATGCTTCACGTGACAATTCCCTAACACGATTTTCACAGTCACAATGCACACATTTTCAAGATAGCACACCAAGCCAAAATTTCTGATTGTGGTAGGAGAAGACAGGATTCTACAAAATTATTACAAAAAAAAGAAAAAAAATAAGTAAAGATGATTACAGCATATGATAACAACACAAAAAGATATGCAGTCTCTTCTCTTTCTCTTTTGATTCTTTTACCACCTCGTTTCCATGACAGGTTTCTGTCTAATGATGGCCAATCGGCAATAGAGTCAGTTAATACTGCAGACATCAACTTGGCATCTCTCCCGTAACGCACACACACACACACACACACACACAGGAAATGGTTTCTTACTTTTTATGAAAAAAAGGCTTGACTTTGCACATAGCACATATGACAGAGAAAGAGAAAAATAAAGAAAGGAAAAGCAGGTGCCCTTGTACCTGCTGCTAATTTGCCTCTAATTTGTCTCTGTTTTTCCCTCCTTTGCTATCCTTCTGTGATAATATAAAACCAATGAGGACAGAGGTATACAGGGGGTACTTTAGCACCAAATAAATACTTCCTGCCCTAGTTGAATTTAAAATTAGCAATCATCGGTTGTTCCAAGCTGATGCTATTTCAGAGTGTTTTTTTTTTTTCCTCTCTATTTTTTTTTTTAACTGCTAAGGCAAAAAAAGCAAGAGAGGAAAATGGGGTCAATGAATAATGCAACACGATTTACAGACACTTATCATTTCCTCACCTACTCAAGAATGCAACTGTTGCACCTATTACCATAAGCAATTTAAACATTGCCGTTCCGTGTTTTCATCTTGGTCAAATGCATCACAATCCACAAACAGCTTGACTGGATGAGAGAATAATAGTAACATTACACTCAAGCTTTTATCAAATGGTGGCATGACACTGATGACTTTATAGCATGCCGTCAAAGAAAGCGTAAATGTCTTATCAGATTGATACACGTAAACACGTTCATTATTATTAAAGACATTATTTACCATTTGCAGATGAAACAAAAACCCAGCTCTAGTGCTTCAAAATACTTCTAAAATGTGAGTTAAGGATAGAAATAACCAATAGAGAATTTTTAATCAGTGTGATCTTTGTTCAGTAAATACAAAATGTGAACAATAGTTATAATAAAATTGCTTATAGAAGAAACCGACTACAGTTATGGTTTATTGAGAAAAACACGATCTCACTATATTTCAGGCTTTATTGCAAAGTTTTCATATAGTTGGATGTTGTGTGATACAACTGACCTACACATATGCATCAAGAGTGATAACTCGAGCATTTTTTTTTTCTAAATCACTGCTCCCAATGGTAAACAATATCTTTAACATTTCAGATTTCTTGATTGTAAATGACTATCAGTATGACTGGAAATGTGAGCGAGATACACAAACTGGTGAAGAAACACTTAATCCTGAATATGGATCAGGTTTTATAAGACATTTATGTAAAACCACTTCTAGCCTGAACATGATATCACCCTAATACTGAAGATGATGACGACAATGATGATGGTGAAGAGGTTGACAATGATAATGATAATAATGACAATAATGACAATAAATAAACCAATCGCCTGTCAAGAGCCATACATCTAAAGTAGTCAAAAGAGGTGAGTCCTGCTCCTTTTTCCCCACGATATTCATTTGTCCCGCTCACAAAGGCATCTCACACATAATGCAGGCCATCATGATTACTTCAACAATAATGCCGATAATTCATGAGGAGAAAACCTGATGACAATACCCTGCTCCGATTTCCCCTACGAAACCCCTTGCTTCTCAAAATTTCCCCTCCAATGCTGTCTGTTTCGTCGTGACCTCATCAGCTCTTTTGGCAATCCCACACCATTGCTGTCACATTACTACCCGTGAATGCGCCGACTTAAAATAAGCTGCATAGAGCTTCATTGTATTGTACAAACTATACACACACTGTATGTGTACGACATGAAAGATGTTAGGCTGTACTGTGACAATAGCAAACACTACATGATCATCATTTTTTTCCCCTTCTTCTCTCCCTCAACCCTGTTCTGGAAGAAATCATTACCACTAAAGATATGTGAGGAAGAGTTGAGGAAATGCACATCGATCCCAATCGCCGGAGGCAAAGCCTTGTTGCCAGGGAGCGCATCGTGGGAATTAATGGTATGATTAACAATATGCGTATCCTCAGGTGAAGATGCATAATTCTGACTGCAAAGACGCGCGCCACGATCCGCCACCCAAAATAAGAGCTCCTTCCAGGCCGCCATCCAGCACCTGCCACACACCACACTGGGGGTGCTCCAAGTATTCATGCTGCACAAAAGCCTAGCAACCCAAATGTATATGAACCGAGTTTCAGACTAGAGTTTATTTCTCAATGCAGTTGAGGTCTTGCTAATGCTTTTTTTACTTTTTTTTTTGGGGGGGGGTTGTCAACTCAAAAGACAGTGGTTCACTGTAGAATAAATAGTAATGTGTAAAAAGAAATATTAGTTACTATTCTTGCTGCAACA
The DNA here is from genome assembly GCA_033980235.1 of Diadema setosum. Taxonomy (NCBI): domain Eukaryota; kingdom Metazoa; phylum Echinodermata; class Echinoidea; order Diadematoida; family Diadematidae; genus Diadema; species Diadema setosum. Next base: position 20,719,837 of record CM067063.1, read on the forward strand.
TCTAACCTTACATTTTTGTTTCTCACGAATAATAATACAAAAAAAAAAAAGCTGGAATCATAGAGAATATCATAAGAAGGAACACTTCAAAAATCCATGCAATACTCTCATTAAGAAAGTGAATGACAAAGTATGAATGACAAAGTACTTTTGATTCTCACTAATAAAAAAAAAAAATGATGGACATCATTAAGAATATCATCAGAAGGAACACTTTGAAACTCTATGTTTGGTTAGCCAGTGGAGAGTCTCAAACAGAAATAGTACATTGACAGTAGCATGAGTGATAAATTTTGTTGTGAAAGTATGACAACACTGAACAAACACTAAATAATCTGGCATTAGGCATGAGAAAATCAACCAGCATTTTTTTCATTTGAAAGTCAATTGGGAAACCCCCGTATGTTTAAAGAAAATGTAGGGAAATTCATATAGTTGCCGTCCTCGTTACACATCAATTGATACTTATCACTCATAGTGCAGGAAATGTCTGAACATTTTACTCTCTTTCCAACAAAAGAAATTCAATTATCTTTTTAATTTCATTTATTCATTTTTACAAAGAGTCCAGGTATTTTTTAAGACAAGCTCTTTTCATATCTTCATACACAGAAGCAGTCAATAATTTCACACATATATCATGCACATATTCAAATCACCAAAAAACATATCTGTGGTTATTGTGTAGCACCTATCTGGCACAGCAACTGAGAATATTTCAGAAGAGGCATCAAAATCATACGACGTACATATTGAGACAACAAAACTACTGGGTGTCTACCGGTTAGAATATCAGAAAATGATTATGTGGCAGGCAAACGGATACTCTTTGTTGTTATGTACACGGTCTGTGGCAAGTTTCCAAGAATTAGGTGATCAGAGTATCCTCTCGGATCACCTTCTGTATCTGTACTGATTCTTTGTTGGTTGTTCTTCTTCTTCTTTATTTCTGGACAAAAGTTGTGTAGAGGTTAGCTCAGAAAGTCCTCTTGCTATCAATTTCAAAATTATACCATATATGTATCATGTCCCAAAGACGACAGATCTAATGTATCATGGTGATCAGTCGACCGTGACGTCACTATGATGTCATTATATGAAAACACATTCTCAATCATATCTCATTAATGGAATGGAATTTTTCAATGAAATTTACGTCACATATATTTCAAATTATGCGCATTCTACTCATGTTCTCAAAATTCATATTTTCTCTTAAAACGTGCACGTATGGCGCATTGAAATATTTGTGTGCTCCAATCGAGCTCAAATTTTTTTTGCACACGTTTCAGACGATTTGGAGCATTTTTTGAAAAATTGAAAAAATCGGACGGTACGCGCACGAACATATACGCATGCACAGTTCATATGCAATAGAAATTTCCTGTTTTTTCACACGGATCGGATGCCTGAAATGTCAAGGAAAATTTCTACCAAGTTTCAAGTCAATCCGACTCAATATGACGTCATACGGGCCTGTCAAAGTTGAAATTGCGCGCGCGCGTCAATGGCGATATACAGTGCAACAACTATGCCAAAAAATCGCCAATTTTACATCCGATTTTACTCGTTAGGATGGACGGTGACCCCCCATTTTTTTTACATATTCTGAAAGCTGATGAGTTGTACATGTCATTTCATGGGTTGGCGATGCTGGAAATATGATTAAAAGATGTCAAATTTCTTAATAAAGTAAGAAAAGTAAATTTTCAAAATGACGTCATCGAATTTTAAGTTCACTCAAGCATATCTCACTTATTCTTTTGTTGATTTTCATCCAAATTTCAATATGTTGTAGCTTATTAAATGGTCTTTCAGTCATATAGTAACAACATTTTGATTGGATGACGGCATCACCTCGTAAAAAGGTATTAAAGGTAACATTGTCAAATTTGACCAGTTTATGTGTTATCTCTATGGGAGTGCAGTTTTTCTGGAAATGAAAACTGACATGACTATCTTTATCGAGCACTAGCTCACTTATGCTTCGGTGAATTTCTCCCAGATTTTATTATGTTGTAGCTGAGACTTTGGGCTATCGTAAGTGTACCCTTCGTTTTTTCATACGGAGTTGGCATCACGTCCAAAAACTTGGTTGAAATTAAAGCTTATCTTCGATGTATTTTCATATTTCTTTCTTTTTCCAACTTTCTTTGCAATAACTCAAGAAAAACATACCCTATCACCACCATATTTTGCACATGTTTAGTTCATGTCATGTACATTATTTCATAAAATAACAGCTACTTCATTAGACGCCATCTTGGGTATGTAAATTAGGGTCAAAGGTCATAAATGTCTTATCCTGTATCTTGGTAAATACATGTCCTATCTTTCCCATATTTTGCACACATAAAGACCATGTTACAAGGGTCATTTCACAAAATAACCACTTTTTGCTCAGATGCCATCTTCTCTGTGCAAAGTGGGGTCAAAGGTCATATGTACTTCTTTCTTTATCTTCGTTGTGACATGCTATGTCTATGGGAGGGGATTTCTCTAGATGTGAAAATTGACATGATTGTCTTTATCGAGCACTAACTCACTTACCCTTCAGTGAATTCCTCCAAGATTTTAATATGTTGTAGCTGAAACTTTGCGCTATCGTACGAGTGCCCTTTGTCTTCAAATGGTGATAGTGGATCACGTCCAAAAACGTGGTTGAAATTAAAGCTTATCTTCGATGTATTTTCATATTTCTTTCTTTTTCCAACTTTCTTTGCAATAACTCAAGAAAAACAGCCCCTATATAACCCCCATATTTTGCACATATTTAGTTCATGTTACGTACATTATTTCATAAAATAACAACTACTTGATCAGACACCATTTTGTGTATGTAAATTAGGGTCAAAGGTCATAAATGTTTCATCCTGTATCTTGGTAAATACATGTCTTATCTTTCCCACATTTTGCACACGCAAAGACCATGTTACAAGAATCATTTCACAAAATAACTACTTTTTGCTCAGATGCCATCTTGGGGGTGCAAAGTGGGGTCAAAGGTCAAATATACTTCATTCTGTATCTTTGATAGTGTATACGGAATTCGGTACCCAAAATGGCAGGTCTGACTCCCTTTTCTAAATGAGAATCCAAATATCACACTGCCAATGTCTCTAAACACAGGTGAAACCTATATGGTCATGCCTATTGCGACCAGGACTCAAATCATTGATTAAAAAAAAATCGGATCACCTAATTTGTCAGTCTTGACAAATTCTGAGTCTAGTTTGGTTAAATTTTGCAAATCAGCAATGACAAAGAGTAATGGGAATAGCATAAGCATCCAGTCAGAACAATTCTCTTTGTTTAAAAAAAAATATATATTGTTATAACCTTAGCTAATAACACCCTCACCACTATCCCACCATGGCTTTTCAGTTTCCTTTGTGCAAGTCTACATGTCGAGGAAGTGACTGTAAATATCTAAAGATGCTCATCAGGTTGCATAGCAACGATCTATGATGATCATGTCCAGACACTTAATCTGATGAAGAGTATTTCTGTAGGTTCTATGTGTTCCACACACAACAATCATTCATGTGCATCATGCTCAACTTCAGAGTAATCACGGGACAGCCTCACACCCTTTGAATCCATGGGACTACTCCCTTCCCAGCTTTTGTCTGAAATGACAACCTTGCAGCAATGCTCAATGATGCTCTGAAGTATTACCAACACAAAGTACTATTGGTGGGACTGGCCTCGCACCCCCCACCACCACCACTGATATTATGCATGGCTTGTTGACCATGTTGCCCAAGTATTATTGCACAACAGTGAATTATTCCAGTGAAAATGTCTGGAGGACATTACAATACCACTTTATAGTATTGAAAAACCCTTCACGTTTGGGGGTGCACTGACAGCAATATGCACCAAACAATTGCTGCATACAATCTCATTATAACAAAAGAGCTGTGTAGATTATATACACATGAATATTACGGGGACATGAGGGGATAGTACATTAGATGGATTAATATTCTGTGAAAAGTGAGTTTACTTGAGTACACCTCAAAAACTGATGATTCATTGAGTCCTGTTCTCCAACAGAAGCATGACTCTGGCATGCTATTGGAATAAAAAAGGTTATTAACTAACTGTTGAAAAACAACCCCAAGAAAAAAAAAAATAACAGACCCCACCCGTTAAGAAAATTCATGTACAGACAAGAAAAGGAAGGACAGGAAAATTACATAAAGACCAAAGTTTCAGCAATCGGAATACTTTCATTATTGAATACTAAAATCCTGCAAATCCCAAAGATACATTGCATCTATGTCTCTTTTGGCCCTTCTTGGTAAACAAAATCTGCAGATTTTTGTTTCAAAATATTTGATTCTAACAATCCTGATATACCATCATCAGTTCAGAACAGAGTTCAGCTCATTTCCTCAAAGGAAGTGCTGTCACCCAACACTTTGCCTCATCTTGAAAAACTGAGCTTTTATATTGAAATAATATTTTCTTGTTTTGTTGGGGAACTCCCTTTTTGAAATCAGAATATTTTGATTTGTTTGTTTGTTTGTTTTTTTTTTGACAATCTGTTCAAAAGTTGGGAATTTTTGAAGTTTTGATACCACAGAAACTGGGTAAGAAGAAAATGTGCAGCAATTTGTAATGTTACAGTTTGACAATATAAAGAGAATCCCATAAATTTTCACTACCAAAAAAAAAAAAAAAAAAAAAAAAAATGAAATGGAGTCAAAAGGGACCTGTGCTTTTGATCCCACCAGAATTTTCATTAGAGGCAAATGACCCAAAAAATGAAAAGTACACATTCCTTCCACTTGTCAATTGCAAATGTTTGGGGTAATACAATTCCCCCTGCCTTCTAAGAGGTAAGCCAAGTGCCTTTTCATTAGGCTAAAAGAAAAAAGAAAATAGGTTGATTTCTCTTTATATCTTATTCATACAGTTGTCCAACTGTGACATCATAATTCCCATAGTCTTCTCTATCAGCAACTGTGGTAACAAAACTAAAATAAAAAAAACCAAAACATCACTTTTGAGCAGATTGTTCCGTTTCCTCAAACTTTACTGATGTATTCTACTAACACTTCTGAATTCACTCAATCCACATATATTTGAGTATCATTCTCCTTTAACATATTCTTATAGATGCCTATCCATTCTGAGATGACATGTATTCTGATGCATGTGGAATATTCTTTTCTGCTACTATAACTGTTTTGTAAAAACACATGAGAAATGGGAATTCCATGACTTCACCACTTTGGCCCTAATTTACAAAGGTGGTTTAATCTTAGATCATGGTATAAATATTAGACCATGGTCTAAAATAAGCATGAAATTACCTTTGACATGCATGCATACCAATGTGTATTTGTTAGTGGATGTCTGTTGGCATGCAATCTGTCAATCGTATTTATGCAAGAGATATTTGCATAAACCATGTTTTAAATTCAAACCACTTTCATGAATTTGGGTCTTTACGTCTAATTTTGGTGAAACTCACAAACCACAATTCTGTTGGTCTGATTGTATTCCATACATCAAAGTCAGCTTGAACATACTGTAAAATGAGGAATCTTCGCGTGCATTTTAATTTTGCGAATCTCGCGAGAGCCAAGTTCCGCAAAATTCAAATGCACGCTCAAGATCTTGTCTACACTATATGCATTGAATGTTAAGAGAAAATTTCATGCTACGAAGAAGGCCGTCGGCTCCCATTCCTGAAAATTTCATGCCGCAAAAAATATCATGTTTTACAGTAGTGTGCAGTTGCACTTTAAAAAAATTCAAGTGCAGCTGGTAGCCAGAAGAGGAAAATGCAAACTCAGGCAGGCTGGGTGAGGTCTTCCTCCCTACGTGTGCATGATCTCTGGCTGGAAGAACCATCAGGTCATTCAACGGGCAAGTTCCTCCTCATAATCACAGGAAAAAACAGACATTAACTCCTGGCATCTTCATCTTTCTTGATCTATCTCTTTATCTATCAAATACACAAACACACACCACACACACACACACACACACACACACACACACACACACACAAATCTGCAATTCAATTTGGACTGGGCCACAAGCTTTACGGCCTCCAAAATCAAAACATGATGATGCAATACAAGACAAAATAACAACAGTGCCAACAAAAACAGAAACCAGGTCTATGGCGCCATTCACCTTCCTTCTCACAGAGTCATTATAAATATGCTCTAATTGCCATAGAAAATAGGCAAGTTATCACTTGCTTTTGGAGTTCTCATGTTCACAGTTAATTTGCACACTTTATAATGCTCATTACTTTTAGGACCCCAATGACAATACAATGTACCTACCTGAATCTAGTGTATTGTTTTACAAAGAGATGCCAAGTGTGCAATTCTTGCACTGTATCGGTTAAAAAGCTGAAGTTACTATGGCAATGGCAAAATAACCCACACCACACATCTGATAGGTTTGTCACATGGCTGCTGTAACTGTAGTTGTTAGTTACAACTGCTGCAAAAGCCATTATGATGAATGGCCCATGGACTAGGAAATAGCAATGTGTAAACAATTGGTCATTAACCCTGACTGTACTTCATTTGCCAACTGGTACAAATGGTCTGGAAACCACTTGTTAATGAACAGAGATTACCTAATCCCCCTAATCCCTATTGAGTCGCCATGGCCTTCCTGTTGGACTGAGGCCGTGTTTATGCTTCCCCTTTTCGGGCCAGAATCAGCGTTTTGAAATGTGATTAGTGCAAAACGCTGTTGCGTTTCAAAACGCTGATTCTGCCTTCGCAAATTGAGCATTAACACACCCCAAGGCACATTGCTAAATCTGAGAGGGCTTGCTAACTCTACAACTAACTTTAGGTCAAATTTAGTAGACGGATTACTGAATGCTGATGTCAAAGTTTGACAAGTTATGCTACATGGCCGAGCCCATAAGTTTAAAGAAACGTGGACCAGGGATTAGAGAGGGCGCTGTTGAATGGACCCATTCTTCAAGGACAAGTTCACCTTCATAGACATGTGGATTGAGTGAATGCAGCAATATTAATAGAACACATCAGCAAGGGTTTGAGGAAAATTGGACAACCCATTTAAAAGTTATGAATTTTTGAAATTTCTGCTTAGTCACTGCTGGATGAGAAGACTACTACAGCTTGTGATGTCACATGTGTACAACTATATAAAGAAAGTATATGATATAAGGAAAATTCAAGATATTTTCACTTTTCTCTCATAATAAAAGAACACATAACTTCCCTTTTTCAGAGGGTAAGGGGAATAATATTACCCTTAACATACGTCAGTGACGAGTCGAGGAAATGTGCACTTTTTTCAAAAAGCAAAATTTTGTGCAATTCTCTTTATATTTTCCTTATAACATCTTGTACGCATCTGACATCATACACTCTAGTAGTCTTCTCATCCAGCAGTGACTGTGCAGATATTTTGAAATTTCATAAGTTTTGAATGGATGGTCTGATTTTCCCCAAACTTTCACTGATGTGTTCTACTAATATTGCTGCATTCACTCAATCCACATGTATATGAGGTGGACTTGTCCTTTAAGTATCTGTCATGTTTCAAACATCCCAATAAATTCAATTCAACTCTATATCGAAAATAATCACAATAATATGTCGATCTCAGTTCGTTCTTGAATCCCACGTCCATGTACCTTAAACAATATCTTTTCAAGGATGCTTCTTGCTTACCAGCTACAGAAAAAAAATATGATGAGACAGAGAGAAAAAAAAAAAGAATTGGGCAATGGTCCTTACCTGCTTGACCCAGCATCTTGTAAAACCTGTACTCAAGATGGAGCTGTGGTGCCCTGGACCTCATTGGTTCCTGTGCAAATGATGAAAAGAAAACAAAAGAGGAGAAAATAATAAAGCACTTCTTCAGCTGTGATACAACTTTACACAATTGTACAACCTTATGTAACTCTTTTGAACAGGGAACAAGAAGACATCCTCCATCAGGAACTCGAAAGGAAAAGAAAATAATATCATGCTGCAGAAGACTGGTGAAAAGTATAAGATTGCTCTCCCAGGGGGAAATGCACTCATACTAGGGGGGAAAAACATGTAGCACAAGATTATGATTTATAACAATCATCTTACAGACAGGAAGGTTTAATTCTTTTGACGGTATTGTCTGGTATGCTTTATATTTTTTTCTTTGTACTGAATGCATATAATTGTTCTAATTACGTAATGCTGAAATATTCTGAGATAGGTATATGGCACCTGTCCCCTAGGGAAGTGTCATATGTGTCGTATCCTGAAAATGCCAAGGACCAGTGAACTCCTTGAACATCTTTGATTGATGTTATGCAGCAGACTGAATTAATCAGCTGCGGCAGCCACGGTTGCCGTGCCAGACAGTGGCAGAAGAAACAGACGGAAGACTGAAGCTCAAATCACACTATTATGGCTTCTAGGTTCCCCCACGCACGGACAGACAATGTTATTCTCCCAGGTACATGTCATAATGATGCATAAGGTGGTTTCAACTCAATGACCAAATCAGCGACATCCATTATCTCATAAGTCTCATTACTGGGTGGTCACATTACCACTTCTGATGAAAACAAAAAGGATGCCTCCAGTGCACCAAGCTGGAAAGCACTAAAAATTTCAAGTACAGTTGAACCTCTCGTATCCGGACAAGTCGGGACCGGGGCTCATCCGGATAAGGGATTTGGCCGGATACGGGAGACTCATGCTTTATACATGTACATACCGTATAATAGAGCTCTATGGTACATACACATACACATGTACTGATGTAGCCCATTGTAGTACCACATGTAGTAATGTGTATACTGCGCCCTTTTCATTGTTACACTCAGTAACAGACCCCAAAATAGAGGTTCGTGTTTGCAAGCGGAAATCATTTTCTTTTATAAATTCTTGGGATGATTTACCTAAATAATTATTAAGAAATGTATCAAGTATATGTAATTCATGTGTGTTTCCTCCCGTAATTATTAAAAAAAGATTAAAAAAATCACGGCGAGATTGCGTCCGGATAATAGAGAGATCCGGATAAAGGGAGGCCGGATAATAGAGGTTCAACTGTACTTGCATTATGAAATGATATATTTTTCCCCCCTTGACAACATTATGAACCGAACATCAATTAGTACACTTTAATAACTCACTGTCAGACCTTACAGATATCTATACGAAAATGACAGCAATCACAGGGGTATCCTTTTCCATATTCCAACACAAAATTTGGCAAATTCAGCATAATTAGCAGATATGCATCTTCCTGCTTATTGTCATTTCCTTTCTTTTTAATTTGGTGTGTTGTTTCAGTCTGTGCTATACTTTAGGCATGTGCTTCACTTTGACCTTTGATCTCTGACCTGGGGGTGGGGGGATAGCCAGCCTTAACTCTCTTGATTTTGTTGGGAGGGATGGTATCACTGATCCTGGCACTTGATATCTTGACTCATTTTTTGAATAATTTCACAAGGGATATGGTATTAGAATCTGACTCATAACCTTTGACCTGGAGACGTTTAAGACTACTGTTGGTCCCTGAAGTATTGTCATATTCAGTCACACACTAATGTTCATCTTTCTCACTGATTTTTTATTTCATTTTAACTACTAAACTGAAGTCGTACATCTTCAGATGCTGATGTTAAGATGTGCCTTCAACAAATTCCGTTGAACCATCAGTTAAGTTCTCTGTGAAAGTTTGTTTTAGTACCAGTTTTATCTAAATTCATCCGTACACCATGTCGCATGTCAAAATTCTGACATAACCTTGAATATTACAACCTTTGACCCTAGGACTAAATAATCAAGTGTGTTTACCTCATTAAACACTACTGTACACACATATCCCAGATTTCAAATGTAGGAAGAGAGGGAGAGAGGTAAACGATTTCATTCTGAAAGACTGCTATGTAAAAATTTGTGTGAAATTAATGACAGTCATCGTTTACATAGTCTGACATGCCCTCATTACACGTGCATAAAGAGAGATGTTCTATCAGTAGGTAGCACAAACCTGGACAGTTATTTGAGTATGAGGCCATTTGACTGCTCATGATTAATTCATGAGGCTGAGATGGCAATGTGAATTCATTAGGTGAGTAAGCTGTGCATTATTCATGGCCGCTTGACTCTCCCAATTTTCGAAACAAGTCCCCTAGACATAACATTATTGTTTTTCAGAGGATGGCAAAGGTACTGTGGACAAACCAGCACTCCTGACTGGCATACAATGATAAGATGTCGGTTTCATTCAGTTATTTTGTTAAATTCCAAAGTTTTGTTGAAATACCATGTCATGTCTACAGAACATTACTATGTATGGACAGATTGATCTACCCGGGTGTGTGAATATACACATATGCTAATGCAAATAGATAATGGTATTGTAACCATGCATTTGGAGGAGGTCATATGATTATATGAAAAGCATTGCTGAGATCACATCTCTGTATGACTACACTACAGTATTCATATAGCCCATTTTACAGGGTAATCAGTGCAGAAGATGAATCTTAAATGAAACATTTACTGAGTATATTTGGTATTTCAACAAAAGAACTGAATGACACCTATGTTAAAGGGATGGTATAATATTGGAGGAGATAAGAATTGGGCTTTTAACTTTTTGCGAGACACCAAGAAAACACTTATGAAATAGTATAGAGCATACCATTTTATGAGGAATTCAAAGTTTATTTGATGAAAATCGGGTTTGGAATGACTAAAACATCCAAAAACAAAGTAAAACAAAGCGATCGTAATACAGTGTGGGTCCCACACTTATTAGAATCGCTCTATTTTGGATGTCAACACCCCCCCCCCCCCCCCCCCCCCGTCTCACATGGCTCAGCAGAGTCAATTTGTCCATTTTTGTGTGTTGCAGCCATGAATGTCTTGTATTAATGTCTTCTAGTGACTGCTACATTATGACATTTGCCCAGAGAGAAACTCATTAAAGACGCGCATGCAAAGAATAGTATTCCATCCTCAACATGAAGCCAAATGAGTTTTCTGTGAGATGACACAAGACCATCCCTTGATGCTGAGATATTGTTTAGCATAAAACGGAGAGATGAAATACTGGAAGGATAGATTTGATGAGTTTTTACCAATTGGAAAGATTAGTTTCTGATTCCATTGTGCCATATAAATGCTGGAGGTGAAATGGTGAATCAAGCAGAATTACTTTTCCTGACATTTGTAAATATTTGGTGGTGACACTATCAGCAATTTACCTTGAACATTAATGCCACTCTTGGATTTATTGTGACTTGATTTCTTGATTGTTGTTGTTTTTTTTTTTAATATAGTGTACGATATGACATTTCCACAACTGTGGAAATGATTTTGGAAAAAAATAATTATACTGTAATCTTTAAAAACAAGTTAAATTGTTATGTCCCAATGACAGAAAATTACAAGAATGTTGTAAATTCGACAGTGTAGTGCAGAGAACTAAATACTGGCTTGGTTCAGCTTTTTTGACATGTGCATTTATAGTATGAAGTCCAACTGAAATATTCAGCAGTAAGTAGTCACTCGTATTTCCCTTGCACAATATGTGTAGGTCCTGCATGGAAATCAATGCCACACCACACACACAACCCCATGAACTGCATTTATTTTTCTTAAATAATGGATAGCATCATATTTGTTTTGTTTTAACATACGGAAATAGTCTACTGTAAAAAAAAAAAAAAAAAAAAAAAAAAAAAAAAAACCTTTATATATCATGAATGGAGGCCAGCTCAGATGGCATGACCTCATCAAGGATCACTGCAAAAAACAAAACAAAAACAAAACAAAAACAAAAACCCACCAAACATAACCATACTAAAATGAAACAAAGAACTAAAGAACAGTGTAATTGGATGAGCCTGTTCAGCACTCAAATACCCCCCCCCCCCCCCAAACAAAAAACACAAATACGGTCTGCTGTGAACAATGTGTTCAAAACACTGACAGCTTGCATGAGTTTCAGCTATACATCATCAGTGCAGAGAAAGTATCCTTGGAGGCCCAAATCCATCCCCTTGGCAGAGGAAAATCCATCAGTGGTGGTAACGCATCATAGGTGATGCACGAAGACCACATATAGGTCAAATTGCCCAGCAAGCACACAATGCTTTGTAGCCCTGGTAGATACACAGTAGTTGGGGAGGTACATGTAGATACACAGTAGTTGGGGAGGTAATCACCTAATTATCCTTGGGATAACCCTTTACATATACATTCATATATTGTAAATATACACACACAGAAATACTCACACATAGACAAATACAATACTCATTATACACACTTACTCTTTACTCACACCTCCCTGCTCACAGAGTTATGTAACACTCACACATGCACATACATAACACACATACAGAAACATAATAACACATACATTGTACATACACGCATAATACTGACAAATAAACTATATACACATACAAAATACTCATGGACATACAACATGTATTACAGTACTAAACAACAAAAAAATTAAAAATAAACATGATGCTCTCACACACACAAATACCACAAGTGGATAATGCACACACACATAACACTAATAGTATTACATACACACACTACACAAAAACACACACATTATTAAACACTTCTACAATACTGTACAAGTGGACAGTTTTGTGAGAATATATATATATATTTTTTTTTTTGGAGATCAGCAATTTCAAGTTCAGTGGAATCAAAGAGATGAACAATTACATATAATACATATTTGAAATGAGAAGCAAAAATATTCATTAATGATTTCATTTTTGTGCTAGTTTCATGTCACATGAATTTCCGCTCTTCCAGTACGTGTGTACATACAAACAATGTATCATTCACACAAAAAGTGTACACAAACACATACACACTCATGCTTCCAGATATCATCATTCCCTATTCCCTCAATGTATGGGGGAATTCATCCACAGGTGGCATATCAAAGTTTCTTACCATTCTCGGCAATTGCTAGAATAAAATCCTTCAATGTAATTTTCCTACCACAAAATAGTACTTGTTTGTTTTGGTCAAACATTCAAGTTGGAAAAGTAGTTTCATTAACCTTTGTAGTATTGGGCATTGACAGACACACAGGGGTTACATTTCCATTTCAGACTGTATTTGTTCATAATTTTCAGCTTAATCTTTTTTTCTTTTTTCAAAAAATTTTCAGCTTAAACTTTGCTCTGTGACACCAGAGCAGAGGAAAGAGATATGAAATGAGTGCATTTTTCAAAATGGTCAAAATCAAGGTAAACCATAATGATGACTACCGTAAAACGTGATATACTGTATACGCCGTTATTTTCGCGAATGATGAGGTCATAGACATTTTCGCGAGATGTTGTTTTCGCGAATCGATGCCGAGGCTTACGTTAATGCTCTATCAACAAAGCATATGGAGACAATATCGCGTGTTGTTAAATTCGCGATCCAACTGCAATTCGTGAAATTCGCGAAAATTAAACCCTCGTGAAAATAACAGCTTATACAGTATATATGCGTCATTAAATTTTCACAAATTGGAGCCCATGGCCTTTTTTCGCGGCATAAAATTTTCACTAAGTGTCACTGGCATTCAATGCATATAGTGCAGACAGACAAAAAACTTTCACTTGCACTTTACTTTCGTGAATCTTGGCTCTCCCGAAATTCACGAAATTAAAATGCATGTGGATATTCCTTGTTTTAAAGCATCATTGGCCATAGGCAGCTGACAATGCTGAGCAGCATTTTGTCTCCCATTTCTCTCACTTCTGTGCAAGTGCTGACTGCAAACAAGCCATACATATGACATGCAATGATGTACCTCTGCAGTTGGCTGCATTTAAAGGGATTGTATAGTTTTGGTTAAGACCTAATTTCAAGTTTCTAACATTTTTTGGTGAGATAATGAGAAACCTCTTATGAAATATGAAAGAGCATGTAATTCCACGAGGAATTCAACGTTTATTTGATGAAAATTGGTTTTGAAATGGCTGAGATATCCAAAACAGAGTGATTCTAATAAGTGTGGGACCCACACTTCATTACGATCGCTTTGTTTTACTTTGTTTTTGGATGTTTCAGTCATTCCAAACCCGATTTTCATCAAATAAGCTTTGAATTCCTCATAAAATGGTGTGCTCTGTACTATTTCATAAGTGTTTTCTTGGTATCTCGCAAAAAGTTAAAAGCCCAATTCTCATATCCACCAATACAGTACTATCCCTTTAATTGCTTCCTACAATGAATAACCTGACAACTACTTCCCATGATGTGTGACAAAGTGGTTTTAGTCAATCCCATCTGTTTCCTTGTATTCACTTTTTTCTATTCTCTCAAATGTTATACGTCATTTTGGTTCTTGTCGATGCCACCAAGTATTGTTTTTCATTTTATAATTATCTGTTTGTTTATTTTGACTGTCAAAGTAAATGTGTTCTTTGGCAGTTTTTCCTAATTTTCACCACATTCTATTAGAAGACACTTTATTTGGTAGTGTTCTTTTTGAATTATTTTAACCTTGTGAATCACCGACAATGAATATAAAGATTTTTAGGAAAAAGATACTACACCAGACACATGAAATAAGTAGTATCTAGCATTTCATTGGTGAAGGAAGCCTCACAACTAAAGGTTCTCATTATTTTTCTTGTGACAAAAACCTATTCATCAATTTTTTTTTTAACGAAGCCAATTTCAATACACTCTCAGTTATGAGGACTGCCAACTGCAATATTACTGATAAAATTCATAAACTCAAACAGAGCTAACACAAAAATGGAATAATAATATACTCTAAAGAAAGTGGCTTTGAGGATCTCGAATCTTCGTATTAAAACAGAAAGGCACAAAAAATCTACAAGGATTTAATTTGCTCTTTGCATTGACACATACATTTTTATATGATTTGTGCATTTATAATAACTCTTTTTTTTTTGTTAAAAGATAAGATTTCATAACAATGCATCTGAGAGGAGGTGTTTACATTTTATGCAGCTCCAGGCCTCGAAATAGGATTTTGGAGGGGCACGGCCATTTAGAAAAGGGCACTTTTTCCAAGAGGCCAGGGCACTTAAGTCAGTCAGAGGGGCACCAAGGCCACATTGGAAAGGGCATGTTTGGTGTTTATGAAAACAGAAAGAAGAAAAACAAACCGAGAAAAAAGAAAAAACACACACACACACACACACACACAAAGTGCAACACACAACAAAAACCTCTTCCCTACAGCCGTAACACATTCCCGATCTCCGCGTTTCTATCAGGTGAAACGACATTTTTTTTAAACAGGAATAAAACAACAGTAGGTATTGATTGAAACTCGACACCCTTTCAGGCCAGCCAGGCCAGGCTGCCATGAAACTTCAAAGCACATTCCGACAGCTGGCTGGCAAAACCACAAGGCAAAGGAATTTGCGTGCGCGTGTAGATTGCTATGATTAGTCTGTGACAGACAGTTCATGACCTCCAAGAATGCGCCAGTACGCGCGGTTTCTTCTGTTGATTGGTCTCTCTCTCTCTCCACCCCTCCCCATTCCCCAGTCTGGCACACCTTGGCATCGTGGGATTTTTCTTTTTTCTTGGTGAACTTGGTGTTCACTCTTTACTACTCTATCTGAATATGCACTGCCTAGCTAGTACATACTCGCGGCCGCTGCGCTGCCGAGGCAGTCGGGACGGTAAAAGCCGGTCGGGCGTACATGTGTACACGTCGTCTCGTATCTCGGAAAGATAAGAGTTTGAATCAGATGTATCGGGACGCGAGTGAACTGAAGGTATGATATTTGAGATCAGGAAGTTGTTCAAGCTTATTAAAGAGACTTTGAGAAAGGGCATATCATATGTCATAAATAATAACTTTCATTCTAAAAGGGCACCACGGCCCCAAGAAAAAGGGCACATTTTTTTTTGGCCGTAACTTTGATCAAAAAACCAAAGGCATTGCGGCCAACGAGAGGGGCACCGACGGCCATGGCCGTCGGTGGCCGTCGGTTAATTCGAGGCCTGCAGCTCCAACATATCTGGGCAACTATGTACAGTTCAAGTTTCTCTTTGCCTAACCCAACACTTATTCGAAGGATTTTTTTCCCCTCTTCTTTTTCCTCTCATTACCAACTCTTGGCTTATTAGCAATGCAAGGAATGTGCAGCAAAGTGTTCTGTCAATGAATAACATACAATGTACTTAAATTGTTCCACACACGGTCTCTTCATCCCTGTAATTAAAAAATTGATTGACTGATCAACACAAATACCCACTACAAAGCCTGCACGTAATCAGTGATAAATTATTGCAAAAGCATGCATTAACTTGTGAGCATGTCATCCAGAGTTCAATGGTGCTATCTGGTGACATTCGTGAAGCCTAACTCAAAACGGTACTCCCCCCCCCTAAAAAAAAAAAAAAATAAGAGAGAGAGGAAAGAATAAAAGGCACAACTGGGTTAAACTACAACCACAAATACTTGATGTGAAGTGGAGCACATGCTGCAATGTGACAACGAAACTTTGTCAAGCTGTTTTCTTCAGAGAATGAGCCTGGATGGATTCTGTTCATGCCAGTTCCCTGATATGGAAGGGAAAGTCCCACCCCTTCTCCATGATTTGACTTGATCTCTGTTTTAACGTTTAACTAGATGATTTCACTCTGGGTGATTATTGAGAGGTGGGGGGGGGGGGGAGGGAATGGGTTATCCACAAGGTCAAAGGTAAGGAGACCTTTCGGTAGGGAAACAGATTTCGAAACAACTAAATTCATGCTTGGAGGGCAATACCTGCGTAACTCTCCAGTATTCTTTCAGTTCCAGCTTGCTTTTTGATGGATACATTTCCTGACAATTCTTCAGTCAATTATGTGATTAGCTTTCATAGTATGTGTGATCGCAATTACAAGTTCATATCTTAGTTATGATGTTTTAATAATGCACTATAAAATCTTCAAGTAGAATATGGGCCTCGTGTGGATATGTTTACACTGGTAGAATTTTAGAGCTATGGAAAAGCTTAGGTTTGTTCACACACAATAGATCTACTGAACTTTTAATACCCATTAGTATTTTACAGGGACTTTCACTCTCTGAACCAGGTATAAAATGAACATTTGGCAATTTCCAATTGAATGAAGTTCAATCACTAAAAGTTTATAAGGGTCTAATTACAGCGCATGAGAAGCTAGGAAAAGGCTTCACTGGTATCTTATAAACTAGCTATACTTTTTGTAGCAAACTGGCATGCTACCCAGTGGTATGATCATTTCTTGGCCGCTAGTTAGGCAGGCAAAGCACTGATACACACCCGCAGTTCACTGTCTGACTGTGGCTTGCTTTACTGACCCCTCGGTGCCTGAGCTCACACCTGATGCAAATTAGCTTGAGACTGGGCTACCACAGTGGGGTTCAATGCTTCGTGTGGTGTTGCTAAGGGGGTGACTGACATTGGCTTCATGTCAGAAGAAAGGCTGATGTTATAAACACTAATACTTTATAAAAAAAGGCACTCTATTTTTAGCTGTGTGAAGAGGGGTTCAGAAGCTAGGAAGCTTGCGCCTGTCTCTCACAATACAGCTGCCATGCTGGAATCATTTATGGCCTTGCAGTCGCAACTTACGAATACAAGCAATTACCTAGCTAACCTTATTTGAAATACTGAGATTGTGTGCGCGTGTAAGAGACGTATATTGTAACACAGCAGTGAGAGGATACCCATGTTTACCAGTCATTGTTGAAGCAACATAGCTATATATAGAATCTTATTGATCAGTACAGTAAGAAACATTTACTATCTGTAGGCAGGATTAAGCATCTAAAATAGTTTTCATTTCATATCCCATACAAAAAGAAAAGGTCATATTTAATCAGTCTACATGTAAATGATATATCCTTGAATGAGCAAAATCAAATCATTAGTTTTTTTTTTTGTTTTCTTTTTTTTTTAGTATAGACTGAGGAAAGAAGTTAAGCACCTGAATGATATTTAATTGTGCTTCTTAGATCAAAGCTTGATCCTCACTAAAAATACACTGAAAAAGGTAATAATAAACAAGACAGCCTTTTTCTTCTTTTTTTCTTTTAAAGGGGAAGGCTAGTAACTGATTAGTGGGAATCAGTGGAAATGCTGGGAGATGATTGTTCCATTCCTTATGGGATTCATTCAAGAGTGCATTGTATATCATATTGTTGTGTGAAAATTATTTGCTTCAGAGTGGTCTCATATTCAAGTAATGTGCAGTTTAATGCCCCGTCACTGACCAGGGACGCTTACCTGGAAACATTAAAATGCACATTACTTGAATATGAGACCATTCTGAAGCACATAATTTTCACACAACAATAGATATATAATGTTCTCTTGAATGAATCCCATAAGGATTGGAACAATCATATCCCAGCATTTCCACTGATTCCCACTGATCAGTTACTAGCCTTCCCCTTTAAAGCACAACTACAGGCTGTACGTAAAAGCTATTCACATACAGGTGATCACAAATCTCAAATCAAAATGATATCAAAGTCACACATATTTTTGTATTTGATTAGACATGTCATAAGTGATGTACCATCATATCACTGGTTATGATGGTTGTGTAGCGGCATCTCATGTTCTCAAGAGTTGCACACTGCTATCATGGTGGCCAAATTCAAGCGATCACCGATGGTGAGCCCAATGCCAATTCATTGCTGTTATAATGTGTTTATAGTAATTAAAACAATTATAACAATAAATGTTTTCATCATGCTTTCAAGAACTGTTATTAGCACTTCAGACAATTATTCAGACTGAGATAATTTTAATCCACAAACTCGGCCCCTCTGCAAACCGATAATGCACAGTGCAGTGGTACTGGTGCTGTTGCTGATGCTGAGCACTGCTGATGAGCTAAACTTACTATACATGCACTGCCTATGCCGCCACTATAGCGGTAAGGAATTTAGCGTTAAATACTGTTTGGAATCATTATGAGAGAGAAAAAGAATATGAAATTATAAGATTTTATGGGATTTGATGTACACGTATAAGCATTCATACACTGTTGTGTCAAGATCACTAATACAACAATCATCTTGCATAAAGCACTTGAAATTGCTTCTACCATTTTTTGTTAACCCATGATACAGAACTGAGGAGACAAAATCAACAAAATGGCTGATTTTTAGTTGGTACCCCAGGATACCAAATATATCACATGATTTGCATGGCGCACCTTCCTCCAGCAAATATTCTTGCATGCACATGATTTAGTGCCGCTCCTGTTGTCACATACTACTTGTTGCAAACAGGTACAGGAAAATAAATAGGGTGTGCTCGATCAAGATGATGAATTGCAGGTAGCACAAAAGAGAGAAAACATACATTGAAAATGCAAACAGGTATCATTGTGAGTATGGCTGCTGGGCAAAGCTAGTGCATTAATGGAAAGCCATCCCGCCACATACTTCCAAGTTTCAATTTCTATATCAATTCCATGTGAAGGTGAAAATCCTGTTGCACATAATGTATGGCTCGGATGATCAGTAAATCATCAGTCCACAAGGACATGAAGACGATGTTTACATAACCATCATCAAATTCAAAACATTTGCTCTCAAAGGAATAACGAAAAAAGCATACTTCAGTAACTCTGCTGTTAGCAATCTATAGGGCTTTTTACACTTGTGTTTCTTAAGCCCGGACTTTCTCTGACCCAGGACTATCGTTAGTCCCGTACCAATTTTTTCAGCTTTTTACACTCGCCAATTAGTCCCGTACTATCTCTTGTCCGGGGCTAAGGAGAAAAATGACCTTTTTACACTCGTATTTCTTAGCCCCGGACTTTCCAAACCACATGAATATTCATAATTACGCTGTGTACTGTACACGTACACGCACTCACCGGCAGCACTTGATTACCTCGTTTCTGATTGGTCAGTGAGGGTCGGACTTCGTCTCCGTCGCTTAGCCCAGGATTATTTTTTCGTTCTGTTTACACTCACTTGCTTGGCACCGCAATTGCGGTGCTAACCCCTGCTATTTTGCAGGGCCAGATAGTACCGTACTATCGGTGGGGCTAGCCCACTTTGGCAAAAACGAGTGTAAACAGAAAGTGGGCTAAGGATAGTCCCGTACCAACGGTTGGGCTAAGGCCCCCCCCCCCCTTAGCCCCACCGTTGGTCCGGGGCTAAGCAAAATTTTTCAAGTGTAAAAAGCCCTTATATAATGTCAGATCACAGAGTACAACTTTGTACATTGTTTTCAGAAAGTGTGGGCAGTTTTATAAATTGATAGGCAATCATCCAACCGTCTCACCATGGGATTTATATAATACAGCATCACAATGTACCAACAATACAGTGATTCAAAACAATATATTGTTTCTATCTTCATTTGTGTACATTTTTGTTCTTTTTTTCTGGCACATACAATGTACATGGAAGATTTTATACCTGCAACAAAAGTTCATAAGGTTCAGTGCCCGAGAGAAGTTCCAAACGTTTAAATGTATCTGCAAGTTTGCAGGTATCCATGAAATCTTAAACAGATATCAATAGTCTATAAGTCTTGCTTGAATATTGTTATTCTAACAAATAATATATGCTCAGGATATTTTGTGGTATGGAAATTTCAATAAAATTTCTGCTGTGATGCCTAAATAACAACAAAAACCCCATATAAACATACAATGTATTTTGGCAGATATCATATTTACAGAAATAGCTCTCTTCTGAATTGAAAAAGGAAAAGTTAAGTGCAGTTAAATGAAATTGGCATGATGCAAAAAAGTGACTGTACCAAAATCCTTCACTTGCAGTAAAGTTGTATATGAAATAGAAAAAAAAAATCAGTGAAGGAAGTGACTTGGTAAAGTATTATCATTATCATCACCATGGAACAGAGATTTGGTCAGGAATCCATCAAGTGGACCAATGGTTTGACTAACACTGAAATGGCCTTAAGTAATCACGTCACTGTATATTATGTTGCACAAATAGTAAATGAAATTGCAGTGCAACCCAGCGATCTCCCCTTTACGTAAGGGCTGGTACGCATTGGATAGGTGATTTTATATCCTTTGAAAGACCTTTTCTGATGAAAATATGCACAGTACTTAGGTCATATTCAAGGGCATACTAGTAGCACATTTATATGTCTGTGTCTGTGTATGTTTGTTGCAATGCACAACAGAGCTGGGGCAATATTGTACATCTGTGAGAGTATGTAGCTCTAGGGTTGTTGACTGCTTTTGGTATGAAGTATTGTACGAGCTGAAATTTTTGCGTACAGATATTTTCACGAATTGCTACTAGGAGGACATTTTCATGTGTTAATTTCATGGTTGCGAGGTCTAACTGTACTTATCTATTCGCATGTTATTATTTTCGCGTGTTGTTATTTTCGCGGTTCAAAGGCGATTCACTAAATTCGCGAAAATTTCAGCTCGTACAGTATAGATCGATCTGCCAGGACTGTGGTATCCCATGCGCAGTATGCATGATAATATATTGCGATCAGCTCGCACCCAGCGCGATATACACCTGTACATCATGCATTCAACATATGTGTGCGCACTTGGGACACTGCAGTATAGTCGACTCCCTTTAAAGTCCTTGGGACCCGCAGTTTTCTTTCGTTATATCGAAATGTTGTTATAACCGACCAAATAAACAATAAAATACATAGACTGGATAATGTTGCGGCATTAATTTTTCCTACGTTGTAACAGGAATTTGGTTATAACCGAGTTCGTTAAAACGGGAGTGCACTGTAATGGCGGATTTTCTGCCAGGTCAAATCGGTCTACAGATCATGAAAAAATATATCAGTGGCTCACAGGGGACTTCAGAAAGAAACGCAAGCTGGATACAAGATACGGCTAAAGGTCAGTATGATAAATTGTTTGATTGAATTCCAAGTATGTTCATTGAAAGCTGAAGTAGAAGCTCCCTCATGTACAAAAAAAAAAAAAAAATGCAAAAAACCCCCCAAAATCAACAAATAAAAATGAGGAAACAAAATCTGACTTTGTCTCACTTGTAAACAAAGTATGGAAATTGAGGCCTATTTCAATTGAGTCCTATTTCAATCCATCATAAGACCCCATGCAATTCTTGAGGGACTCGCGAGTCGTCATCAGGAAATACAATCAGTCACCAAAGAATCCATGACACTGTTTTGTAATTCTGCTGGACAATTATTGCATATGCCAGCTCATTCATGACCAGGAAGTCAGATAACTGAGTACACAATCTGTCGTGACAGCATGAAAAACAAGCATTTGAAACTGACCCGTAAGAGTTGACAAAAAAAATGAAGTAACCTTGTAGAGTCATGCCACTGCAAATTGCGTCATGCACAGGACACAAGCCAGCTGCTTGAAGTGTAATACATGTAACCATTCTCAAGCAACATTACCTTGCAGTTCTTTCCAGTACGGTACAAAGAACTGCACTGCCACAGATTTAGCAGCTTGTGTAACAGATAGATACATTGCATGATTAACCTACATACAAATTGTATGTGTGCAGAGGCACATGGCATCTTTCTCATTTGTTCAAGGCACTGCATTGCCATTTTATCTTCAGTAAAACCATAACCCTCACAACCATGACAACACTATTACACCAGACATTCTGCCTTGGACGATGTGTATGAAGACACAGATTTTTGAAAATCTTGATGAATTAACACAGTGCAGCTTTTACACTCGCACAAGAATATGTTTACTATTAGGCTTCTAAACAAGTTTTATGCCAACTTACTAATATTTCATTAGTGTGAATATAAACTCAAAACACATTTCTGAATCACATTCCTGATGTTGCATTTGGCTAGCTCTGGCCTGGGGATGTTTCCAAATTTAATTTGCTAGATTCTGGATTGAGTTGAAGTACGAAAACCCTCAATGTCAGCTGAAACCACCCCTCCAGATCATCAAAATAATCAAAACAAATATAATCATCCACTGTGCCATGGCTGAATTTGACCCCAGACATAAGATTATTCACCTTGAAATAAGAAATACTTGCCCAGAATCTTTTATGTAAACAAATAATGAGACATATAAATCAATCTACATAATTTTTTTTTGTAAAACATTTAAATGTTTGTGAACCTGAATGCACACAAAAATATGGCACTACTGTAGTTACAAGAGTCAACAAGATATTACTTGCTTGACATCTTCTATGTCATCAAAACCAGAAACATAAAATATTTTTTCCTTGTTTAATGATCAAGCTCCTTTCAGTCTATTTTCTTCTTGAAATGAGGCATCCATCTTAAATTTCACACTCTATTTAACATCAACAACGAATCATCTTGTCTGGTAAATTGTTGTATTCTTTGAAAACTACTACTGTAGATACAGGTTTGGAACAGACAGACTTTGTGGCAGCTACATACCTCATGAATAGCAATACATTTGACTTTTCGCCACAGTACATCACTGCTACAGAATATCAAATGCCTTCATCTAAGGAACACTAAAAATGTGCTAAAGGATGTGTTTACCTTCAACCATCCTAACTGCCCCATAACTTTTATGAAGTCCGATTATCACACTTTATCTGAAACCTACCAATCGAGAGAACAACAAAATGGGGATATCCTGGCTCCACACTTAAACAATACGTTGAGTACTTTTTTGCTATACTGTATCGCACTGTTCCAGTCAAAATAAATAAAACCGTATCTGATCAATGATACTGCTTTATGAATACAGGTATGATAGATATGTAGTTAAACATTCCACAAGATGGATAACAAGGGCATGAAAGAAATAGTGTGCACTGAGGTAATGTGTTATCAGGCTAGTAGCTATAAATAAAAAATTCATTATACATGTACAATATGTTACATGAACCTTGGTGGCACGAGTAACATTTTTACATAAATTTCTATTAGAGCAAAAACATCACTGAATTGCAAACACATGAGATATCCTGAAATTTGATGGTGTTTAGTCTCTGTTTTTTTTTCTTTTTAAACCACTACTCATTTGGACCCTATTTGAAATAAAATTGTGGTACTTTTATGTTCAGTCGGCATCAAAAGTGTTTATAACTCCAAATGACACAAATCTTTTTACGCTGATGCTTGTCGTGATCAATGCCTTGAATCTGAATGGAAAAGACGGAACTGGCAGACTAAAGCCATGCTATCATCTTCACTGCAGACTGATGAACAGTTGCATATCTCTAACCATCCGGCCTCTCATTGTCCTCGGCGAGGAAAAAAAAAAGCCTGGGTGTACTTGGACTTTGGTCAATTGCTCCAGGGTAAGATCTTGTCTCTGAAAGATGATGGCACAGACTTTAATTGCATGTGTGGTAATCTGGTTCTCCCAACCAATGGGTGTGTCTACCTCCAGCAGGTGCCACGGGTACGGAGGCCACAGACGCAAATAAATATCAAAGAGGCAGAGCAAATAATGACTGGTGATTTCAAAGCCAATCCCACGGTGCATTTCCACCCGCCAGAAACTGCACATTTCCTTAGTTGATGGTTACGACATCTTGTGGGTTTTTTTTTAAACTGCAGAGAGATCTCTCACAATGTACACCACTAGCCCTGTCATGTTAGCCTTTTATCTATTCATTAAACCCTTCCACACTCAAGGGCAAGACTGTGGTGTTAGATAGCAAGGGCACTTTAAGGTAGTAGTCATGAAAGGGTTACCAGTCATAAACCAGAACTAGAGGTCGATTTGTGAGAGCACTGAGGACTTTATGCATGATAAATATTCCTCCCCATCTGTGCACAGGAGGATGAGCTACAACACATAAATTGACTGCCACAGACCATTCCAATTAACTCGCCTAAGAGAAACTTTTTGGTACTTAGTATTTCATGCAAGTGGGACTGGCCTGAAACACTCAGTGGGCAAAAACTGATGCTCACAGCCAGTACAATCAGCATCTATAGATAAAATATAGCAAAGGTAGAATGCACATGACTGAAACAATATTTACCCTTCTCTCTTTATTTGGAAAACTATCCTCAGAGGGCTAGACCCAGAAAAAAACTGGTGACATTAAAAGATCTTTTAGGAGGAATAGCTAACATAACAATTTCCTTTCAAACTCTTCACAAACAAGTTTGCATGTCTCCATTGTAAATATATTTTTATAGTCCTCTGGATACGTCCCACGTCCCAGACAAGCAGAGAACAGCAAAAGCTTATAAATGCTTTCATGCTCAACATGAGAGATTACAAATCTGGTACGTGTCCACAAAGAAATTTGACAAAGAACCTGCTTCTGAACAAAGTTGGAACAGCATGATGCAGAAAATATTTTATGCTTATTGTGACGAAAAATAGCATCACACTATAACACGTATATAATAATGTTTGGCATTGTATGTTTCTTTAAAAAAAAATACGAAACTTTTGTTGAATTTTGTGATTCCCTATTATCAAAAATACTTCAAAGTTTGTGCAATTTGTACAATTTAGAATGCACATGGTCTGTTACGATCTCTCTGTACACAAGAATTTAGAGTTAAGCAATTATGATTACTAACCACGTTTACGGGCATTTGTCGAATGCAATGATCCATAATCTTTGACTGCCAAAGAAATTGCATCACGTACAGTACTTGTATATAATTTGTACTGTGCTTACATTAGAATATTGCATAATTGTAGCGCATCAGATTATTCCACTATAGTAAATTAATCCTAAAGAGCACCAAAAAGGATCAAATTATACTGACATATAACTGTGTAAGCATAGTGACTGTTGACACCTGTATAATACTGAAGCTACTGCATCTTTGAAATATATGCATCACAATAAGAAAAGATATTATCACCAAAACACCAAACATAAGTTACTTCCAATAAGATTATCACAGTAAACTAGATAGGCCTACAGGAAATGGATTCTTCTTCGTAGAATATAAGGGTTCTGACAAGAAGGGAAGGAGGGGAGGAAAGCAAAAAATATGTTAAAATACACCAGTACACTTGGTTTTGACCCATTATGGATGGACTATGGGAGAGATACGATTTACACCGGAGAGAGGCACTCTTTCACTAAATCAGCACAGCTGCCCGCCCTTTCTTCTGATTCGACTCAGGGTTAATCATGCCGCTGCTACCTGTCAGTTGGCTGAATACACTGTCAACGTTTCCGTCTCACACCTGAATTCCCAAACTCTCAGTCCCTTTCCACTCTACTCCCTATACCCCTCCCCCCCCCTTAGGTAGCGCTGGTTGCTCTCGAGCTGATCTCCTGTCTAGCCTCACAGCGTACTTGGCATACGACAGAATACTAGTGTGTAGTACTACAGCAGAGAAGTACTTCCCACTTCCACATATACTGTATTTCCTTCCCTTCATCACTACACAAGTCGTTACAGACAGTGTGATCCTACATGTAGATGTGGATTATGCATGTACCGTATACGGAAAATAGTTAACAAGGTCTTTATTTTCGCGAATTTCACGAGTCAGGTGCTATTCGCGAAATTAGAGACACGGAAAAATGATGACTATGATCCCGATATGAATGTGAAGCACACGTACATACACTTCTCCGTTTAGTACAGTACTCCACAATTGCGAATTTAACCACTCGCGAAATTGTCACGAAAATTTAGACTCGCTAAATATATTATGGTGCATGCAGTACCTCCTTAGTCATATCAACCCTTGAGGCATCACATGGACCTACAAATTTGACCTTGACTAGCAGTGGAACAGCTGTATGTATGTATGCGAACATCAGTCAGAACATGCATGTAGTCTGTGTCATTGACTTGACGCAAAGCTGTGTGCATGCTAGTACCCTTAATTGTACAGTGGGTATTGACATCCACAACATCGCAGTGACATGTGGCCATATAAAGTGACTGATGTTTAGCATACCAGTCCAACCTTTATGTATGTTTGTGATTGTAATCTCATAAACATATCCTTCTCCCTATCGCTTCTAAAAGAGCTCCATACACGTAAATATCTGAGTCGAACTTCACCAGCATCACCTCACACAATTGACAATTTTCTTTTGTAATATACATATAAAAAAAACCCAAACAATCTCAGTACCAAAAAGGCAATCTGCAAGTTGTACCTGGTACCTCCTAGTACTTCAACATTCTCCATTTTGTTCAGTGGAAAAAAAATAGTGATGATACTAAAGCAGCAAAAGTAAAATTAAGAGGAGGGGGACTGCATGGTCGATCATTCAAGACAAATTTAAAAGCTGGTTTCTCCTGATATGCAATTCCATTATGAGACCGATACTGGAGAGACGAGTCTGTGAAACTCTTGACCTCATCATAGGCTACTTGTTTGCCACACATTATGCAGCATCCCGAAACTAGTAACTATGTAAATCTGACAATATCTGCTCAACATCATTGGCAATGATCTACTGCTGACTTACATGCCAAGCTAAATATATCCTGATACTAAGCTGCACACATGATCAACAAAATAACAAAACAAAACAAAACAAAAAAACCCACAAAAGACCCACGTAAAATGTATCCTTGAGGAAAAAGAGAGTAGCCTGGGTTCCCGGGCACTAAGCCACAGAAATACAGATATTGAAGCATCGTAGCTAGGCCACACTGTAGGCACATGTTCATACATTCAAGGGGCCCCTACAAACAACTCTTTGATGCCGACATGTAAATAATTGATGAACGGGTTGGTGAGAAATCAATAGTGGTCCTCACTGTTGTACCCTACAACATAACACAGGGCTAGTCTCGATAACAAGGATACTTTGTGATGAGGAAGGGGCAACAATATATCCAAATAGGCCTATATCATGTCAGATTGATAAAAGTTTATGCAAAGAGCTGACAGAGCACAGGGCCATAAGATACCAAAAGAAGAACTCTTTCCATCATTCCACTGAATAAAAAAAACAACAAAACAAATTTATCTTAGAGATGATAGTGTACTGTGATGTTATAGTAATACATATTGACCCACTAGCCAACCTGTTATCACTGGGAATCATCAACATCCAGCTTCACTACCCCCCCCCCAAAAAAAAAAACCAACAACAACAAAACAAAACAAAACACACATTCAACAAACATACACCAAAACACACAAAATAGAGGATATTGCAAAACTTTTGTTGTGATTCTTGGATGATCGCTTATAAATCATCACTTAATATACCTACGAGTGATGTAAAAAAAAAAAAAAAAGGAGTTAAAGACCAAAATGTGTACAGTCAAGTTATATTGTGTCATCTTGCATGAACACAAAATAGAACACAAAATGTTGTCCTAATCTCATTGATAGAGATATGCCCATATCTGTGTTCACACATTATCATGTAAATAAACTTTCTCACTTTTTCTGTGATATCAGTTTGCATAACATTATCTAGTTTTCACTTAGGAAGTTGGGTTGCTGCCCACTTAGAACAAGATAGTTTCCTCAAAGACAAGAATTCTCATCATTAAAAAAAAAAAAAAATGTCACTGAGACATCCATGTTCTTGAAATGAAAACCAGCGGTTGTACGTGAGCACATTCTATGCCAGTCTTTAAACTCAGATTTGTGTCAGAGCTCAGTTTTGAAGCTTGCATACAGCATGAATATCAATGTCATGGATGACGAAACACAGATCTAATCAGTAACATTATCAGTTGTATATCAACTTCATGTGCTTAAAAGCATTTAAATGATTGCTCAAGACTGTACATTTCAGCCTGCTTCAGTGACATGTACATTTGAAGCAAGATGTGCTACACAGTGAGACAGACTTTATATCAGCACAGATTTCCTCTAAGAACGTGCTTCTCGACCGCTGGGCCACAAAGCTCTCACAGGTGGGCCATGATGTTGGCCAAAACTGGAAAAAAGAAATTAATCTTTTATCTAACTGGGCCTCAAAAACATTTGTAGGAGCCAAAGTGGGCCTGACGCTGAAAAAAAGGTTGAGAAGGCACTCAACCCAATCCTTCCAAGCAGAGAAACAGAACTGCCTTGCAATTATATTCTGGCTCATTACAATCAAGGCCTGAGAGAACAAACTACCTGTTTCCAAGGGCAGGGGCGTGGTCAAACCCCTCTGAAAGAGAATGGTCCCCCCCCCCCCCCCAATTTATTTCACCCTGGTGCCTTGTATACTACTACATGGAAGAGTACAAAACACTTTTATTCACTGATACTCCAGGTACATGTACTCTACAACACACAACACACATACAATACAAATACACACTTAGGGAATAGAACAAAACAAAAGTTACTACGGTCTAATTTTAAACAATGGAAATCACCCAATTATCATTTGTGCCAAACGAGAATGTTTTTGTACAAACACAAAGAGGCAACCTCAATGTGATATACACACAAATCATTCTGTAGTTTTCCACATGTTTGCTTATGAGTGTGTGCATGTGTGTGGATGCATGTTTGTATTACCAGTATTTGTTAAAACTAAGGAAAATGGGAGACAAGACAGGAAGTAGAAAGGAAAAGACTGACCTAGTATGGGGTATGAGTGTTCATCAAATAACTAAACAGAGATATACAGTAGATTGTTGAAAAAAAGAATACCACATCCTTTCATTGTATCAGCTTCACAACATCTGGCAAAAACAGTTTTGATTTCTTTTGTATGTGCTTGAAATCAATGACTGCTAATGGTATGTTCTATTAATTCTGGACCACACATACTTGAATAAATAACATGAAATGACTACTGTAAAACACAATATTTTCGTGGCATGAAATTTTCGCAAATTGGAGCCGACAGCCTTTTTCGCGGCATCAAATTTTTGCGAGTTGCCTTTAACATTCAATGCATATAGTGTAGACAAGAACTTTCGCATGCATTTTAATTTTGTGAATCTTGGTTCTCATGAAATTCGCGAAATTGAAAAGCACGCGAACAGTCCTCGTTTTACAGTATGTTGTGTGAATTAAAACCAGCAAAATATTGGCACCTTATATTCAGTGAACATGTGTCTACAGGCAAGCTCAGTGTTAGATACATGTGCCTCCTGTAAATGTTCATTATACAAACTAGGACTGGAGTGTTGTGGTTTCACAAACCTCTTTGTCTGCTTAGTACATGTATGCTTCATAGATCATATTACTCCATTGGATAGGTACACCACTGGTGAAAGCATTCTATAAACAAAGGATTGGACATACTATGTGGTGTCACATCATCTGCCTGAAGTGAAAGCTTCTTAACCCTAGAATCCTAAAACACACCCCCAAGAAAAGAATATGCACATGATTGTAAATATCGAAAATATGGTAATATCTTCATTTTGTTGAATTCAGGACCCATGCACATTTGGTTTGATGTGTGGAAAAAAACACACTTGTTGTGCAGTATATATAGCCCCAAGTTAACTCTCTGTCTCAATGTGCACACACATACTATCATATCAATCTATCTATTACTATATCATTTTATCTATTTATCTATTACTCTATTACTTTATCATTTTATCTATTTATCTATGTATGTATGTATCTATCAATCTACCAATCCATCCATCTATAGAGCTACACATCTGTGTGTATGTAGTGCAAGTGATTGAAATGCAAGTGACACTGTTTAATATTTTTGTCAGTTTTTGTTCTCTGGTTGGCAGACATGTGCAAATGAGCTGTACTTAGAGCAATACATTGACATTAAAAATCCTCATACAGCTGTACCTCAAATAATAGATTAGACCTTAATGATTGTTGTGTAACAAGATGAAAAATGCAGTGAGTTGTTGTTGCTTATGAGGCTGTATAAAGTCCTCATACACATTCACTTATTGAGCATGAGCTGATCTATAATAAAATGTTTGGTATATTATGTGCATTTTCATCTATAAGACCTTACCAAAGTACAAGTCCTGAAAACTTTTAACATCAATACTGAAAACAAAATAATAACATTCACTGCACATAAAAGAGGGTCAAATGAATCTGTCCATAGTTTTGAAGGCAACTACAGCACGTTGTAGGTAAAATGATCACTTCCATTTTCTGATGTACATTGTAGGCCCTACATGTTATCCAATCTACTGCTCATCTTTCTACCCGCAGTTAGTTCAGAATGCCGAGTTGAATATGCCTTAGGCCACCAAATATTGACCTTTTTTGGACATTTTAAGGTGTCATGAATCCTGCATGATATGCATATAGGACTTTTTTGTATTAAAACTAAAGCCATGGTTTAAGGAAATGGACATTGTACATTAGCAAATGTCTGATACACGTCTCATTGCAGTATGTATAAATCATGTCCACCCACACTTTGACTACGGTCACACTTGAAAGTGAAACAGAAGTATGTGTCCAACAAGACAAAAGGTTGATTGTCCATAGGGATGTGTTGTAACATGGCTTAACCCACTACAAAAGAAAATTTGTGAACCACTGCTGACAATCTGACATGGTGCATCCTCTTCACTCTATTTCTAAACCTCTGCATGCATGCATGGTACGGTCAAAGTGTTCTGATTCATTGCTATCTATTACAATATGTCTCAGAATCTGGTAAATAATGTTATCCTAGTCTGGTACATGTATGACTAGGAATCACACATTCACATCGTTGCCACAAATCGTGGTACTTGCTGTAAGTAGCCGTTTGACCAGTGCACTTGGGAAGTGCTAAAGATGAACGCAAACTACTGTTCATATGTACACTGTAGTCATCGTTCAAGTTACCTTGCATCTGAGAGGCATCACAGCCTCTCTATCTAAACCAACATGTGATGTGCACACATGGTGAGCAAATATGCCGAAACACATGAAGGATGGCTTCAAATGTTGTGTACATACGCTATCTGTCTGACTCTCTGCCAAGGCACGGGGTGAAATATGACTTTGATACTGTGTAAAATCAGATCACATCAGAGCCTCAGCATAATGTACACTGTGTACCAACAGCCCTCTCTCCATCCCTCATTTCTCTCTTTCTCTCTCCCTCAATACCCCTTTTCTCTGTCTCTCTCTCTTTCTCCCCCCTCCCTGTCTTCATTTCTTCTCTCTGTCTCTCTCCTGTCTCTTTTACATTCACACACATACACACACACACACATACTGTACATACACTAATACACACATTCCAGCTTACGGAAAGCTAGTTCAAATCATGTCAATTTGCTTTCCACTCCTTATTCTCCTCATGAATATGGCATGATGCGTCCGTTGCAATATCCTCCCTAATGGCATATTGCGCATCTGCACGTGAGCCGACCGCACACCAGAATGCACTCCATAATTCAATGGGTGATCCATGCAGGGCTATATCAAGGAACACTCACATGCCAGTGTACACCGAGACTGATAAAGCAAAATGGCAAAACAAGATGACTTTTTCCTCTCTCACTGCAACCCTCAACATGAAAAATAAAAACAACATCCCTAGATAACAGAAAGACTGTCTTGTCTTAGAACATGGCTAACCAAGCAGAGCACCGAGCTAATTTACTCATTACTGGCCACAAAGAAGCTGATGCATACATCCACGCATGCATAACGTATGTGAAATGTGGGAAAGTATGTCTTCAGTTTACAGTGCATGCATCTTTGCTACATACACGTACATATCACTCTCATACGACGATGAGATGTGGTGCCCTGTTCAGATGGGTGCCGCCTAGAACTCTCTTGGCACATGGCAAAAAAACCGTACAATTTGCCCCATCGATCTAACGAGCATCTGGCCGAGACCAGCCAGTAAGAGGATTCAAGTGATTTGACAGGTGCCGGCACTGGAATTAACACCCCACATGTGAAGAGGCCACTCCCTAATAGTGGACTACAGACATCACATTTTCAGTATCCAGGAAGTCAAACACACAGGAGAGAAAGATGGCAGAGAGGAGAGAATGTATCGTATTGGTAACCGCAAAACGAGGAATGTTCATGAGCACTTAAAATTTCGTGAATTTCGCGAGAGCCAAGATTTGTGAAATTAAAACTCACATAAAAATTCTTGTCTACCTTACATGCATTGAATGCAACAGAAAATTTGTGTAAATTTCTTGCTTTCTGGTATATCAGTAAACATGCCATGATGTCAATAACAACATAATGTGTAGGCCTACACATACACATACATTTAATCATATGTAGAGTTTGACTGCAAAAATAGATAAAAAATGAGATTTTCAACTTCTTTAAAGGTAGGTCATCATCAAAAAGAGAAAAATAAAATCTTTTCAAAGATACCTTCTGCTCACATAATAAGAAATATTTCTGAAAATATTATTACAACTAGTACATAATTACCTCCGCCAAGGGAGGAGGTTATGTTTTCGTTACCGTTGGTTTGTTTGTTCGTTTGTCCGTGTGCAAAATAACTCAAAAAGTAGATAACGGATTTGGATGAAACTTGCAGGAAAGGTTGAGAATGACACAAGTAACAAACGATTAACTTTTGGTAGCGATCCGAGAAGTTTTTGGGAATTTATGAAGGATTTTCGATATTTTGCCAAGTAGGGTCAATGAACTTGGGAGTTCAAGCTGCGCATTTTTGAAGTTTTTTGAAGACAGACAGACACATATTGACATCAATACACACAAAGAAATACTCTTAACAATATGTATATTCCTCAAACTTTTCACAGGAACCTGCATTCTTCTTTTTAAATTTTTAATATGGCACTTGACAATAATTAACAGATATTTGTGTAATGCCTGTTATCATTCTCTCTCACAATTTGGGTGACAAAGCACCTTCAGGCAGATTACGAGAAAGCCAGGGTAGCTGTGTCCCAGTGAAAATTTAGAAACCACATCTGTTCATCAATAATTAGCCATGATTTCCTTGAGTTGTTTCAGCTTCTAACATTGGAACATTAATTCCAAACAATTAAATGCATCTTTCTAACCGCACATTTGGTTTTTACTTGTTATGTAATACAATCACTACATCTCCAATGGAAAAGAAATGAATTAAAGTTTGAAAAATGAAGAAGAAGAAAGAAATGAGACTGAGGGTAATTGAGGATTAGTGTGGATTTTTTCTTATCCTATTAACAGGATATAAGACAATCTATGGATAGCTTATGAAAGTAAATTCTCTTAAATTTGGCAAAGTTTTCACCCTGTACATTGCTTGTTGATGGTTAACATCTGGAAAATTCCCTTGGTGTATTCTCTGTTGAAATGTTACTGGTGTTATTTTCCAGCTACAATTGCTGCTTGCTAGGAAGCAGAAGCTCACATCTTGGCAGACATGTGCAGAACACTTTCTACAGTCATTGCATGGGTTGCCATGACATGGATTAGAATTATCCTGTTTCTAAAAAATGTAACTTGTGCTCTTCATGGTCATTCATTCAAAGTCTTACATACTCTTGACTGTGTGGACTATGTGCCATCAAAACCATTAAATCAAATTTATCACATTAACACATGCTAGAAAGGACCAACATGAATATCAGCATGTGGGACTACATAATCTTCACCAAACTTTAGATACAAATGTGTATGTATGATATTCCTCCGCTCAAAAGTTGGGTCAGGGGGTGATGCCTTTTATATTTGTATCATACATCATTCTTTTTCATTTTTCAGTGGATCATGAAAGTAGAGGTAAAGTGTAATATTTTCTTGCTACGTTCTGAAAGTAAATAGGAAGCAATAGCTTAAGCTGAAGTGATTTCATATCTTGCTTCATGAATACTTTAAAGTACTGTTGGTCTGGGATACATTTTCACTAAAAGTCAATGACAGCCTTACATCACTTGCACATCGATCACAAAAAAGTCCCCCCCCCCCCCACATTTACATCTGCAAAGTGCAAGAAACAATTACAATCTAAACATGGGCATTATATGACAAAAGCTTGCCACACCTTATAACATCTGCTTTAGTGAGCCCTTTGACACAATGCATTTTTATAAACATACTTCTGAAATGATACCATACTTTTCTTCATACTTGCAAATCTACTACTACTGCAAAGGTGGTTGTTTTCGCATGGGTTTGATTTTTCACGAACTTCATGAAGCACTTTTAGGCCGCAAATTTAACAACACACAAAAATGTATTGCCACCTGATCTTGATCACATAAAGTAGTGATGTGAATGGACAGGCATTAGTGCACTTACCATAGATTCTGTATCAAATTGCAAAAACAACATTTTGGGAAAATGTCTGTGATCTCCTTAGTCAAAAAAATATCTGTACTTGAAAATAAGAGCTTTTACAGTATTTCATGCCTAGTCATAGTCTTAATTACAGGCTTTTTTTTTCAGTGCTATTCACTCTGAATGACTCTTTGCATCCATCGGGTCAAGGTTTCACATCAGCTCTCCATGCATATCATTCATGTACAGAAGAGGTAGGACAAGGAAGCCAATGTACAAACAGGAGACAGGTCTAGTCAACTGATCACTGACATTTTGGCCGTTGGGTACAGGAGCACAGTGCATACATAATCTAACAGCATGGAAATCAGGCTAGCCCTGCATTGGGGTCCCTCCTTATGTTATTACAGACTGGGAGTGCACGCACCCTTTGCAGGTTGCCCTATACAGATTTTGTGTATGTGTGTGTGTGCGTGTGCATTGTCCCAGAGCTTGTAACCCTACCCGGCTCTCGGGATCATGTTTGATGGGCATTTCCCTATAGCTGGGTTACTACGGTTACACCTGAATTCAGCAGAGGATTCGTTTATTACCCAATCAACTGGCCAATGCAAATTGGGCATGATTGGTGGACAGCTACCGTGACCGGGTTCATAATGGATGAATTGTATCATAGAGACCTTCACGTCTCTCTTCGTTCATGCCATCTTTACTCGGCAGACCAAGACCATGAAGAAACGCAGGGATGCACAAACTTTTAGCCACAATCATGTAAATGGATTAAAACAATCTCATTGTGGATTTTAAACTGATGAAATAGCACAAGGATTTTCTGGAGGCTAGGTGTATGTGGATTTTGAACATGACCCTTAAAAAAACTATTCATCATGTCCTTCGGCCCATGTTTTGTTATTCATAGATAGAAGATGGACCCTTTGTCCATGTATAGAGTAAAACATTTTTGCACAGCATTCTCTTGGACAATTGTGCTGAAGTACATTATGGGAATATAATTCAGAATACATCATCTACACATATCATTCCTTTCATTTTGCTAAGCTGAGCTTGGTAAAAAATTTGTTCTTCTTTTATTGGCTGGGCAACTCAGATACATGTAACACACACATGAAGTTTTAGTTGAAAAACACATTTTTTGTGTGTTGGCCTCATAGCCTGGCCATGGCAGATCCATGAAAATTTTGACCTTCTTTAATGGACAGATCTATACAGATGTACCTTTCAATGTCAGCTAAAAGAATTGTGATCATTACAATTCAAAAGGTTTGGAATTAAGATCTAATGATGTCCTATCTAAATGTTTAGGGTGACAGAAACTCAGCCGTAAGATGACAATGTAAATATGCAAGACTATTTTGAGAAGGCTTCTATAATAGCTCTTCTTTGCTGTTAACCTTTTAACAACCCCTGTAGAATCATGAAAAATGACAGCATATGGTCATTATCAAAGTTGCTTCTGACAATGGTACTGTTTGCCAGCGGCTTTCATTCAATTCAGCATTTAAATTTTTGATCAAGACTGACTGGTAAATCTGGGATGCAAACACTGCACATTTTAATTTCACTTGATTAGGTTGAATGTTAATAAGTGTCAACATCTATTGCATCACATCAACTCGACATACAACAATATCATACCTAATTAACGAGCATGATCTCGCCTTGCCAAGGAATAAATCCTACACACACTTAATGCAACAAAAAAAAAAAAAGGTTGATCTGGTTCGCTGGAACGAGCACAACTGGAAGACTTCACAAGCAGGGCTCCCGTCTACCATCAAAGTAACATCCAATGATTGCGATTACCATAGCAACAACTGATGGGGTTCTCCAGTCGTTGCCGTGGTTGCTGCAGTTAGTTACTGTACCAACAGCTCCTGTGGCGCATCTTCTTCGATCTGTGACAGTTTTAGACAAGAGTCTCCCTGCTAATATTACAGAGCACGCGTGATGTGCGACTGTCGTGCACCATAATCTTTTCACCTGTCAGAACTAATGAAGCCAATGCATCAATTGACATGTTCATTCAGCATATCTTGTTTATTTTCCTCTCCAATCTTTCACTTCCCTACACCATCTTTTTTTTTTCTCTTTTCTCTCACTCTCTTTTTTATAAAGGAAGATTCTGTGGTACTCACCAATTTGATTGCAACGTGTTCATTGTTGTATAAATTTTTACCTGCAAAGTCAGAAAGAATAAGAAAATACAGCCATTAATCATAATAAGCATGAGACATGGGTCATCACAAGTATTTCACATCTTTTATGAAAGTAGAAAATATTGATAAAAAAAAGGCTGCACATGTTTGCATCACAAAAATTCTGCACATACACTGTAATTAATATATCAATCATACTGAAGTGTACAGTGCTTGAAATACATAGTGAAACCCACAATTAGCTAATGGTATTGATCCAATGGCAAGAAAAAAAAAAGAGGAGAAAATTTATGAAACGCGCAATACGTTCAGCATTGCCTCGTAACCTTTCACGTCGTCCGTGACTATGATGAGAGAGCCATGTATTTTGCACTGACTATAAATGAGCCGATGTGCAGACATGCGTTAACAGTATCATGAATTACAGTCACAACACATCATGTGCATGATGCTGTCCCTGACTTCCCATCCCAGAGCACGGCTTCAAGGCTGCGTTCACATCCAGTCGTTGCTAAGAATTGCTCATTCACCAATGGCTGTCTACTGACGTTGATGATGATGTTCTTAAACATCATAAATTTAGAGCTGTAAGTTATTAATAGTGGTGCTCAATATTTTATATACCCTTGTAATATTGCAGATAGTTTGAATGAGAAATAGCTCATACTACATGTACACACGTATGTGTGGCTTGATGATGAGTGATATGGACAACTTTATCTCCCACAAGTACTATCAGATGATATTCAGAACTCCACTCAAGTCACATGTGATGTGTACACTTTTCATACTTACGGCAACTTTTCAGCCTTGTGCTGGTATCACTGGGATTGAACAAAATGTATTTTGTTTGGCAATGTCTCTAATTCTGAGTAATCAACTAAAAAAAATGCTTTCTTGTGAGATTTCTTCCCCTTTGACACTATTTCATGGAATTCTTTCTTTACGATTACTGTCCTTGTAGTACATCATTAGGCGTGTCTTCATCAGCCCGAAGTTCAAACTAGCGGGACATTTTACGGTCTTAGAAAATAGCCCAATAGAGCGAATGTGCGTCTTCATCAGCTCGAACAGCCTACTTCGGGAAATTAGTCCGAAAATTGATGCATGCGCACTTTGCATCATTACTCTGCCTAGCTCGCTGTTCGAAAGTGGATTTCCCGCTCAAAATCTCCTACAACACCGTATGTACGATACATACTTCAACCAGGGAGGTGAGCAGTACAGCAAATTCTCTCTAAGGGGATATTAATAACGCTACTCTTCTGTCCAGTGACACATCTTATATGAAATGAACGAATTGCAATGTTTAAACAAATCCAAAATACACACAATCTGCAAGAATCTTTAGCTAAGGTAGAGTGGACCAGAAGAAGAAGTTTACAAAAGAACAGCTAGCATGCACGGAATCACCTCCCTGGTTTTAAAGATGTCAACAACAGTAGGCCTAGTACACACATGTGATCCTTGAATACGCCGTGAGTGTATGCACTATACACAATCACTATAGCTTGTACATGCACTTTCAATAGCCAGCTGGCTAACCAGAAGCGTGGAGGGATCGAGGAAATTTCGGGCTGATGGAGACGCACCCGAAATAGCGCGCTATTTCACGAATTAGCGCTCTAGTTCACGAACTAGACCAAGATTTCGGGGGAAATTTTCCCGATCAAATAGCGCGCTATTTGCGTCTTCACTACACAGATAGCGCGCTATCTTGACATCGGACTAGTTTGGTAACCGCAAGATAGCACGCTATTTTGACACTTCGGGCTGATGAAGACACGCCTATTGTGGTGCAATTTCAACCCCACAACACTGATGGTTGTAATCAAAACACGTCCCCCCCCCCACACACACACACAAAAACAGACTCTACTTGAGTAGGTTTTGTAGTACAACAGACATATAGATATGCATTAAATGTCATATCTTGACATTTTTCAAATCACCGTTCCAAAAGGTAAACAGGATCTTTAATATGTAATAACATCACATGAACCTGATTTTAATATCTTCATGTTCACACCGACTACCAGCGGAGACGAGGTAGGGGAAGAAATTCAAAGTGAAAGGGGAGAAGAAGCGATGAAAGAAAACCATGGAGTTTATTTTTCATCAACGTGGACACAGGAAAAACATCAGAACCCCTGGATAAAAGGCATGGGATTGAAGTACCACTGCACTGTGGCATCCACAGCGAGGAATATACAACTGTACACAGGCATTGAACGCAGAATCACACAGCTCAGGCCATGGCTCTGACACAAGCTGTCTTCTTTATATATACTCAATCCCCCCCTCCCCCTTTCTCCCTCCCTTTTTTTCTTGAACATGCGAGGCACATCGAGCTAGGAGCTGGCCATATACACATGTGCTGCTGCTGTGCGACGGTGGCAAAAGGGATTAAACTTACTAGGAGCGTACACGGACAAAATGGAAGAGAAAATGACAGCCA
Source organism: Diadema setosum (assembly GCA_033980235.1). Lineage (NCBI taxonomy): Eukaryota > Metazoa > Echinodermata > Echinoidea > Diadematoida > Diadematidae > Diadema > Diadema setosum. Next base: position 20,759,460 of record CM067063.1, read on the forward strand.
CAGGCGGGGAAGGTCACTGGCAATATCTCTATACTTCCTAGCTAGCTAAAGTAGATCATAATGAAGCTTTTTGGCCTAGGCAATCTCTTTTCCCCTCCCTATCTCTTTCTATTTTGTCCTCTACGCACTTTCCTGTACATAGTGCAAAAAACAAAGGGAGGGCTTACAGCATATGGACCTACAGTTGTCTCTGCCCAGCTGTATTGACCATGCAGAACAGGTTTGCATTCAAGTGTCAATGCTACTTACAGTGCTGTCATTTTTCAACTGACAAATGTCATGATAAATGCTGACAAAAGTTCTCTGACTCATGTGGTTGGCAAGGCACTCTCATACAATTACAAATAAAACGGGATCCCTACTGTGCTGACTTCAACTTCATGTTGCCTTGAAGTAAGGCTACAACTGTACCTTCAATGATGTTCGAACCCCTACTGATTTGTAACATTTAATTGAAACAGGGAAGTCTAAGTGATCAATCTTGTACAAATTCAAGTCATCCTCAAGTTGACTCAACCCTCTTAGCCCCTCTGCAAGCCAGGATTACATAAATGTGTTCACATAAAAGTTTGTTTGTTTTTATTACACAAGAAACAGTCGGCCAACATCATAGTACAGTGTAGTGTGTTGTGCCTTGTCCACTTCACTATGAAGAATGTCGTTCCCTGAGAATGATGTGTAACATATATCAAAAACATGGCTGACACAAGGCTAGACTAGTGTTGCACATTGATAAAAACTACAAATTCTATCCTATTTTCAATAAGCAACTATGAAGAAGCTCATGGTTAAAGGGACTGTACAGTACTGGTTGAGGTGGGGATTCAGGTTTATAACATTCCTACATGTACGTGAGATAATGAGAAACCTCTTATGAAATATGAAAGAGCAGGTACTTTTAAGAAGGATTCAATGTTTATTTGATGAAAATTGGTTTTCAAATGGCTGAAATATAGAAAAAAAGTGATAACAAAATGTGACAGGCCACACCTTTTATTAGGATCTCTTTATCTCACCTTGTTTTGGGATATCTCAGCCATTTCAAAACTGATTTTCATCAAATAAACTTTTGATACCCCTTAGAATTGCATGCTCTTTGATATCTCACAGAGTGGTTTCTGAATATCTCGCAAAACATTAAAAGCTAAATCCTCACCTCAACCAGAACTGTACACACCCTTTAACAAGAGCATTAGTACCATTCACACTTTCGCTAATTAGCTGGATCCACACTGAAATTTGCATTGCTATCCATACAATGTATATCTTTCTTAATAGCATCATCAGAATCATGCTCCAAATTACAACAAATCTTGCAAAAATTTTGGAACTACCACAATATTATTTTGAGAAATAGAGCGATGATTTGCCCTACAGTGGGTGTCTGAATGATAGAGCAAATAATCTATGTATATGTATTTTCTATCCCATCATTCAAAACATGCATGTGAACACAAGGGCAAGGGTCATTGTTTGGTATATTTCAGGTATATGTATCATGTACATTGTACGCACAATTTGCTCTACAAGGTATCGGCAAATAGCAAGATATTTCTGTCCATCTGAACAAGCACAAAAATCTTGATGTTTGGATCTTAATTGAAATCCCACTACTTTGTGTAAATCCGCCTTATGTCCTCGAGCATTGATGGTAGTTAGTACTGGTGATAAAGTGTAGTCAAAGCATAGTCTCTACACGTATGATTATTGTATTATGGGTCATGATTTTCATCTTCATTCTTCACCTAATGCTACATACACATGTACACCAGATGCTACCCACTACAGTACTAAAGCCAAATGTTATGACAATAAAATGATCACGTATCAAACCAAAGAGGTACTCTGGTGCACATGTGCTTAACTGAAAGGTGTCTTACCTGCACTGTTCAAAGTCAATAAAGTGTTATGGGTCCTTGCCTGATAGTGACAATAACATATGCTTGTGACGTGGATACCAGTAATAACCAGTGATATCATTATTAGCTTCTTTTGATCAAGTTGTTTGATCCATGTATTGTACAACAAGAGATTTTAAAAAAAAATCTTAGCAGCAGCTCTTTTACAAGTCTAACATGCCTCTACTGGTCTGCATGCTTCAGTGATAAAACTTACTTTGCAAGAACACTAGGCAAACACAATCAATTCCTTACTTTTGTTCCATGTACAAGGATGTGGTAAATTTGAAATACAGAAGGTATGATAAAGCCCTACATTTTTCTTTTTTCCATGTCAGTGTACAAGCCTGCAAGCCATGGAGCCACCGTATCCAAATCATAAAACATTGTAGGAGATGCACTGGTACCTAAATTGTACAGAGCGAGTAACAGACACACAACACTGGCTACAATTTTTAGCCGAAATGGTAGTGCCAAAATGATACATGTATCATAAGTAGCACTTTTTTTTTTTGGGTGGGGGGGGGGGGGGGGAGGTGGTATACACTGCAGGTGGTGGTGGGGGGTGGGGGAGGTGGTATACACTGCAGGTAGTGGTGGTGGGGGGGGGGGGGGGAGAATGGGTGACTGAAACAAAATGCAGTAAGTTCTACCTGGGTCCTACTTCATAAAGAGATTTGCCATTACTGAAACTTGCAAGTATGATTGCCATATTACTAAAAAAAAAAAAAACTGTGTTCAGTAAGGAAAAAACAAAACAAAACTAGAAATGTCGCTACAGCGAATGGTTATACCCCCGCAAAACAACATTTCATAAGCTTTGGTCAAAAAACTGAGGAAGTAGTTAAATCCGCAAGATCTTTCCTTGATCTTCTGCCATTAATATGCCGTTACCATGGCAACGTACTTTCGGGTACTGTCGAAAAATGCGTCTTGCACATCTACAACCAAAGGCACACATCTGTACCAAGTTTCATGGAAATTGGGCAAAAACTGAGGAAGTAGTTTGCAACACAAAATTTTCCATCATTTTGGCTCATAATATGTGAGCTGTTACCATGGCAACATACTTTTTGTCACTGTCAAGAAATGTGTCATGCTGACCTATATCCTAAGACAAACATTCAATATGAATTCCATGAGAATTGGAAGAACACTGATGAAGCAGTTTTGCCATGAAGCATTTTGCCCTATATTTTACCAATAACATGCCGTTACCATGGCAACGCACTTTTTGCCACTGCGGAAATATGTGTCTTGCACATTAACATATTCAGATGAACATCTGTACCTAATTTCATAAAAATTGATCAAAAACTGTGGGAGGAGTTCGTGACGCAAGATTTGTACCCATTTTTGCCCATAATATGCCGTTACCATGGCAACGTACTTTTGGGTACTGTCAAAAAATACGTCTTGCACATCTACAACCCAAGGCACACATCTGTGCCAAGTTTTATGGGAATAGGTTGAAAACTGAGGAAGTAGTTCGCGACGCAAGATTTGCAACGGACCGACCGCCCGACCGCCCGACCGCCCGACCCACCGCCCGACTGTCTGCTGATTCCTATATACCCCCTTCAAACTTCGTTTGGCGGGGGTATAACAAAAAAGCACCAAGTATACCAAGGTTGTTGCTACAGCAACTGCAATCATTGCAGATGTTTTATTAAGCAAGAGGCCCAAAACGCTTAAGACCAACACACTAGTTACGTTCACGCGCAGTCACCAAATTAGTTGCCAAACTTGAAGTTTAGATCGAAAACCTGTCGATGATTAGCTCCACTCATTAATTCACAAAGCGGGTCCACACGCACACCTTAACTTTGAGATACAACGTACCAGCAAAGTCCACTCGATGATTATACCGAAAGTGCAGAGTCTTTGCTAGATGACCTTATGCTGATACAAATAGTGCATTGCCATGGAAACTGGTTCTAAACAGCTAAACCTGGCACAAATATCTGTGAATGCTATTGCAGTCACAGCGGACGACTATAATTAACTCCCCCGAAACCCACGAAACGTTTTGAATTTTCAACCGTCATCGAGGCAGTGCGAATCGGGCGTTCTCATTTTCACCAAAATTTCACCTTCTCATATCTCCGCTATACATTGACCAAAATCATTCAAACTTTCAGTATCAATGCAAAATCATGATTTCTATCTACATACGAAAAATCATGAGAAACGATTGAGAACTTTTTAAGATATTCAACATTTCATGTTTCGCTGTCTCGGAAAACTACCCTCCGATTATTTCCAGACACATCTGGTCGCACCACTTAATATTCATGAAACTTGACATACATATTCATTAGACATGGGCGGACGTTAGCAGGGTGGTGTTCGCTTTGCCGAAGACCTATTTTTGAAGTTACAAGTGAAAATAAATGAGGTATGTTGTCAGAAATCTCAAATTGTACGGGAGCAGCAAACGAGAATAATGACGTCATATTCTAAGAAAAACTGATTTGCGCTTGCGCAATGAATGGACTTTCTCATGCTGCTTCGATCCAGCAAGCTGATTGGCCGATGCAGTGCAGTGTACTGTCGCTGCGCGAGATGCGAGGTGGCTGCATGCTGTGGGTGCCTAGTACACTGCACATGCATGCTACGCTGTGAGAGTGGGCTGGGTGGTGTTGATATTACATTACATGTAGCAGTGTGCTGCATGCAGGGGACTTCGCCACCTCAAAAACATTACGTTATCAGAACTGGCCTACTAAAAAGAAAGTAGCCAAAATGTGAATATACTCCAGATCAGCTATGATACCAGTTGCAAGTTCATGACATTGGATTATTCGGACTTTACACAGATTTTACTGCACTAGTAAGTAACATTACAACTACGAATTCCCGGTACGAGTTACGAGCAGAATAAATTTTACTGCAGTGCCGTATGGCACTGAAGCACAGGTGACGTGAGAGCAACAAAGATGTGGGTACGTGGGACTGTACCCTGTCTTCCCGTGTGCGAATGACTATGAAATTTCGTGCTCGGAACGAAGGTAGAAAGTGCACCTCTTTCGATTATTTCCAGACATATCTGGACGCATGACTTTTCGAATGTGATAGTTAAGAGTTCCGTAAAGAAATACATACTTAGTAACATACTTGAAAGTTTTTTGTTGTTCACGAAGTCAAAATGTGAAATTTTAGCAACGATTTTTGACAATTATTTTACGTTTTGAGAGTGAAGTTATGCTCCATTTTGGAATATTTTATCGTCGTTATTTAAAAAATGTAACATAATGGCAGGTTAAAATGAGGTTTTTACTTTTCATAACCGTTTATATTATCAAAAAATATGAATAAATAGTAAAGTTACAGCAGTTTTGCTACGACACTTTCCTAGCGGTTTTCGTGCGAAACGTGTTCACTCAAGAGGAAAGCGAGGTCAGGTCAAAATGAAAACAGTGAGTTAATTGCACCCGTCCGCTGCGACTGATTGTTGCTAACCATGTTCACACCTGGTTCCTACCAAGCTACAAAACTGTAAAACAAATGACTGTGACATCATCACTTCGGTACTCTATTCCTTGGAATACTATATACGCCATACATTTCGCGAGTCCAAATTTTTGCGAATCAGGAATTTCCGACGATATCGCGAGTGGCTAAATTCGCGATTGTGGAGTCCTGTACTGAAGGAAGAATTTAGTGTACATGCCGTCACATTCACATTGGGATCAGAGTCACTAGTTTTGCGTGTCTTTAATTTCGGAATGGCATCCGACTCGCAAAATTCAAGAAAACAAAAACCTCACGAAATATTTGGCGTATACAGTATTGCACAGGTATGGTGTAGTATTTTTTCTGAGATTTCATCTCCTTTCAAGCAATTTAATACTGTGTAGTTTGAGAACAGCATACTTTTTTTCTGAATGTTTGTGTTATTCTGATGTTGCAATTATCATGAAAATGAACAGACATGCAGTAAAAGCACAAAATTAAATATTTGCAAAAATGTCGATTAAATGCCATTTGCGAAAACATCTTCACAAGAAAATATCAGCGCTATCATTTGCCTTCTGCTGGGTCGTCTATAAAAAAGCCTGGCAACAGAGATTGTCTTTGGCTGGCTACTGTCCACATCCACATATGTACACTCTACAGTAACACTTGAGAAAACACGGTTGGCTGTATTGGTACCGCCCTGCCCTGCAGAGTATAGACATTTCACCAAGTATTTGATACAGTGTAATCAATTACTCTGAATGGGCAATCAGCACTTAACTAATTGGCAACCATTATTTTTCAGGAGTTACAGGTCAGTTTGCTAATCAATTGACCACAACTGCTGATTGTATGGTATTTCAAAATCCTCTAGGTATTCATCAGAGAAGGTGGAAAAGACTAAATACTGTCATATATTTTATATGTAAACTCAAGGCTGTGAACACTCAAAGCGCAAAATTGATACAGCCACCATCACAAAAGTTTGTAATTGTATCTCTTTTAACAAGGATGTACCACATGCAGTTTATAGAAATTATTGATATTTAACACACTTGGTTTCATAGCAACATCAGCACAAACAATATTTGCAATGTGTAATGGACATCCTTGTACCATGCAGAAGTTACCATGGAACAAACAAGTCCCCACCAATTTCAATATCAAAGGTTGGGCCACGTTCTGTACTTGGGCAAACATCCCTATCTACAATTTTCTGTATCACTACCGGTATCCATTGACGTTGGGTATGAAACATACAAGAAATGTAGTCTGCAAATCAACTAGTAGTAACAAGGATTAGGCACTGCAGCCTAGCAGCACTGTTCTCTTACGACTCTTCCACGATTTGTGCACACACACACATACACACATGTATGCAATCTAATGACCACAAGTTTGTTGGATATACGCTATTATGTGCATGTTGCAACTACACTTTGTTACTGTACAATACACATTTTACATGTATTCACCATAACCCCTTCTCCTGAATGTAATATATAATATGCAAATGTTTTGTGTTATTAAAAAAAAAAAGTGTTTGTGCACAAGTCAATTGGACATTTTCTTTTCATGCAATAACATTATCATCTCATCTACTGTAACTCGCATGATACATTTTTTGTATATATTGCAAGTAGATATGGCTGTGATTACATGACATGTGAAACTTGTGATATTTCCATGTTACCATCCTGAATTGTTACGTCCGGTTTTGCTGAAATTCTCCTAATCTACAATGTTTTGTTCGATTCTACTCTATTTTTCAATCCAACAGACATACAGTGTAGACAAACAGACAAAAAGACTGAGAGACACAAACACAGAGGGAAACACACAGGGCACGCTGCTTTGTTCATGTGTGATTGTCAGAGTACATACAAATGTATCATCTTGTAACACAGAACCCTCATGACATACCTTAATCTACAGTTGTAAAACATGGTGTCATCTTCTAGCTATCCCTACCCCCCCCCCATAGTATACACACACACCTTCCTGCAATGTACTGTATACGCTATATATTTCGTGGGGGTTTTATTTTCGTGAATTTCGCGAGTCGGGAGCTATTCGCGAAATTAACAACACGCGAAAATATTACCTTCCAAAATGAATCCCTTGCCTTGATGATACAGAACTTGTATTTCAGTATTAGTATACCATGTCACGGCTTACCGAACAGACCATATTGGCTAAGCTTGTTTACGCACGTCCACGTCTACTTACGAATACTGTAACGTTAGAGAGCCAATCCATTATCGCAAGGGGACCACTCGTCAGAAATCTAGCGCGATGGACTTAACCACTTCAAAAATGTTGAATTCTAACTTACTAGTTCGCAGAGTTTGGTAAGTTTTTTTCATGTAGTGTAGATCTATAACTAGTAGTATCATTCTTATTTGCTAGTAAGTTGAAAATTCACACTTTCTTTGCCACTTCATATTTTCTCTGGTCCCCCAATCGCGAATTTAACCACTCGCGAAAATGTGTGACAGCGGCAATTCGCGAAAATTTATGTACGCGAAAATTATAGCGTATACAGTATTCAAACACTAGGGCAGCAAAGTAAGATGACCCGCACATTATGTGTGAATGGGGAAAAAAAACAAACTGTCAACACCAAAACATTATATTGTAACACACATGTCCCTACACGTATGTAACTTCTAAATTCGTCAGAGACAAACAAGGAAATATCCCTAATTCATGAATCACTGCAACGTCAATCACACCCCCTGTGTACAGGTACTATATGACACTACAAGAGTAACATGTGCATTGTACATTACCAAAGCTACACAAATGATACCTTTTGTGTTGGAAGTCATGACCCTTGAATAATAAATGAGAGTCTTTGCTCAATTGTTGGCTTTTCAACTGTGTGCGCATGATGAACAAAAAACTGAGGGAAGTACAGACTCATGACAAGACTACCGGTAGTTCTGATGCACAACTACATGCTGCTATACATAGTACATGTACATTGTACAAACAACAATGGGTCTGCTTTATTGTAGTCTAGAGATGGGACCTACTTATAACTTCGAAATTTCTGATACTATAGCTTGATACAGTATCAATGACAGGAAATACAGTACCGATATTTTGTTATATTTCTACATTTAAATGTTTGAAGACATTGTGCATCTATTCTAAGCGTAATCGTATTGTAATACCTAGAGCTTACGGTAATAATATGACAATAAAATGGAATAAGATAATTACACAAAAAATACATAATGCCACACGCTGTAAAAGATATTGAGAATGCTAAAACCATCCCCCCCAAAAAAAAGAATACATATTTTACTTTTAAAGACTGACAAAGGATGCATACAAAGAATACAAAATAAACTTTAAAAAAAAAAACTTTTTATTCATTTCGAAAAATATTTTGATCTCGTCTAGTCTTGGATGAAAAAAAAAATAGTAAAAATACTAGCTGATACATGTAGATTGGTATCACCCTTGCACCTTGTAATGTACAGAGGTAAAGATTTATCAAGTTCAGGACAGTGTGCTTTTGTTTGCTTTGCTCTGAAATTGTATTTTCTCAGTAGTTATCTGATCTGCACACATGTGATTTTTACTTGGAATTGGTACAAAACTGTACCACAGGGTTTGATGTCTTCCTAAATCACGGCAGCCCAACAGTATTGTTCCTGACCTTGCATGACTTTTAACAGCTGAGTTCACATGTGAGGTATCACAGAGCCTTTTGAGAAAGGACATGGAAAAAAGAAAGAAAAAGAATAAAGAAAATACAGCTTCCAAGCCTTGATGCATAATAATGTCTGCGGGTTCTAGAGTCAACAGGCTGTTTGTATGTATTTCATGCAGGATGAACGCTAGTCAGGACTGGACTTTGTCCTCCATTTTTGCATGCTGCAAACGGGGTGCAAACAAAAAACTGATAGTTGCACAAACATAGAACCCTTCCCAGCCAGGGGGAAAAAGGGAACATGACAGTCATTGGACATTGCTTATACCTGCTATTGATAACAGGGTGTTCCTATGCTCAGGTGCTCATTGCAACAGTGCAATTTCAAAATCTAAGATTTATAATTTGACAGCCAATAAAACCTTTAAAAAAAAAAAGACTACTGAGGTCTTAAAGGCATAATTTACCATTTGCAGATGAAAGCATTAGTGCTTTAAAATAGTTCTAAAATGTGAGTTAGGGATAGAAACAACCACTGTCAAAATTTGAATCCGGATAATCGATGTTAAGTGTTGTTATATACACAAAATGTGAACAATAGTTATAATAAAAATGTTTCCAGACTAAACCGTATACAGTTACGGTTTACTGAGAAAAACCCTGATATCTCCTTATATTTTAGGTTTTATTGCAAATATTTCATATGGTAGGATGTTTTATGATACAACAGACCTACACATATGCATCAAATGTGATATCTTGAACATTTTTGAAATCACTGCTCCCAAAGGTAAACTGGACCTTTAAAATCTGCATCCACCACACTTTGTTACACATGGTAAAGTAAAATTACATGTACATTGTACTTTTTTTTTTTTAAATCGCTGATATTTTTATTATGGTTGAGCTGCTCTAATTTCTAATTTTCTCTTCTGAAAATAATTTTCACTTGAAAATGCAGATCATGGCAGGCAAGTGCATGTGCAGTTCAAAGAACTGGCACAGGTTCTTCAAATTTTTGACAAATCCTGAAATGCATGTCTTCCTTCTTGTGACTTGCACCTGTAAGAGAGAAACATTTGAAAAGTCACTGAATTGATAACCTACAATTGCACCTATAATGCACATGTAGTATTGAAGGCATACATACAGCCTATCAGTTTGCATTAATTTAAACACCCTATGACCAAGACAAATACAATATGTAACTTTCTATTCATAGTACAAGAACATTTACAATAGGTGCCCGATATTGTGTATTACTTTAAACCTCCCGTTCCCACCAAAGCCTGAACATCCCACTGGGTTCCAAAAATTGCTAATAAAACATTTATGGATCAGGGAAGGTAATTGAGTTCCAATGGACAGCTTGTCATGTTGAGTTAACCTGTATGTAGGTGTACAATGCTTAAGGCACTTAACAGTTTAATACACTATGGGCCATTCTGCTGTTGTTGTTATTAGCACAGTAGTCATATTTTTTCTTTAGTTTTATGTTGGATAGGTTCTTTTTTTATAGGGGGATACTGCTACATGTACTGTACAAGATGTACACTGTACCTTGTAATAGGAGTGAGACATAGATCTTTCATCATCGTAAATGCTTAAATGCCTTGGTGTTATAAATCATAAAACAAAGACTCAGAATCATACAGACACAGAAACACGTAATACATACAACATGTGCAAGTGTATGTTATGTTATTTACACAAAATCAGAATATTTCCTACAGGTGTATTTGACTAATTTGCACTAGCAGTGTTGCGCTCTTGAAAGGGTTAATGAAAATTCATTGTGGTGCATAACAGAGTCACATTTACACTGTACTTCTTAAAATCTTAAAATGAACTGGACACAGCTCTTCCCACTAACTAGTGAATAGAAATCCCCCTTCAGCAGATACACAGAAGTATGCTGGAAAGTAGAGATGTCTTGTAAAGAAGATACAATATGTATCAGCTATTTATGTATTCAGATGGTCTCTTCACCATGCCGACTCATTCTTCGGTTCTCTCTCCAAGCCAACATCTCCATGGAAATGAAGGGAACTTCTGTGTGAATACTGCACAGTGCGCAGAATGGATGCATGCCCCATTTTATACACCATACACAAACACGTACAGTATGCCCACGCATCTTATGCAGCCAGGTTACTGTATACCTTTCTGTAGTGTACGGCACAATCACTCACACACTGCACAGTTTCAGTTTTCAACGCATTGCAAAGAGCAGAAAGCGTGTGTATGCACACAGTCATTATGTTCTACAGTTGTCTCCATTATAGATACATGTACATTGTACAACCAACCTGAATAAGGCACACACACACACACACACACAAAACATACATGTAGATCTGAAAAATTGATGCATTCACAGTATTCTGTAGGATACATCTCTATTAAAAGTGATATGTGACCCAACAAGAAAATGTCACTACCCATACCACATCTAAATCATACATGTACTTTTATCCTCATTTGTGCATTTTTCTATGGTACTGATAAACAATTTACTTAATATTCAATAAAAATTTCATAAGACTGCTGATGAATATCATTTAAAAGAGAGGGAGAGAGAGATTGAGATCAATTATTAATTGGCAATAGATAGTTGGTTGTTTTTTGACAACTTTGCTCGTGAAGTGTCACTCAATGTTTTGCAAGGACCATTCAACAGATCAGTTTCTCAGGTTTTTCAAGCAGTTAAGACACAAACTCCCTTTGCTGCGTGTACACTTTGTATCTTGCCCATTACAACCACATTTTGAGACCCATGTTGCACATAATGCAGTGTGTATTACTGTACTGACACATTTATGCTGGAATGAATATTACCTACTATGCAATATACCTTTCAAGTCAGTGCATGATAAGTTTACAATGTAGAACATCTTCAAATGTAAACTGTACATGTATGTTAGCATACACTGTACAGTACAGTACGCGTCTGTGAAACTGGGTACCCCTGCTCAGCCCAAATAGTAACAAACACACACACAGTTTTATAATGTACAGTAACACACTCGCACTCAACAGTACCCACAGCTCATCTGGCATTCATAGCATTTCACTGGAGGTATTGTGTGAGAAAAGTGCAGCTACCATACATGCTGGCCCATGGGATACCGCCAATGGTTCCGAGACCTCAACTGTCAACTTCGTTGACCAGAAGGTAACTACACGAATCATCATCTGCCTGGCATTACAAAACCATGTCAGAACATTAGGTACATGTTCAACAGCATTTCCTTTCCATGGAGAATGGTTACTATTATCACTTTAAAAAAAAAAAAAAAAAAATCCATCTTTAAAGTGAATGTAAAGGATTATACAGGAGAATACATCAAAGAAAATTGAGCAGGTACATGTACAGACTTTTTTTTTTCTCAATGAGTCATTAAAGGACAAATTCACCTTCATTAACATAAGGATTGAGAGAATGTAGCAATATTAGTAGAACACATCATTGAAAGTTTGAGGAAAATCGGACAATCCGTTCAAAAGTTATGAATTCTTGAAGTTTTTGTGCAGTCACCCCCTGGATGAGATGACTACTGCAGTGTGTGATGTCACATGCGTACAACAATATAAGGAAAATATAAAGAGAATTCACAAAATTTCATCTTTTGAAAAAAAGTACACATTCCCTTGACTCGTAACTGACATATGTTGTGGGTAATATTATTTCCATTGCCTTTAGAAAGAGACAAGACAAGTGCTCTTTTATTATGCGAAAAAAGTGAAAATATGTTGAATTTTCTTTACATTTTCTTTATACTGTTGTACTCATATGACATCACGAGCCTTAGTAGTCTCCTTTAAAAATTTTAAAGCACAAAAGCACAAAAAAGTCTCCAAGAGGACCACGATATAAAGAAAATATAAAAGGAATTCCACAAAAACTCACTTTTCTAGCAAAATGAAAGAGTTCTTGACTAACCGCTTTCAGAAAGCAGGGGGAATAAGTGCTACCCCTAACATATGTCAGTATCAAGTTGATGGAATGTGTAATTTTCATGAAAAATGAATTTTTATTGAATTCCCTTTTTATTTTCTTTATATTGTAGTCCACTCATACGTCATAAGCTCTAGTAATCTCCTTACACAGCAGTTGCAACACCAAAACTTTAAGAATTCATAACTTTTGCATCGATTGCCCGATTTTCCTCAAACTTTCACTGATGTGTTCTACTAATATTACTGCTTTCACTCAATCGACATTGCTCTTTGGGTTTACTTTCCCTTTAAGTGCAACAAAACTTGATCATGTGTAACCAATTTTTCACATGTTATTTCCACCATTACTGTAAATCCGAACGATAAACCGCTTTATTGGGACAAATTTGGCTGACAGACTTCCATTATCTGTCGTCAATGTCTAAAAACAATAAGTAAATCCCTGGTAGAAATAATCACAGTGATTTCATTTCCTCACCAAAACAATTCCAGATAGATTATGCTGATTGCAGTCTAAACATTTGCCGTTACATAGTAGGAGCGTCATCAGCTTCACATGCACCTTTAGTACCACACAGAGTCACCTTCCCCATGTGTGGCCCATACTCTCCCTGTCTGTGCATACACGCAGTACTATACATAGTGTGTGTGTTAGTGTGCGACAGACAGTACAAGGAGGCATAAATATGAGAAAAATTTGTTTCTCGCAATCAGTGTTGTCGTGATATACATGTTGTTAACATGAAAAAATTAGCAGTGCTGCCTTTCTCTTTATTGATAGGGTCATAGGCATCATGACTAGATACAATGTACGTATTGTGAACTCTAAAAAGGGTTATTTTGTGGATCAAATGAACGAAGATGTCTGCAGGATTTTCTTTTATTTCTACGCATTCTTCTAGGCAGATAATAGCAGTCAAAACTCATACATATGTATGTTGATACATCACTTACCTGATATACACAACAAACATATTAAGGGAACGCAAACCCAAAGAGTAAAGTGGATTGAGTGAAAGCAGCAACATTAGTAGAACACATCAGTGAAAGTTTGAGGAAAATCGGACAATCAATGCAAAAGTTATGAATTTTTATAACTTTGGTGTTGGAACCGCTGGATGAGGAGACTACTAGATGTTATGACGTATGAGTGGACAACAATACAAAGAAAGTATAACGAAAATTCAACAAAAATTCACTTTTCTAGCATTATGAAAGAGCGCTTGACTAACCGCTTTCAAAAAGCAGGGGGAATAATTGCTACCCTTTGATATATGTCAGTATCAAGTTGATGGAATTTGTAACTTTCATGAAAAATGAATTTTTGTGGAATTTTATTTATATTTTCTTTATATTGTTGTCCACTCATACGTCATAACCTCTAGTAGTCTCCTCATTCAGCGGTTCTAACATGAAAAAATTATAACTTTTGCATCGATTGTCCGATTTTCCTCAAACTTTCACTGATATGTTCTACTAATGTTGCTGCTTTCACTCAATCCACTTTGCTCTTTGAGTTTGTGTTCCCTTTAAACAATTTCAATAACATGATAAAACTGGGTGTATGATTGCGGGTGTGTGAATGTGCGCATGTCTGTCTGTGTGTTGTCGTACACAAATGAACCACAGTCACAAACCCTGATATCTGTACTTACCAAGTCTAAGTTCACCAAAGTTGCCGCATCCGATTTTCTTGCCCACCCTGAAATTGGGTCCCACCATAAGTACTCCTGAATTGGATGGGTTAGTGCCAGTTCTCGAGCTTGAGACAGTCCTCGCACTGCCCTTCTTGTTCCGGTGGCGATTATCGTCATATCTATGTGTCCCACTCATCTTGCTGCGCTTGCTCCCAGAGACTCCCTGTGCGTACTTCCAGTTTTTCTTCACTTCCTATCTGTACATGCGAACACACACATCAAACTAGCACCTTTTTTCGCCCTGCAACTAATATAAGCAGTAGAGGCAGGGAAACATGGGTAAAATACAACGTAAAATTCCAACTGATTCAGTGTTACTCCAAGGTTATACTCCTAAAGGTACGCAGAAGCTGTATCACTTATTTTTATGTTGTATTCCACAAATGCTTTCACCGTTTGCTGGAATGCATGTTTGTTATTTCCTTGTTGTTCTTAAGCAGGTTTCTTTCTCTTTTTTTCTTTACTTTCCACTTGTGGATCAGTTATGAGGCAAGATGGGTTGATTCCTTCGCTACGGGACGGCTGGACACCTGCCTGATCTTCACGCCGGCGTGTGTGATCCACTTATCACCTGAAGGGTCCGTCCATTTGTTGCGCCACCATCTAGCACCGGGTTTTGTAGTCAGGTCAACAGCATCTGTGTAGCAAGCACAAGCATACAAACAGATATGAGACACTGCATGCTATCACCTCACATGACAGAGTGTTATGGTTGATCATGGACACACACACACACACTCCATGGCATTATATGGATTATGTGTGGTCTTTTTTTTCAGTTTATAATTTATTATCCTTTTTAAGAATTAAATGCCACTAAATATTTTGCACACCACAAAATCTGAGATGCTCCCTCCCATAGAACCAAAGGTACGGTGATTTAAATCATGCATTCTGGTGCACACTAATTATAATACCACTACTTTGGCTTATTTTGATAAAGAATATTGTGACAAAATGTGACTTTTTGGTGGTTGGAAATCTAGTTTTTCTCCCTTTTTGGTGAGGGGTGAAAAAAAAAGAAGCTTGATAGGAGGTGAGCATGAGAAAGGCCCTTAAGTGTGAGACTAGGTAGGTCCCCCAAATTGTTGCTACTGGCCCGATTTTAAAATATAAAGTTATTAAACAAGGCAAGTGCCAAATTGTGTCTCGGCTCTTCGCGTAGAAGAAATTAATGTTTTTCTAACTCCTGAAAGTTCATTGACCCACCTATGGCCTTTGACCTTGTGGTAACCTTCATGTTTGGTAAAATGTGTAACTTCGTATAACCACTCTTCCCTCCAAGTTTGATTGAAATTGAAGTCCTCAATAGAGAGTTCTTCAAGAGAGTTCTCTTGTAGCGTTACGGACGGACGACGGACGGACGGACAGATGCCGCAGGCAATCCCTGGCCTTAGTCTCCCCACACTTCCGGTGGGCTCGACAATAAAAAATGCATCAGTAACCCTTAACCCGTTGAGGACGAGTCCCGAGTATACTCGGGCAGGTGTCTATGGGAAATACGTGTTGTAGCAAAATCAGTCCGTCCTCAACGGGTTAAGCTATTACATACCAATAGGTTTTGACCAGTATGGAATAATATGTTTTGAATCAAAACATGCTATAGGTACTATAACTAGGCAATATAATGCAAAAACTCTGTGACACTAAATTTTATTCAATCTTATGTAGACTAACATAAAGAAAATGTCACATCACTTCCACGGGCCTGCTCTCGGAAATAAGTTTAAAGGAGACCTCTGGATGATTTTCATAATTTTACATTTGAACAAATATCAGTTAATACTGAGTAGAGTTTCAGAATTTATAGGTGATTGGGATGAGGAATAAGAATGTTTTCAAAATTTTATGCAAACTACAATGAACACGGATGATGACATGACAGCCTCACCATAAGAATGCACGAGTCGGGGCTCAAGGAAGCAGAACAAAAGAAGAAGGCATGCATAGATTTTACACAGGTGAACTTGTTGAGCAGGTGGTATGGTAATGAATTACACTGCTACATTTCTGAAATATGTGGGCTCTATGTCATCAACACTGTTCAGTGCCATTTGTTTAAGATTTTTCAGAGTATTTGTTTAAGATTTTTCAGAGTACTGGTTTCTCTGCTCAAAGACCACAATAAATTCTATGTATCTATCCATATCTATAAATCTCATGGAGCTTTCAATTTATGTACTACATGATGTGAAATTATGAAAATCGTCTGGACTGTCCCTTTAACCAGTAGATAACGTAATGCCCTGTGATTAATCATGGGTCACCAATTCGTGGACAGACAAGTATACATGTACAATGTGTACATCAGTCATCGTCTAAAATAAAGGAGACATAAGGAGAAGGCTGAGGCATAATACCTGTATTGACAGACATGCATGCATGATATGGATCAGTGTGTGTGTGTGTGTGTGTGTGTGTGTGTGTATAACTGTATGCACTCCAGGAAGCAATCTACAAAAATTATGCAATAACAGTTAAAATGCCCTTTCAGTGCATTTGGATACAGAAATCAGTTTTCCTAATCACCCGATTGGACGAGTGGTTTGACATTTGTAACCACATTGTACCTGCTGCTCAAATTACAAAGTTACACATTGTACATTTGTAGTTGCCAATTAAATGTGCCAGTACTACATGTAACACTAGCATATTAATCAGCTAAGAATGGAAAGTGCAATGTAATTCTTAAAACAGCAAAGAAATAAAGTAAACAGATTGATGAAAATTTGACAAACTTGAATCCATGTCAACAGAGTCATGATTATTTTAATACCTGTGTATTAAAACAAATCCAAAGTGAACTGAACAAGAACTGCATGGGTCATGTAACAGTAGCATTACTTGCCTAATTAGAGACTCTTCATAATGAAGAATGCATTCAATATTTATTTAAAACATTATATAGTCACAAGTAATTGACTAAACTCATTTTCACAAGAGGCATTTTTTTTTCCATGGCTGTACTTCAGATGTTGTGCCAAGACAATGTTTTCTTGCATAGTGTCCACAGCAGAGAACATTAATTTCTGCATAAAATAATTAAGTGAAAAACAACAACAAAACGAAACAAAACCCCAGAGGGTGTGTCCTTCTGTAAACAAGAAGAGGGAAACCAATATGAAAAATATGTTAGTGAAATGACAAGGACAACAACATGGACGTTTAATACTGAACATTATACTGCATGACCTGCAGACAGTGAAACAGAAACCACTTCCTTTGCATACAATGTACAATACTATCTCCCCCCCCCCCCCCATCTTTAAAAAAAAAAAAAGAAGAAAAGATTGTATCACTGCATGTATCACTACATATTTCTCTTTGGGGTAAATCACCTGTTCTATGCTATACGACACTACAAATGCTTCTGACCCAGGAATACATGTTACCTGATGGGATACATACTAAACAGCATCCCTTCTTGTCTTCCAAGTGGCTCAGTGACTTTGAGCATCTGGCCTGCATCACATGCACATGTCTACATAGTGTACATCAGTACTATTTTGACAGTCTCTCTCAACAGTGTTCAATCACCTTACAAATCTGTTGAACGAAGACAACAAATAACTTTCCATGCCAGAATTTCTGTGTCCAGTTGGACACAATGTACAATGTATGTACAATGTATGTGTACTTCATACCACAAGACCATATTCCCCAAGATAGACTAAAAACAAATACATACTGTAGGCCTACATGCATATTCGAACACGTCCAAAAAATTCACACTAGTGTGACAGTCTCTCACACACAGACTACATTGTGATTCTTTTGTGGTATAACATGGCAACATCCGCATCTGTGCTACCCTGGTGGCAACTACTGTATGACCCCTGCAGCTCGGTACAATCGGGGATAAAAAAAAAAAAATGGTGTTTTTGTCTCTCCTACAGTTGACAGCGTAATGTGTCAATCTGAGATTACATGGCAGAAGTACAACTACATATTGTACATGTAGTCCTTAGCTAAGTTACAGACTACATGTACAATGGCTATGATGTCTGGACCAAACCTGGTGGGTAATGTGCAGTTAACAGTGTAATGTATGTGGGCTCTCATAATAACCTTTTGTGTACTCTAGACACACAAAGATGGAAACACACAGACAGGAAAAGCTTAGTGCCCCCACGGTTATGAATACAATGAGTACACAACTGGAACTAGTGAGTGGGCAAAAATCGCTCTTTTCCTGTTATATTCTACTCCTTATCCAGAGCAAGAGTGTGGCGATTACAGGCCACCAAGCTTTGCATGGAAGAGACAGAGAGATCATGTCCCACTGACATAAATAGATTGGTGATTCATAAACATTCTCTCTTCTGGATCAAATTCAATTCAGGTTTACATGTAACTGGTTACCAAACCTCCCAAACGGTGCACATGATGACTAATGCCCCGCCAGAAATTGTGGGCCACGCCGGTCAACACACCCATGACAAAAGAGTTTGTTTGTTTGCTTGTTTTTTTTAATAGGAGATACTTAATTTTGTACAGCTTCCTTACAAAGTGCTGGGTACTAATATGTATACTGTGGATGTACTGTATGGGCTGCTCAAGGCTTGAGGGCATTAGAGATGTGCATTGTCCATTGTCTTTTTCTCCTATCTATTGGTGATTCCATACACTGAAACTATGTATCTCCTTAGGGTAAAAGAGTTCCCTAATGCATAGTGAGTGTGCCAGTTCAGGCCACTCTATATGTTTTACTAGTCACATGCTATTGGTCAAGCTTGAATTTCCTTACATGACACATCTTTCAAGTAGTGCTTAGTCTCTTGACACAGCCATTAGCAACATGTGAACAGAATAGAATGAAACAACCACAATCTGCTTGTGTTTGGATGAAAATACTAATTCTTCCTAATGACACATGATACATTGTATTTATTGTTGGGTAGCCAATTAATAGAAATGTACACTGTACGTGCAAGTACCTGGTATGTACTGTAGTTCCTTATTTTGCAAGAGAAATGCTAATAACAAATTAAATCAATTCCTAATTTGTTATACAAATTAGCTTGTCAGCTGCAGCAATTTCCAAAAAACAGTAAGTTCAGGTAAAGATATGCAGCGATACGTACATGTAGATCAACAGTACATGTACATTGTATCTCCCACATCTCTACACTGAAAATTCTGAATTTGGTTTCTGAATACATAAACAATGTTTTCTGTCATTGTCATGAATGATAATTAACTACTGTAAAAGTGGATATTTTCGCGTGACTAATTTTTCGCGGTAGGCAGGGTCAGAAGAGTTTCGCGTGTTTTTAATTCCGCGGAATCAAGACATCACGCACAGGAACGTATGGCAAGCAAAAATATTCGCGTGTTTTTATTTTCGCGCTAGGTTCTGTTGCGCGAAATGCGCGAAAATTTCAACACCGCGAAAATTTCCACTTTTACAGAATACATGTACAGGCAGTGCAGCATCCGGTATCATAAAATGGATTGATATGGATACTAAATACAGTTTGAAATGCTTATCCCACTGATGTCAACAAAATGTAGCTCTAACATGATTAGCAAACTGCCCACATGTATACATACAACATCAGTTTACAAGACATTATGGCTAATACAGACACTGTACCGGTACATAGCAATGCCTTCAGCCACTGTTATGGATACCTTGTCGGCAACGGTACAGTGTACTACACATGTACATATGCTGTTGTTTTTGCGTTGGTTTAAATTTCATGAATTTTGTGAATCACTATTGGACAACAAATTTAACACGTAAAAATGGCACCATACGTTCAGAGGATAATAATGCACATATGATAGCCTCGGGGTCAACTTGCGAAAACATTTTGCACAAAATGTCTGTGACCTCGTTAATCGCAAAAATATCTCAAAATGCAAAAAAAAATAACAGCTTATACAGTACAGCACTCACATACATTGTACTTGTGCTCACAGAATGCTTACATGTATTTATGTAGAGCATTACAATTTCAATTACAATACGCTATAATGTTTCAACATTTCAGTCATAGCATAAACACCAAGAGTTGAGGCTATGACTTACACCTTTCATCCCAACAGTTTTACCATTATTTTGATCTTAATTTCCTACTAGTCTATTGCAGTAATTTAACCAAGCATGTAACCATGACCACAGGATGACCATACAGTACCACTCCCCCAAGTCTGGATCACATGTATACATGTTGAACTTTTCTAGTACATACTCTTACAAACTAACAACCACACGTACAAACAACCTGACAAAGTAGTACAATGTACTGCAAAACCAAAACTCAGTAGTCTCTTAGCAAAACATAACAAAACAACAAAGCACAGAATATGATTTCACGGCATGTGACACACAATAAATTTGCTATTCAATGATGCTGCTGTTTTGCATGACAAGCCCTGTGTTTACAGTTTCTGTTTGCAATTGCAAACATGATCATTAGGGCATCTGTAATGGTTTAGGGAATTTCAGAATGCATTAGCATGAAAAAAAAAAAATCAGGATAGGAAAGCATGTAATGTATCACATAACTGAGATTTGAGAACATCCTCCCTCACAATTACATACCTTTATGTACAATATGTGGGTCAATCATGTGATATCCCTGTACAGTTGTACCAAGGGAAACGAGAACAGAATTGTGCCTTCACTACCTTTGAACATCAGAGAGGTGTCTGATTTGTCCTTCATATAAGAGTACAATGTATGGAGTACGTACAATTGTACATGTACATCACAGAGCATATTACATGTGTACTGTATCCCCCTCCCATCCTCCTGTGATCTGTCCAGACACAGAATTTTAAGCACAATGTATAACAGTATGCAGTAATAGTGGCTCGACATGAATGTCTAAAAGCAGTCTTGTACAAATTATTTTCTGTACTTTCATTTCTGGGCAACAACAATGAGAAATGTGATGACTTGCGTGTATATGCCTAGGAAGACGAAGCAAAGTTATAATTATTTTGTGTTTGTGTGTGTGTGTGTGTGTGTGTGTGTGTGTACAACCTGTGTGTTGATTCATCTAGATGTACCTTGTAAGTCATGGTTTTTCATGTAAGCTGTTGTTGAGTGCTGTAAATGATATTCTCCCTTTTCACATTTTACAAAACTCTAAGGAGGGTGATCCCAAATTTGTCAAAATGATTTAAATCCATCTCTAAAAGCACTGAATACCAAAATGTGAAACAATGTTACAATTGTACACTGGCAATTATTTTGAAAGGGGGCATGATTCCACATGAGACACACTAATAATGAACTAGTGTAAAGCAATCACAATGCTTCAAAAATATGGCTGACTTGAGAAGCAATGCTATTCAGCAAATTCATCTACTTTTAATACATTAAATTGTATATTTGAAAATTAGAATTAAGACTAAAACACTAGCAAACAAAAAAATATCTTGATCATGGGGGAACACAAAATCTTTAGAAGGTCAAATAATCTGCACAATGGACACACTGATCATTCCTTTTAACTAAAATTCCTACAGCACTACTGTACATGGAGCACTGCATGTTGTCATTCTACTTCATTATCATGCTGATGTAAAGTCACTGAAAATTTTATTGAGAATCAGGCAAAGCTGGCACACAATATGCCTAATTATTGAAGTGTACCTGCCTTGACCTTTGTCTTTGACTTATTTCACATGCACCATTGTACATGTACAGTGTACTCTGTTTATTGTACATGTACAACTTGTACCTTTAACCCTATTAATCCCAGAAGCAATCTTAACTTACAAATGGAAATACATCAACCAATCATTAAAACTTACATGATGGAAATACCTGTAGATCTGATTATTATTCTTACTGTATACTAATGTCACTTGATGTGGAAGCAGTATCACATGAACATTTCTATCATGACAAATGGGACAGTCTAAATACACAATCTATTTTGCATTTTATAATTTTTCCAGATTAGCACTTTTTAGCTCTGTTCAGCTCCACTGTCTATACTTGGTTTTGTTTCATATGCTGCTTGATTTACTGCATATGTACACTTGTTGTAGCACAAGAAAAACCCAAGTATCAGAGCACAAGAAAAACCCAAGTATCAGGGACGCAGTCTTACTTTGTAGCTTCCAACCGCATTTCTGTGAGCAGTAGTTTGTTGTCTGCATTTATGTTAGGGTGCTCCTGCTTAACCAAAAAATCTTGTCACAACACTTAAAGTGCAATAAGCATTATATTAAACATTCTTCATTATATTTTAAAGTATGTTATAAGATCAAATGCAGAAGCAAAAGGACAGACTCATTAGCATTCCAAATGTCATGCATCCTTACTTACAAACATGTACAGACAGTATTCAAACGGTCTACAATACACAAACAACAAAGAACCTATTAAAGGTACCAGTGAATGCTAGAGTTCTACACTTAAAATGGACTTATTGCAATACCATTAACAACTGCTGAGTACAGCCCCACATAAAAAAAAAATAAAGAAATGACAAATAGGAATCTACTGGTTATTCTTTCACTCACTACTCTTCGTATGTGCAAGCGCATTCATACATAATTCATACAAGTTTTAATAGTAGGGTGAGCCTACTGTGTATCAGTATTCGAGTCACCTACCGGAATTCAGTCACTTATCACTAATCAAAAGCCAGCAAGTTATACTGTCACAATACACGCACATCACATCATTCACATACTGGCACTGTTGTTCACAGCTGGAAAGTTCCTTAGTCCCCTTCAAAAATCCAACCAAAATCCCAAACTCTGCCGTCAAAAATGCAGAATCTGCAAAACTTTTCCAAAGCGCACACAAATTAAATCCGGTTTTAAGAGTCAGGGTCGCCGAAAAGACGCTAAAAATAAGAAATTTATGCGAAAAAAGAAATACGCCATTTCCTTGCGAGATTACAACTTATCATTAATAAGCTCAGACTAGAGTGTGGTGGTATCTGCAAAAACGCAAAAGAAAAACAAAATCTCTGTACGTGCCTGTGTAGTAACTAAATGTTCAGGGGTTGAATGCAAGTGCAGACTTGCAAGAATTCAGTCTCCAACGGGCGCCGCAACATCCCCGATGCAATTTTGTGCCAATAAGTTACATTGTATGGTGCGTCACATTTTTCAGCGGCCTTGAATGCGCATTGACATTAAACAGGAATATCGCCTGACCGAATTCTGATCGAGTTGATCATATTCTGGGGGATTATCAAGGTGATATGTATTTTGTGAAATTCTACGATGTATTTAACAAAATAAGAATTGAGATAAAAGAAATTGGTAATCATGTAGAAATGCACACCACGCACACCTACCATTTCCTTCCTTAATTTGTCATTGAAAACTTCTTGTGGCTATCAGAAATGTCAAGATGGACCATATCTGACGGTTTCATGAAATTTCATAGTCTATTACAGAAGAAAAGTAGCTAATTTTGACTCAAAAGTACGCCGATCGACGGCTGTGTCAGTGTAGCATGGTGGATGATCGATTATGTGGAAGAGCGATATAACGATGATAATCGATCGTTGTAGTCTGTGATACAGCCGCTTGTTTGGTGTTTAACCACAATAATTACGTCGGCTCGACAGTAAAATGTGGAAGACAGAAGGTGATCTTGATGCGTCTGTTTTTTATTGTTTTAGTTCATTTTCTCCTGCGTGTGACTGTATATCTGTCAAAATTTTTTGCTGACTAAATTATGTAGATTACTGCAATACTAGACAGGTCTAGAAACAAATCCCCATTGCAATTGCTGAATTCAACTTCCTTCTCATCTTTTTTCCTCTCTCTTTCTCTCTCACTCCTATTAAATAGCCTAACCTTTTTCTTCCACTTTTCCTTCAACCTCATTCTATTCCCTTCAACACTATTCAAATTGAATTATTATCAACTTTTGTTATGATAAAATCAATACAATAAAAAAAAAAGAAAAAAAAAGGATGTCTAAATCCTGGTATGAATAATATGTATCAATAATTTAGTGGCAATTAAAACAAAGAACTATCACAATAGCTCACTTGAGTCTTCGACTCAGGTGAGCTAACAATAAGAAAAAAATAAGAAAAAGAAAGTATGGGCTATACGTATTGCACGAGTCAAGTTCGATATTGTTAGTAAGCGGCTAAGGCCAAGTAAAAAAAGAAAGTAGTTTCTCGTCCGGGTTTTTTGAGCAAGGCGATGAGGGAGGTCCTTACTATTTGATATCTTACTATTTTTTCGAGGATTGTCAAAATGAAAGTAATATGTGTTTTTCGTCCGGTAATTCTGAGAAAGGTAACGAGAGAGGGCTTTACTATTTTCTATATCCAATTTACGAAATGAAATATCACTCTGGTAGCTGTGCTATGAGAGACCAGGTCCCAAGTGTATGTCTTGCCAGCACTCTGTGCATTTTCAAACAAATAGATATTATGTACCATACTTGAAATGAAACTTCATGCATGCAGAAATTATACATTTGCTGTTCCTTTCCACTACAGATGTCAAGGGAAAATGACCATCTTAATACTGGTATTTAGTGTTGTAATGGCATTTCTGATACCAGTGTACTTGCAATTCTGAGGTATTGTGCTATTAATTGAAACAGGTATAAAACACTCTATCAACAAATGTACGACTGAAATAAATTCCATGATATTCAAAACGCTGCTTTATTTTTATCGTTGGTGTTTGTGACTTTTTGTGTCCACACAGCTGCGCTGTAGGCCTATCTGCATCTCTTCACAGCACAATTGTAGCACATTGAACTGGAAACTGGTTGGTACAATTGCAGATGGTTGTCAAAATGATACTGATTTGGTATTATAGCATTAAACATTTAAAGATGTTTCTTCATGTTCTAAAAAGACATTCACTCATCATTTGGATGATGAATGATTCAATCACACTACAGGTGATACGACCATGTCCATGAATTTACATCGTAAAGAATAGTTTCCCGCAGAAATACGAGACAAACCAGAATCCGTGGAAAAGTTATTTATTTTGTAGATACACCCATTTAATAATTCTACATTTGCTGGAAAAGCGCATTCATTTTCTCTTCAAAATAGAATACATCACCGTCAGATGCAACATTACAGAGCAGAGTGTTTGGGCCTTACACATTCGAATGTGTTCATGCGTGCGTGCAGACAGCTGACAGACCAGGGGGATAGGGACCCCGACAGCTGCTACAGACACGCATACCCGGCACGGCCACTGCATATGCACTGGCACCGTACCTTCCGACACTGCACACACATGCACATGGTCACAATGACATGAAAATGTATACAGTGTACATACAAACTCGATACAATCCTCACAAGCATTTGTACAGTACAATTCATCCGCTTAAAATATGAGAAACGGGGAAAAATAAGAACAATGCGCTAAATATGCGTGGAATATCAGCGATTGTTCGCAAAAAAATGTTGCCACTATCGCGTTCACGACGTACCGAGTGCGCTGTACATCACAGCACAGCCCAGGCCCGCGCGCCGGCACCCGTCCCACTATAGTTCGACTGCTTTGTGGGTCATCCTTCTTGCCGAGCTCGCAGTGTGAAATGCATGCATGCGTTGTCTATTCGCACTACAGAAGCTACAGCTGTACTAAGTAGAGGACGCAAGGCGTATTTAGAAATGAGAAATCACGATTGGTAGGTGAATTGTTGATATTTTTTTTTTTTCGGTGGCCGAAAAAATAGTAAATATAAAAAAAGTCGATGTGGCAACTGAAATTCGATGCGGGCGGGGAGCGGGCTGGGACGAGAATTATGAATTTCTTGGTATTTTCAGCGCCATTTTGTATTGTATGTGGTGTACATGTGCATGTGGGGATTTCAGCTCTCATGTTTGGATGTGTATTGGTCGATATAGTGAAAGATGACTTCGCTGGTCTGAATCATCTCAAGAGCTTATCCTAACACTTGCTTTTTGACCTTCAGTCTCGTCTCTGGAGTGTCATTTAAAGGAGATATTTTGACAGCTGTTGTTATCTCTCCACCACGTGTTTTGTTTTCACTGTCCCACCTACTGGATTTTGTGTTTGCTGCTCATATTACTTTCATCACTTGTCAACTGTGACCTCGTCTTGCCATGGCAACCATTTCTAACAAGTTTGCCACACTTGAGGATGAAGGAGATACTGATGTGTCTTTCAAGATTAATGAGGTGGTAGAGGGGGCAATGCAGCTTGTCCCTGACCGTGAGGGTGGAAACCGTCAGCTTGTGGGGGACATAGTGAAGGCTGTGGTTGCTGCATTGTTGCCAATGGTGCAGTCCATCGCACATCAACTTGTGAGTGGCCCACAGGTATCCGTGCAGAAGGTGCAGGCCACTGTTCAAAATCATGACAACAGACTGGACGAGGTAGAACAGTATTCTAGGAGAGACAATGTTATCATGCGAGGGGTGCCTGAAAATGATGGCGAGTCTACAAATGCTGTAGTCATCGATGTTGCTGCCAGCGCAGGGGTTGCCGTGTCTGAGGCAGATATCAGCACCAGCCACCGCGTGGGGAGGCCTCAGCCCAATAAAATGAGACCTATTGTTGCGCGTTTCGTACGTCGTGACCTCCGCACTCAGCTCCTCCGTAGTAAGCGTAAGTTAAAGGACTCGGAACAACACAAGGACATAATGATCATGGAGCATCTGTCCCCTGGGCGTGCCAAGCTTCTTCAGGCTGTGAAGCAAGACGAGAACACAGAGAAAGTATGGACAATCGATGGGAAGGTGCATTGCACTCTGAAGAGCGACCCGCACAAGAAGCACATCATTCACGGTCCAGACGACCTCTTCAAGCGTCTAGGATGGAGTGAGGACAAGCTGAAAAAGTCGGGTCTCTTCCTCGACATTTCGACCTAGGAATTACCCGGCCCTCTTTCATCTACAGATTTAACCCAGATCTCATTTATAAGTTTGAATGTTAATGGTTTGCAGAGTAAACTCGATATTGGAATTTTGGACTTACATTTGCAAGCATATGATGTAATCTGTCTTTTAGAGACAAAATCAGACACACCAGATCTGTCTCAATCTCATATTTGCGGTTTTCAGTGTTATAGTATGCCAAAATATTCCAATAAACAAAAGTTTGGTGGGTTTCACGGTATGTGTATTCTGATGAAGAATCATATTTTTAATTGTTCTGAAAGAATTTATGCAACAGTTTCTGAATCAATTTTATGGGTCAAGGTAAATAGTAAAATTTTAGGTTTTGAGTTTATTGTTGGTGCAGTGTACTTGCCATGTGAGGGATCAATTCACCATTCTAATGAAGTTTTTGACAACCTGGTGCAGGATATTATTGATATTAAAAGTAGATATGATGCACCCTTTTGTTTGCTGGGTGATTTCAATGCCAGGACGGGTTTGCTTGATGATTTTTTAGATGTAGAGGATGTGTTGACAGATCAGACTGGATTAGGCTTTTGTAATGATGCCTCTTATATGCATGTAACTACTGATGGCCTAGATATTCCAACTACTCGTTATAATACTGATGTCCATGTAAATAATAATGGAAAGTCTGTTATTGATGTGTGCCAAAGTTTTGATCTCAGGATTGTTAATGGAAGAATAGGGGAAGATCAGTCTGTCGGAAAATACACATGTTTCAACAAAAATGGTGGTTGTAGCACCATTGATTATGTTATTGTATCTCGCCAGTTATTTTCTAGCATTACACATTTCAGTATTGATGTATTTGATAAATGTTTGTCAGATGTTCATTGTCCTGTCAGTGTGACCTTGCAATCGGAAAATTCTAAATCTGCTGTGACTGTCGACACTGTTTTTAACAATTCTCAAAACGCTGCAGTAGGCAACGCAGTTTTAGATTCACAGCCTAATGAAAGTCAACGTTATTTATTATTCCAGTGGAGCAGTGACAGCGCTGCAATATTTAAACAGAAAATCAAGGACTCGGCTGAGCTAATGTGTGAAAATGTGGAATGTTTAGATGGGAATGCAAATCAAGATAGTATTGATTTTTGTTACTCACAATTATGCAATATGTTCGTCAGTGTTGCACAAGATGTGGGCATTTGTAAGTGGAGACAATCTCGACATAATATAAACACAAATGAGACTGTCAATAAGGATAGAAACAACCATCAGCCTTGGTTTGATGCAGAATGTAGAGCTGCCCGTCAGGAGTATTTGAATGTTAAAAATCGATTAAAGAGGAAGCTTAAATTTCTGGGCAGGTCAGGGGCTACTTGTCTACTGAATCATTATGAGTCTACAGGAAAGCTTTATAAGAATTTATTAAGACATAAAAGAAGGACATTTCATAGAGATTTGAATGAATCTCTCCGTTCATTACAGGCATCAAATCCGAAAGAATATTGGCAATTACTCAACAGTAATAATGAACGCAAAGTAAAGAAAACAGGAAATGTTTCATTAGGGGATTTTGTTAATCATTTTAGTCGTTTAGGTAATAGCCAAGATGACCAGCCCACAGGCCTGGAAGATAGTATGGGTACTTCAGAAATTGTTGAGGCAGATGGTCCCTTGGATGCCCCAGTCACTTTGGAAGAAGTGGTACTAATGATTAAGAAACTTAAAAATTCAAAAGCTTGTGGAAAAGATTTCATAAGAAATGAATTCCTTAAGAATTGTCCCGTAGAGATGCTTCATGTGTTGGTAAAGTTTTTTAATGTGGTACTGGACAGTGGTATTGTTCCAACTGAATGGTGCATAGGGATTATCATTCCTATTTTTAAGAATAAGGGTATAGACACAAATCCTGATAATTATAGAGGAATAACTCTTCTCAGTTGTCTAGGAAAACTTTTTACTTCCATTTTGAATCATCGAATCTCAGAGTTTTTCGAAGCAGCTAATATGTTAGGTGAAGAACAGGCTGGCTTTCGTTCTAATTATTCTACAATTGATAATATTTTTGTTTTGAAGACTATAATTGATGTTTATCTGCAAAATAAAAAACGCTTATACTGTGCATTTATTGATTACAAGAAAGCATTTGATCTAATTGATAGATCATGTTTATGGTACAAAATGTTGAAGATGGGGCTTAGGGGTAAACTGTTTACTGTCATTAAGAATATTTATGAAAGTGCTAAATCATGTGTGGCGGTTAGGGGGGAGATGTCAGAGTTTTTTACTTGTAACATTGGTGTACGACAGGGTGAAAACCTTTCCCCGCTTTTATTTGCCATTTATCTGAATGATTTTCAAGAATACATAAGAAATTCATATGGTGGACTTAAATATTTGGAAAGTGAGATTTCTTACCACCTGGATTCTGATAATGTCAAAAAAGCTTTAAATCTTTCTTGTTTACTTTATGCAGATGACACAATAATTTTAGCAGAAACTCCGGAGGAGTTGCAAAAAGCTCTTGATGCTGTAGATAGTTATTGTCAGACATGGCACTTGACTGTAAATGCAAGCAAGACTAAAATTGTTATTTTCTCCCGTGGGAAGGTTAGAAGAATTCCTGAATTCGTTTATGCTGGTGATCCACTTGAGGTTGTAGATGACTTTGTGTACCTTGGAGTTAAATTCAATTATAATGGTAGTTTTAAAAAGGCAATTTCTAAACAAGTCACACAAGCTAGAAAAGCACTCTATAGCATGTTGGTCAAGGCTAAAAAGTTACAGCTCTCTGTGGACACACAGTGCCACCTATTTGATCATCTTGTTTTACCTGTTTTACTCTATGGTTGTGAAGTCTGGGGTTATGAGTGCATAGACCAAATTGAAATTTTCCATAGGAAATTCTTAAGAAAAATTTTGCTTGTGAACAAATGTACTCCTGATTGTATGGTTTATGGTGAAACTGGACGTGGAGTAATTTTGAACCATATTAAATGTCGAATGATTGGATTCTGGTTGAGATTAGTCAAGGGAAAAGAAACCAAACACTCATGTACAATTTTCAAATTTCTTCTGCATTTACAAGGAGACATACACTCCCCGTCAAAATCACAATGGTTATTATCTATCGCAAATACTTTTTATTATGCAGGGCTAGGGAATGTGTGGTTAGCACAAGGGGGTGGATTTAGTGCTGCATGGATTTCACACACCTCAAAAGTTAGACTTTTTGATATGTTTATTCAAGAGTGGAGAGCAGCAACATGGTCAAATAGAATCTGTACAAATTATAGAATGTTTAAGGATAATTTGATGTTAGAGAAGTATTTACAAGTCTTGTGTAAGAAAGATTATATTACATTAAGTAAATTCAGATGTAGATCTAATGGATTACCCGTTAATAAGGGCAGGTTTGATGCAAGCCTGACAGATGAATTGCATTGTACTATTTGTTCATCCAACGATATAGGGGATGAATTTCATTATATTTTTGTTTGTCCCTTTTTCAACAAAGAGAGATTATTGTATTTACCAAGTAGCTTGACGGCCAGTAGACCAAGTGTATTACATATGGCCAAATTATTCAATTCAACTAATGCTTGCCATTTGAAAAAACTAGCCAAATTTGTCAGAATTATTATGTTTCAGTTCTCTTCAATACCAAAGAAGAAAGACAGTATTTTTGTAGAAAGTAAAGTAGATGTGAATGTTTGTACACGTAGTGGTAGAGTAGTTAAACGTCCTTTACGCCTTGTTTTGTAAACATATTTATTTATATCTGTTATTTTCACACGTACATGTACATTATCACCTATATTTTTGTATTCATACATTGTAAATATGTTTGTACTCTCATACCCCGAGAGGGGGTCGATAGAGTCAATAAAATCTTACAAATCTTACAAATCTTACAAATCTTGAAAATAGTAAATAGTAAAAAAATCGATGCGGCGGCCAAAATCGATGCGCGCGAGGACGAGAAACTGGTTTCTTTTTTTACTTGGCCTAATTAGAGACTACCAGAATCGATTATAATCGTTGACATCGTTCTCTGCTCAAACGGTGCACTATACTTATGTTGGAGACTATCATCTTCGAGACTGACATACTTTTCAACTCCCATTTCTCATTTTTCTTAGTAATCTTACCTTTTTGGCTTTCTAATCTAATTCCATGAAAACTCTCTGATATAGTTCAATTTAGCATCTCCAATAGCTGCACAAAATTTGATTGACAAACGGTGAAGCGAACGGTAGGTGTGCATTTCTACATGATTACCAAGAAATTTGATATACTTAGGAATAGGATACCCCCCTACATTTTTGTAGATATGATTTTATATGTATAGTATGGTATCATTATACTATAGAAAATGACTGCAGAAATGACCGAATACAGGGGCTGAGGGTTTTACCCTCTATGCTAACGTTAGATTCCACAAACGTACAACTGCAGCTGTAAAACTTTAGGTGATCAATCCAGCCACTTCAATCTGTATTAAGATTCAAAATGTTTTTGTCTTACCATGCAAAGGTACAGTAACATGCCTAGGTTCTAGATTTCTAACTAAATTTTGAAGTGCATTTGACATTTCTAATTGCTAATTGGCCTTTGTAAATTTCTACGTCAGTCTCTTGGCCTTGCATCAGGTGGTTTCATGTTAAAATTCAGAAAACTAGTTTAGAATTCAAGAATGGGAGAGAGACACCCCAGTGCAAATTATTACCCATAGACATAGTCATACATAATTCAGACATAAGACGGCAGCTTCCACTCTACAGAAATTCAAACTGAAATGAAAAGAGTGAAAATTTTACACTCATTTTGTGCGTAGTTGTGCGTAGTGTACAAAAGCGGACGGCCCGCAGTGGGCGAGCTCTCCTTTCTCCAGTGAGAATACACGCTGTTGGATGGTCTCTGAGTATGACCAGCTGAGCGGGTCGCTGCTGATACTGCTCAACTTGCGCTTGCTGTATTATCGCAGCGCAAGTGCCGAGGCCCGAGTGCATGCATGTTGCTTGTGTTGGCCACTTCCTGTTGCCATGGGCGGTAGACTGATCAAATATACCTGCTTTATGAGTACAAATACATCAGATCATGGCGTAAATTGTTGAAATCCGACATCATGTCTCTACTACTTGAATTCAAGAAACCTAAAATATCAATGCTTTCAAATTCTGAACATTATAAACGATAGTACGTTACCTGAAAGTATAATTCCTCCATTGAAAATCACGTACGATTCATCGACCCGTTGTTCGTCTAGTTCATAATTACGTCACTTCCGGCATACGAGCCTTATTTTCATGGTACTGCGCGTGCGCGAAGGCTGATAAAAATGGCCGCTAATTTTGAAGTTCTTGTTTACACATCGACGACGACCCTAACAAATGTCTCATTGTAGAAGCTGATATCCAGCAACAGACATCACGATGGCCGCAGGGGACCAGTATCTCCTTGTCGTATCTATCATTAATGGTAAGATATAGATAATTGAATGGATAGTGTATTATTTGAACTATTCCGGTGGCGTTTACTCGGCAAGATCACAATTCGTCAACACGACAGTCCCAGATGTTCAGTTTTGTGCTGGTGAATGACGAGACCTGCATCTGAGAATGGAGATTGTTTCTTTCCTTTACCCTAGGCCTAATTTAACTCTAACAATAGTATTCATGGTCCTGATCCCCCATGATTGCATGTAAAGATAGCGTTGTAGAACTAGAAGGCTGTTCGTCACGTTCGTGAATCTTTTCCTTATCAAATAGAACGTACGCGTCTACGACGTCGACCATTGACATTGTCAGCTGATTGTCGACGGTCAAGTTTGTCTAGGTCTAGACTAGACACTCTAGTTCTAGTCTACTCTAACTGTTAGAAAGTAACTAGAAAATCTATAGCTAGATTCTAGATCTAGACTCACAGCCTAGTACTAGTAGAGTAAATTTAATTTAGATCGTATCACTGCACCGGACTTTTTTTTTTTTTTTTTTTTTTTTTCGTGGCTTTGAATTCCGTACTCAGAGGATGAAACTTTGGCTAAGATAGAATAACCAACACCACTTAGCTTAGCCTACTCACAGACTCCTGAAAATTACGAATTCAGCCAACTTTTGTTAATTTTTTGCTCCAGTTTTTAGAAAATATGCTTCAAACATACCCCTCTGAAAAAAAGTTGTCTTTTTGCGCGATGCAAAATCGCATTGTAATTAATACCGGACACGTTGTTCATAACGGAATAATCGACGTCTTTTGCACCTTGTCCTTGCACCAGAATCGCAATTCATACCCATGATTCACCGTAGACATTCCTACCGAGGGTAGGACAAAGTCAAAAGAAAAATTCGGCAAATGAAATGACGCTCAAATGTTGTATTTTACGGTAAAAATGTCTGACATGAACATTTCGAACAGTTCATGCGATGAAATCATGTGAAAAATTGATGTCTGCTTCTAAACTAGATTCTAGCGTTTTTAACATTTTTGTGTCGCATTTTTCACGATTTCGGTCCATACAACGCTCTGTGAGGCTAGTCTACGAAGCAAGCCCTGCGTGTATTGAATGTCATCAGTACGCAGAAATGTGCGTGTCCTGTAATACCATACCTGTAATATATCCTAAAAGCCCCAATATTCGGCTGGCCTTCCAAAATCCGGACAGTACTTGTCACTTATCACAAGCCAGCAAATTCTACTGTCACAACAAACGCATATCACATCGTTTCACATACTGGCACACTCGTTCACCACAGGATAGTGCCTAAGTCACTTCCAAAGATACATCTAAACTCACAATTTTTCGCCACCAAATATGCAGAATCGGCACAACCTTTTCCAAAGCATGCGCGAATTAGATCCCGTGTTAAGAATTAGGGTCGCTAACCGCTAAAAATTGAAAAACTACAACGTTCTGTTGCGAGAAAAATGTAAAAGAAAAACGAAATATCCGTACGTGCCGATGCAGCTGCAGTGAACAAATTTACAGGGGCTGAATGCAAGTGCCGAGCCACCAAAATTTGGACAGGAACGGGTGCTGCAACGTCCCCGATGCAACTTTGTGCCAACAAGGTATGGCGCGCGCTCATTTTTCACCGGCCTTGCAAGCGTATTGACATTGAACGCGCGTAGTGCCTGTCCAAATTTTGGAGACGCTGTCTGAATTTTGAGGAATTATCAAGGTGATAATATTTGGGGATTTTGTGAAATGTTATGATGCATTTAACAAAATCAATATTGGGAAAAAGTAGTTTCATATATTTAATATACATTGTGTAATGTTATAGATATAAATTTTGTTTGTATTATTTGAGTTGAACAAATATTGGTGGTTTTACTCTTTGTACCACGCAAAGGTTGTTTCGAAAAACAAAGGAAGAATGGGGGGTATGGAAATGATCTTGTAGGAAAACATATTTCACGACCATGGGATCAATCTGGAAGTGAGCAAGTGCACAATGGGTATAAATTAAATATGGAATGTATATATAGTTTAAAAGTAAGCCATTTGCTGGTAAAATAAGACACTTAGAGGCGCTTAAATTTGTGTTTCTTTTTTCATCGTACAGAGACACCACTCTGTTGACTCAGGGCGCTCCCACCTGTGTGGAGGAGCGCCACATGTGAAATCTGCTAGACCTAACATCATTAACTAGTGCTAATTCTATCTCCCAAACAACTGCCCTAGATCGTGCTCCTCCACTGCACCAACAGTCAGATTGATGCAAGCGATACAGATCAAAATTATTGATCCCAAAAAAGCCCTACTTGGTACTTTGTACTTGGAAGTTATCCTCCAAAAGACCCCAAGTGGAGTTTAAACTGGAGTTAGCAGCAGAGGGTGGACTCAATCTGAGAAAACAGGTGGCTGAGTTAACTTGAGAACTTTGAGGAAGGCTATTCCATGTCCTTGTGGTCCGAGGGAAGAAAGAGTTCCTACAAAGTGTATATACTGTGTTGCTAACTGGTACCTCAAACTGATTTGAATGCCTCTGTCTACTTCTATCTGGTTTAGGATGAATGTGATCTGTATCCCTGTGGAGCATCTTGTGAAAACGGGATAAAATTTTTTTCCCCCCTGTCTGTGTTGGAGTGAGTTCCATTTGAGTGAACTAAGGAGGTACATTGTAGGTGACACTTGCTTCCTTAACACACATGTTTGTAACAAAACGAGCTGCCTAGGACAGGTCAGGTGTTGCCACTGGCAAACTATCACAAAGTTTATGGTGACGAAACAAGTGATGACGCCTGGTTAAAGTCGTTATATTAAAAGATGTAGTCGTCACTGTTTAATTTTAGACTCATATTGAGGAATATGGATTAAAATGCCAAAAATTTCATTCCTTTTCCAAAACACACAAGGATCTAAATTTTGCTCCCAGGCTCAGATTTACTGTATGTAGCCATGTCTATATTGTAATGTGTACATTACGTGGGCGACCATTGCATTAGCATGAACTGTGCACTTACATTAATACATCGTGTATATCATTCTCGACAGGATCCATCACTCTGAATGTAGTGTTAAGGGGACTAGTGAGTGTCCCGTGCAGTATTCAGGCAGATTGTGCTTATAATAAAGGTGCAAGTCACAGACTGCAAGTGTCAGTTACAGTTCACTGTCGACATGAACACTGAGATAGATATATTTTAATTAGAACTTATTTTCTAACTTCTAATCAAATTAGTTGAATCGAGTAGCTTGTGAGTGTTTTGATCTAGAAGTTTTCAGGCTGCATCTCTATAGATGCATTCTTCATTTGGTTCATAGGCATTCCCATCCATTAACATTCCTGTGGTGTTAGTGTTGACATAAGTTCATAAAGGCCTGGCTGTTGGCTAATTTGATTTACAAAACTTATGTGCCCCTTTGTTTCTCCATCTAGATATATTTTGTCTGGGTATGGTAATAAATAAACATTTGAATAAATTTTCCTTTTTGTGTGTGTGTGGTGCGGTTTACTGAGAACTTGGGCATGTAAATTGCTACTCAGGGTTTAGTACTTGTCCTTCTTCCTTTTCTTTTTTTTTGTCTTACATGCTTTCTCCAAGTTAGATATAAAAGAATTGAGTGACAGATGTGCTTTTTACCATATAGTCTGCGGGATTGACCCTGTTCCATAACTGATAACACAGTGACAATACACTGTGAAAAGACATTTGCCTGTAAATTAACACAGAGTTTGTATCTGTGTTTCACCTTGCTTTATTTACAATATGTTCTCTAGTTCAAGATTTCTATTTCTTGTTCTGTAGTTAAAGAACTTGCTTGGGCGAATATCTTCTTGTCTAATTATAATCTTGAATATTTGAATCTGATCTGCTCAGTGTCTATGGTAACTTAGAGACTGTAATCTAAGTTTGGCTAACCTCTGTGAATATCTGTGATTTCTGAAGCTAGGTATGGAGTACTAGGTATGGTATGTTGCTTGTCTTTGCACTTTCTTAATCCTTTGTGAATCCCTCTTCAAGCAAGGGTGCCATATTTGGGAGCAATAGTCCAATGATGGACGTACTATAGATTTGTGGAGTTGGATAAAGTTTTATGAATTAAGGGAAGAAAACAACAAGTCTTGATGATTCCAATCTTGCAATTTGAGTTTGCCACTACTTTGTCCAGTGAGCTGAAAATATGAACTGGCTGTCATTTGTGACTTCCAGATTCTGTTCAGTGGTAGAGTATGAGATTGGGGATCTTTGAGATGTAAGACTGTAGTCTAAGCCTGGGTTATTCTTCCCATAGTGGACAACTTGCACAGGTCTATCTTTGTGGAAGGGGAGGGAAGCTGCCATGTATCTGCCCATTCATTCAGATTCTTTAGCTTGCCTTCCAGAGCTGCGTGGTCTCTGGTGTTGTTTACTAATGGGTAGAGTTTAGTGTCATCAGCTTGACTGTTCTCATTGGCGAACCGATGGTATCCAACATGCCGTTGATGTAAATGAGAAATAACTCTGGATCAAGGATACATCCCTGTGTTATGCCATTTGTTACTTTTGTTGGTGTAGATGAAGTACCATCAAATACAACTTGTTGTCTGCAATTTTGCATTGAGGACTTGATCCAATTCTGTAGTTTTCCTTGAATACCAAAGGCATGGATCTCAGTTTAGAGTCTTTTGTGGTGGACACTATCTAAAGCTTCTGGGATGTCTAGACTCATAGGTAATAACAATCTATGGAGTTGTTATTACCCAAAGCTTGTGCCCAGTCTTGTTATATCACCAGTAAATGAGTGATACAGGATCTTCCCTTTCTGAAGTTATTTTGAATAGATGCCCCGTAGCAGTGATTTCATCTCAGAAGATTTTTTTCTATGAGTTTGCCAATAGTACAGCTCAGACTGACTATATGTGACCCGCTACAACAAAAGGATCCTAAAGTCGGGGGATGACAATTTTCTGAAAATGACATGACATTATTTCCTTACTCTTCTACTTTAATTTCAAGTATAGCACAACTCATAAAAGTACTCTGTTGCGGAGATATCTTAATTAGCGCATGTCAAGTGGTTGAGGAAATTAGAGTTTCGAGAAAAATGCCTTCAAAGTTTTCCTTCCGACGCTATCATGACAATAGAAGGCATGCTCCTAGCGACCTCTGCGATGTTTATTCAAGCTTAGCGGCAGCGATCTACGCACGACCAATTAGTAATCAGGATGCCAAGCACTGACCAATAAGGTCACTCTCTCGTTGCTAGGGGCAGAGTCTAGCTGCGGCGCTGAATCCAAATCTTCGGATACGTTTCTGTTACATTGAAAGTCGGAAAATCATGGCCCAGAAAAACGTTGATTTCTTGCCTTTCCTTTGATCATTTAGCTTTGAAATTTTGTCAGATGATAGACAAAACAATAGACTACAAAATTATGCCAAAAACAGAAATCCGGTTGTTTTGACTAATTTTGATGGTGTGACTTCAAACTCGATTTCCTCGGTTCAGCTGTCAGCGACTTTAAGATCCTTTTGTTGTAGCGGGTCACATATAGATGATGGTTTCGTGGGTTTCATTTGTCACCTTTTTTTTTTTTTTAATAGTGGTGTTACATTTGCAGTCTGCCAAGATGCTGATACAATACTAATTATTGATTCATTTAAAAGATCTGAGTGTGGTTGGATGAATACTTCCGCCAAGTGCTTGGTTACCATGTACATGATTGTGTACTCACTCTTGATGTGGCGGCTTAGAGCAGTTTAATTTGGAAAGGCACTTGTTAACCATTTCTGGATGAAATATGGTATTGTCTAGAGTTGTCTCAAAAGATCTGTCTTTACACAACTTAGGCGTGCTGAATAAGTCCTCATGTGTAAAGACTGTAAAGAAAAAAAAATTCAAAACAGTTTTTTCATGACCTGATTTAGGAATGGGTCCACCCTGTCCATTTTACCAGTTTTTTTTTTTTTATTTATTTTTTTTTTTTACTTGCTTTGATTAATTTCTAGTTTTGTTTGAATTTGTCAGTAGAGATTGCATTAACAGGTTTGTCAGGAACTTTGTCCTGGAAAAAACTATATGGACTCTTTCTTCAATTTAGCTAAAATATTTTATTTTTTTTTCGGGGGGGGGGGGTGGGGCTGACTTGGCAGAAGAAAAAAAAACACAAACTGTTGAAGCGCTGTCAGTATTATCAAATCCCTTGCATATTTTTAAAATGAAGATGAGCTGAGCTTTTTGCCTTCTGATTGCCAGGCCCAAGGTTAACAACTTATTAACGATTTCATGAGGCTTCGAGTACATATATCCCAGTTACCATACCATACCACCATACCCAGCCACCATAATTAGATTATTAATGTATAATTGTTGTATGTTTCCCCACCCAGCTAAAGCAGTCACATTAAATGAAGCACCCTAACCTTTTCAATGATTATCACACTGCGCAGGGAGAAAATTTCCCAAACGGCCCAGTCAGGAGCTTGTGGTGGAGTCCAAATTCGATGGCGAGCTTCTGGCCACAGACCCGGTGCAGCACAGTGAGTCTCCGGAGTTCCACACCGAGCTGGCATGGGAGCTTAGCAGGAAAGCCCTACACCAGCACCGACTGCAGCGCACCCCTGTCAAACTCCTCTGCTACGCTGTGAGCGTGCAGACCAAGTCGAGGGAGAGCATAGGCTACGTTCTGCTGGACCTGAGATCTGCGGCCATGAAGGAATCATCGCCAGCCAAGTTACCGACAGTGAGAGCTCTTCTTCTCTCCCTCTTCCTTTCTATTACTTCGTGTTTATTCCTCATCTCTGCACTGTGTTATTAGACCTGTATGCTACTCTTTGTGGGGATACACACAGCAACCACAGGATTATCATATTCTCAGTAAGATTAAGAATATTAACAGAAAAAAAGAAGAAGAAATTTATTGCATTGTTAAACAGACAGCTAGCACTTAAAGATAATAAAAAGTTCTGGTACCTCAAAAAGTGTCCTTGAATTTCCTTGTCTTAGTTTGTGTTTCAGGTTAAAGTACCTTTCATATAACTAACACTGTGAGACTTACTCGCCCCAAAGTGCTCTCATGTCTTAGTAATCATGCAATTAACTGCGACCAGCAGTCCCATACTCATAGTGTAATCGGGCTTCGCATTGTAGCATTCAGGATCATGACAGATTTAGTATCGCAGGGTAAATGTTAACTTAAAATCCCATAAATTCTTCAATTTGAAGACTTACCAATTAAGTTGAAGTATTGAAAACAGGCTTTGGGCAACGTTTGGTTCTGCCTATAGTCCCTTTCTGTTCGAATTGATGACTGAATGTGACTCGGTCGACAGGACCTGAGGAGAGCTACATACAGTACACTGAATACCACAGCCAGTGCATGCGAACACATCACATGCAGCCCGCACACAAATTTCAAATCCATGAACGGATAAGATGTTTGTGTGCGCATATGCATGCGCTGGCCATGGTATCCAGTGTATGTAGCTCTCCCAAGGTCCTCTCGACCGAGTCACATTCAGTCATCAATTCGAACAGAAAGGGACTATTGACAGAACCAAACGTTGTTCGAAGCCTGTTTTCAATACTTCAACTTAATTGGTAAGTCTTCAAATCGAAGAAATGTTTGGATTTTAAGTTGACATTTACCCGCGATACTAATTCTGTCATGATCCTGAATGCTACAATGCGAAGCCCCATTATGCTATGCGTATGGGGCTGCTGGTCGCAGTTAGCTATGCGTACAATGGGCTGCACCGGGCTGCACACTGCTGGTCGCAGTCAGTGGTTTCGTACAATATTTGTCGACGCTGTACAGCGTTGGCTCTGGTACGAAACCATTATTGCATGATTACTAAGACATGAGAGCACTTTGGGGCGAGTAATTCTCACAGACAACGTACTTTAACCTGAAACACAAACCAAGACAAGGAAATTCAGGGAAGCTTTTGAGGTACCAAAACTTTTTATTATCTTTAAATCTTGGGGACAGAAATACTGAAGGGTGATAGGCCAATAATCACCAGAGAAAGTTGTTTTTCAGGGAAAGCAGTTGAGATAAAGTCAATCAAAAGATGATGAAAATCAGACAGGATTTGATAAAGTTGTTAACACTAACAGTTAGTAGTGCTCACATGATGTCGAGTGTGACATCCCGGATGGTGTAAATAGTACTGCACTTGATATACCACAAGCAGAGTAAGTTCAGAAATGTGTCCACCGAGAAAACATTTATGCTACGAAGCATCATGCTGCAAACAAATGATGGGTACTATTTGCGGGTGGCAACAGTACAATGATTTTAATCTCTTGCTCATGTGCTTTCCTTCACCACCCCACTCCCCACCCAAATCAAGTGACAAGGAGTGTGTCATGAATGGCTAAACATTATACTACATATACATGTTACTACTATGTGGCATTGTATAGCCAATATGTGGGACTCTTGTCACCACTTTGGCTCTTGATAGCAGGTGCACTAGTTTCAGTACATACTATAGTTGAATTTTATAGTTGATTTGTGTTCAATGCTGTCATCACACTGGGAAGTGTAAAGAGGCACAGTGTCACTGAAGGAGGATGTTAACAGGCCCACTACAACAACATTGAAATATGACAAGACATGATACTATCTGCCTTTTGTTCCTGCATGCAGTGGGTGATTTCAAGTTCGGTGCTAATGCTAGTGCTAGCTGCCAGCCAACAGCATTAAATCGAGCTCCAACACCGATGGTCGGATTAACGAGGCGATACCGGTCACAATTATCGATCACCAGCACTAGGTGTTCGAATCACAGCACCGCGAACTCCACGGGAATTGCGCGACGAAAAAAGTGATGGCGCGTGATTACAGTCAAATATTAAAAGATGTAGCCAAAACTGCTTAGTTTAAGACACACAGTGAGGAAGACGGATTAAAATGCCACAAATTTCATCCATTTCCAAAAATACAACTATCTTAATTTTGCTCCCAGGCTCAAATTTATATAGCCATGTCTGGAGTGTTCGTGTTCTTTACGTAGGCGACCACTGCATTAGCATAGACTTTGCACATAAACGTGCATCTATTACGGAAGTGAATACGGGTCTCGTACGGCAACGCTAACACCGGCACCGAACTTGAAATGAAGAAAATGC
Source organism: Diadema setosum (assembly GCA_033980235.1). Lineage (NCBI taxonomy): Eukaryota > Metazoa > Echinodermata > Echinoidea > Diadematoida > Diadematidae > Diadema > Diadema setosum. The sequence goes on from CM067063.1 coordinate 20,801,492, forward strand.
TCATCCCTAGGGGCTAGTGTTAGACAATGGGGAAAAAGCACGTAAATTGCTCACACAAACAGCGGAGCTCGGTTCAGCAGACGACATTCAACACTGAGCCCAGCACCAACTACCGGAAATACGTCATAATTTTGAGGTCAACTCCCAACACTGACGTGATTTCAAGTTCGGTTTTATCGCTGGTGCTAGTGCTGAGATAGCACTAGCACTAGCACTAGCACTGAACTTGAAATCACCCACTGTCTCCTTGCTTTGCTTTGCAGTCTGGCAAGTGGTATACCCTCCTCAATACCAAGTATCACCGTCACAAGCCAGAAATACATGTGGGCATTTCATTAGAAGTGGATGCCCATGCCAGCAGGGATGAGAGTTTCAGAGCCAGGGCGGCGCCACCACGGCGCGGACAAGGTAAGTCATTCTCTATTTCATTTTTTTTTTGCATTAATTGTGTGAAATGAAAGTCTTTGTCAGGACTTTGATTTCATTTGTAATCTCTGAATTAGTGCATCTGTATCGAGATCCCCAATGCAGGAGACCTGTAAATAACCAAATGAGAACCTGCTGTGAGATGATGGCCATTTTCTCTGAGTTATTTGCAAGTTGTGAAATCATGATGATGTCAGAAATGCTCTTAAAGGTAGGGGATACCTTTTACAGACCTCCCAAAATGCAGCAAAACATTAAATATGAACCTCAGGGGACTTGCTTAGGCCACTGCTTAGAAATTTGGAAGTCAACAGTTATCTAAAATTTGAATAATGCACAAAACTCAACTACTCAGTAGTTCTGTGTGTCAGCCACACTTAAGCCTTTTTGTTGTATTCTTTGTGTATTTGTGATCTATAAACACAAATCTACAAGTACAAGAGCTGATGTGATAACATATAGAGTGTGTGGCAAGAATGTATATAGAAATGTTTGTAAGTGTTGATGAACTTTCTTCACAAAATATACATGATGGACACACATGCAGTACAAGGGCCTGCAAAGGTAGCCTAGTAATGTACTGGAATTTACGGTGAGCCCCGAAAACAATTCAATTCAAAATCTAACGGTCAAAAAAATATACTAAATGTTACCTTCCACTTTCAATACTTTATGGGAGTTTCTAAAATGATACTCTCTTCAACATACCATTGTATTTATACAACTCTTTATTTAAGGCGTGCAAATGGGATTCCCTACCTTTAAGAGAGGAACCTGCAATGAAAGTTGTATGACATTAGATTTCTGATTGTTTAAAATTTTGATCTGACTGTGTATCCTAAGTTGTCACATTGTTTATTAGTGCTGCTTTAACTCTCTCTCCTGTCTACTGTAAACCAGCATTGCCAGTGGCATTCAGCGCATTTTGTAGGGGGAAAAAACAACTTTTAAAAGCATTTTACTTTTGTGAATCTTGGTTTCTGAGATTAACAATTCTGGTTTTATGTTATTTTGCTGTATCAGCATACTGCTTATTTAATCGGAAATGGCAATGTATAAAGTTATTTGATGCTCTGTGATTATTTGTACGATGTTGTATGCCCACCTATTCATTCCTCAATGAAATCTTTCCCCTTCTGCAGTATCATACAATGCTGTGTGTGTGTCATCCTATTGATTTCTATATCTTCAGCAGTTCCTTTGAAGCCAGAGGAGACAGCTCAAGTGCCCAAGATAGAGCCAGAATCCCTCTCTCCACGGCTGAACAACGAGGAAGGGTTCTACCAGATTGGACCAGCCGACACCTGTAGGGAAAGCTTTGTCCTCTCGGTCACCATAGCCTTTGCTGCGAACCTGTCAAAAGTATGCTTGTTTGTGTGTTTGTGTGTGTTTGTATGTATTTATTGAAGGTTGTTTTTCTGCAATGAGATGTACTCAGAATTTATTGTGTAGATCCTCATTGTTGTCATTAAAGCAAAGCATTTTTTTATTGTTAAAATGTGTGAACTAAAAATCACATCATGAGGAGACATTTGGAATGATCATTTGATGTCTACTAAATTTCATCACTTTAGATTCAAGTAGACATTGATAATGGTTGAGACTTCTGCCAGTGTTGCTTTGCAGAGTAGAATATCAAGAGAAAAATGACATCTAAACTTTAGTGACAAATTGACTTGCATGTTCTTTTATCCTTTTTTTTCAGTTTCGTTCTTGTTGTCATTTGCTATGTAATAATGACATTGGTCTGATTCATTTCATGAGATACTTCGACAAAAGGTCCAGCCCAGTAATGGCTTTAAAGGGCTTTTAACCTGTTTAGGACAGGCTGATTTTGCTACAGCACGCATTTCCCATAAACACTTGCCCGAGTATACTCTGGACTCATCCTCAATGGGCTAATAATCTTAGTACTTGTATATTCAAAATAGCCATGGAACATGAAATAAGAAATAAACTTTACATGATATAATGCAACAAAATGACTGACATTGGATACATGAGAGAAAGATGATACTGTAAAGCCATGAACATTTGCGACTTGAAACTTTTGCATATTGGTGAATTGCCAACTACATGGTATGTAAAAATTGTGAGTATACTTCATTAACTAATAATACAAGAATTTGTTGAACATGTGATGCTGATTGATGGAAAATACACAACAAAACTGAATGCGCACTTCTATATATACATGGTTAATAAACAAAAACAACTAAAAGAATGTGCACTACTAGTAAGGGTATTAGTATGAGTACTTGTATGGTGTGCAGCAGTGTACTAGCATTTAATGCATTGTGAAGACAAAAACTTTAACATGCATTTTACTTTCGCGAATCTTGGTTCCTCATGAATGCCGTGAAAATATCATGCATGCAAAAATGTCTTGTTTTTCAGTACTATTTTGTTTCATTTATTTCCAAATGTTTTCATGCAGTTGATGCCTACAGACACACCACTACCAGCACACCATGAGGGTTTCTTCTTCTTTTACTCGTTGCTTGGCAACCACGTGACCAACGACAGCTTTCGGGACATCCTGAACCCAGTGTTTCCTGCGGAGAGAGCGTCCGTCAGAATCAAGAGTAGCGTAGACACGTTACGGGCGTTCTTTCAGCGAGAGCCTTTGCTTCAGGTAAGGACATGTTGAAAATAATGTGGGGATATGGTTCCAGAACATATGATAGGCAATTTCCTCAAATATTTTAGATACAGGAATTATCAAACTTGCGGCTGCATGTAAGGCATGCTAGTGAGGATATATTCCATAATATTACAATGCTAATACATATTTTGCATATTTCAGACGCCAGACTGCCCATTGATGGCATTTATTAGCAAATGACATTCCCAATGATAGTTTTGACAAATCAAGACTGAAAATGGACATTTTGTGATTGTCTGTAACAAGGGATTCTAATATCCATCATATCAGAGCCAGCAGTATGACAGTGTGAGTGACTGTGAGACAAATGAAAGGCCAAAGTATGTAATGGGTCAACAAAATTCTCATATTTCATTGAGTGGGAGCTGTGTGTTGATTTTTACTGGCCACACGTGGCCTAAACGACAATAGCCATTATAGATATGCTATCGCACATTTGTAGCAAGAGTTCGCACACTTAGCAAGTGTTTGTGAAGAGATGCCTATTGGCTAGCTAACCATGCTTCCAGTAAATTTATTATGCATCCAGAACTTATTGGATGCATGGCTGGAATTACGGGATGCACAGTACGGCTAGCCATGCATTTATGACTAGCCAGAAGGAAATTCCTTCTGTAAATTCCCCATCAGATTACATGACTGAAAAGGGATATCTGGCAAAAAAATTTGCTCATCATTCTAAAAAGCAGAAGATACAGTACATGTCTTTTCATGCATCATTAGCAATAGTGCACATGCAGTAACTATGGGATCTATTCTAAACCAACCAGACTTTGCCTCGTGGGTTGAACAGCTCCGTAGTTTACCTAATGCACACAATTCCTGTTGAGGTACTCAGACCTGTACATCATTTGTATACCATACTAAGTCAGCCACTGTGCCACCTCAAACGGGGCCATTTGTGTAGTGATGAATGTATAAAAGTATGAAAACATTGATTCTTCACAGATTCATCTCTGCTGTGGAGAGAAAACATTGGGGACGGCCGACGTGAGACTGGGTACACTCCTCCAGCCGGGCGATGATGCCATCGACCGGCAGGCGCTGGTCACTGAGGGCGCTTTCCAGATCCTCAGCACTGCCCAGCGCCAGCAGCAAGAGCCCCCTGTGGCCAGCAGCTCGTCCCCTTGTGTTGGGGCCTCGGTGGCTCTGCGGAGAGAGGAAATACCGCTGCAGCCCCAGCCGAGCCAGGCATGTCATGAATACCTATCGCACAATGAATGTTTCACTTACTTACTCGTGTGCTTGTATTTAATTGGATGTAGACATGTAAAGCAGTGCTTCTCTGCCACTCAAAGCATCTCGCTATTTCTTTGATGTGGGCTGTACCATTGGTACTTTAGGGAACACCTTATGTATGGTATGCAGGGCAAGAAATGTACCAGATATCTCAAAATTGCAGACACTAGTAATGAAATGGTTGGCACCTGCTGATAATGTAGCATCATAAAATGAGTGTGTGTAAATCTCATATTCCACTGTTTTTAGAACAGGTCAGGTTTGACAGGAAGTGTACAGTCCTACTTAAAGTAATTGAGAATACTTTTATTGAGTTAGTACTTGATCTATTACTGTGGGGCTACCTTGTCAGGAATTGCTGAAATGATGTCCAAAATACTGTTAATATGTGTGTGAAGGTGAAGTGAATCCTATTTTATTTTAAGCACATCTATATACCTACATCGTATGTCGGTAATAAGCTGTGGAATGTGATATCTGTAATGAGGCTGTTTCTGACCAACCCGACGATAAAAGCAGATATTTACTTGCATTCTTCAACTGTGTGTGTATCTAATGATGAAGTAGCTTTTAAGAATAGTGATATTGGTGTTTTTTTTTCTATCTTTCTAGCTTTTATGTATGCAGTAATGTGACCTCTTTTCTCTCAAGCTTTCACATAGGCAGAGTAAGAGGTTACTGTGAATGAAATTGCATTGGCATAAGTTTGCTAGACAGCCTGTTTGCCAACTGATATAAAGTATTCTCAATATCCAATGATGTTTACTTAGGCTGCTGACACTGGTCAGAAAGAGCAAGGACAGGTGGCGGCAGAGAAGCCATCCACTCCCACCAAGGCTCCCCCGAAATCTCCACCCGAGTCTCCCCTTGCCGTACCCCATGAGGAAACTCCCTCCAAGAAGAAGCGCACTGAAAAAGGCAGGCAGGTTGCCCCTGTCCCCAAGGACCCCTCCCCAGGGTCTCCCCGTGGCTCCAGTGACAGCTATGGCGGATACACCCCACCGCAGGAAGAGTCAAAAGCCGACACTGACGCAGACACTTTGCATGACGTGGAAGACGTTGAGGTGGAGCCAAGGAAAAAAGTTGAAGGTGAGAGTGAAATGATTTGAAGAAATTTTTTTTTTGCCCCAAAATGCTTATTTTTTTGTGTGTTTTGGTTTGTGTTTGTTTAATCATTTGTGTGTGTGTGTGTGTGTGTGTGTGTGGTATGTGTACGTGTATGTTTTGATCACAGCTGTTCATGCCCTTATGTCAAATCATTTTCTTGTGTGGGGTTGGATAATCAAGTTGTGGAGTTCTTAGCTGTCCCACAGATGCGACATACCCAGTTGCTTAGGTGATGGGATCCAAATCCATGTCTACTGCAGCAGTATTAGTTTGGTTGAACAATTAATAGTGTTTGCAATTGGAAATTATTTCTTTGTTCTTAATCTCAACTGTTGGATTAACAACTCTCAGCAAATTCTTAAAATCACACACTGGTATTCAAAATTTGATAAGTTAAACTGTCAATACCATGATCACGCAATTGTGTGGACCATTTGGCAAATCTGTGTAGCACTCCGAGGTTACTAAATGTTTCATGCATGAATTTTTTAATTCACTTAGCTAATAAATATTTCTGCCTCTCCATGAATGCATAAATCTCCAAAGAACTACCTGAAAACACATATGTAACAATTTACTGTGTGGTGTGTCTACTCAAGTGGTGAAAAAATGTGAAAAGTGTCCTGAGATGAATGGACACTCATGTGCCAAGAGCTCCAATCTCCCTCATTGTCCATCATATCTCATAATGTGTCCATCTTATTTTGTTCTTACCAGATGCCAAAGCTGCCAAACCATCTCCAAAGTCCAAAAAGACAAAAGCTGCTCCCGTTAAGCAGCTGGACTTTGCTGATGTGTCTGTCCACCACTTCTGCTTCTCTATCGATCTTAGGAGCATCAAGGATGTCCTCACATCAACCAACCTCAGCATCTTCTTGAGGTCAGCCTTCATTGCCTCCCTTCATTACGTCAACTGAAGAACATGCTATTCAAGACTGCTGTGACTTTACCACGCAGTGTTGCATAAGAAGTTACGTTTATGAAATTTTGCATTAATGCCAGTCATACACATGTCTGAATATCAGATCTTGCATACATGTAAAATGTAGATTTGAACTCGGAATCATTTCACCTTGGTCGAAGAGCAAGTCTGTGAATGTCAAATGTGACTTAAAAGATCTATGCACTCAGATTGATTTAATTAGAAGTTGATTTAGCATTATGAACATGATTGATGCATTTTCATGGCTGTCAATGATGTGTGTACATGGCATTATGATAAGCAAAATGATTACCATGTAGTATACTTTTCCACAGGACTTACTGTACTCTCAAGGAGGTTTGCACAAACCACTTCACTGGGTATCCATACCATGATTTTGAATCTATGACCTGCAGGTACACGTACCCCTTCTTTGGCAGCTCAGCCCCCATTATGACTCACCCCCCAGTAGAGGTACGCCGCCACACAGAAGTGTTGCTTCCGCACTCCTTCTGTGCCTTTGACTTTGCCACAACCCCGCAGCAACTGAGAGAAACATTGCTTAGGTAACACCTGGGAAATTTGTGTATTTTAGTGATCTTTTGTCATATGTTTTGTGTGTAATGGTGTGGATTTGCGCATTTACGATATCATTACTTTGTCATTGTAACAAATTTTAAATCTAACTTTTTGGCCCTTTGTCTGTAAGAATCTGAAATGTGAAGTAGCATGTCTCTTTTATTTTCCATTGAACAGATTTGCTATATTTCATGTGGAAGACCAGCTCAGAATTCTTAGGTATATTGGGCTCATGCTAGTCACTTGAAAATTTAGCGGGACACAGTATAATGAATGAAGTCAATGTCAATGAAGTAGCAAAGATATACTACAGTAGAGTACCTGTGTTTTGATGGGATATCTCTTGGAATCCATTGCAATTCATTGTGTATTAGATCATAGAATGTAATGCTGTGGAATCATGGCATATCCTAAGACTAACCAGACAATTACAGTGACTTAATCCAAATTTCTTCAGATTATGGATCGCTTGGATTGTAATAAGTATGATAAAAAAAAAATCTTATACAGATTAACTGCTGTTATGGCATTGTTTTGACTAGAATGTGAAAATTGGCACTTGCCAGAAGAGTTATAGGGAGTGTACAGATTCTGTTGAGGGAATGACCTGTTAATTCATATGTGATACTGCAAAGGACAATGCTATTATGAAATGGGTTCAAGGATATAGGTACATCCACGGCAAATGCATGTTTATGTCGAGTGACTGTATGTTAAATTTGTGCAAATGCACTCAGTGTAGTGGTTATGTAGTACTGTTCACAGGCCAATCTTAGGCAAGCTTGAGAGAGTGCGCATTCATGCACTCGTTGATATAGTGACTGTCATCATTTATGTCCTCATAAAGTTGGCCAGCTGTAACTACATACATGCACTTTGTGTGCAACTTGAATACTGAAGGAGCTGTAGTGGGTTGACTTTGAGTTAGAATACACATAGTACAGAACCAAATATTGATGTATTGGTTGTAGTGTAAAATTTAATTGACTGCATTGACCGAAGATGTGGATTACAGTTTGTAGCTACCAGGGTAAGCAAAAGTTTGTATATGAGTGACCTGTCTTATAAATCAAGTAGTGCACAGTTATAAATTTGCAGTTTTGAGGTGATGCAGCACACTATTTAAGGGTATTTACTTCAGTGCAAAATGCATGAGGCCCAACTCATTCTCACCAATTAGAATCCACTACCTTTATATGTCTGCTGCATTGTATCAACGCACTCACACTTGTTCATCGCTTATGTAGTAGGCGTCAAGTTTGGTGAACTGGAATAAATGTGTTGCTCTATCTTGTCTGCTTGCCCTGCCCCTGCCCCCCCCCCCCCCCCCCCCCCCCATCCCCCAGAGTACCTCTTCTGGTTGAGGTATGGCACAGAGACAAGATGACCAAGGACCAGCTACTTGGTGTGGCCAGGGTGCCCCTTGCTGGCATCCTCAATGCAGACCGTGCTCGGATAGCTGTGAGTTTTTCCATCTTGAGATGAATGTGTTTATAATAGGATCATTTCCAACAAGCTTTCCCTCTGCCTTTCATAATTCTACTATTTGTATTGTCTGTTTGAGTTTTGGATGGCAACCATATCTTCGTAATGATTTCTGATTTTCTTTTCAAGTAGAAATGAATTAAAGGACATGCCACAGCTTTGTGGCATTCTTATCTAAGTATATCAACAAGACCCATTCTGATAGAAGGAATAGCTATGATATTTTCATCTTTGTTATGTTTTGATTTGAAGAAATGAGTTCACAGAATTTGAAGGAATGATATCTCCTTTTAACATCTTAGAAATAAGAGAATAATAAAAAGCTAGAAAATTGTTTTACATCCCATGTTTCATGCAGGTAATTTGACATTTTATGATTGGTCACTAAAAATATGTTGTGAGATGATTGTAGAGTGCATGTTAGTTCACTAGTTAGTAAATGATTTATAATTTTTCCTTTGTAATGACCTATTTGAACCACAATCCAGGCAAATACAGCAGAAGGGAATGAAGGGTGGCGTCAGATCTTCACAGAGCGTGTTGCCGTGGAGACGACAGAGGGCAAGCTAACCAGACTGGCGGAGCTCCAGGTAGTCCTGGGCCTGGATGACTACGGCTCAATCAGAATGCAGGAGGTTTACATGGGTCCTGGTGATGATGTGTCACAAGTGAGTGGGGAGGGACAGTGTAACCTTGACTCCCTACCAGGCATGCAGAGTATTACCATCATTTTCCAGTGAATACAATGATTATACAAGGGTTCAAAGAGATCTGGGGGGCATTTCATCAAGCGTTTTGTCAAATATTTTTTTTCTGATATAAGCTACTAAAATCATTGCATCTGATTGGTTGAGAGCAATTTTGTCAGAAAAAAAAAATCTGACAAAATGCTTGGTGAAATGTATGCATAAAGTTCTCTTTCACAGTGAGTATGAATGGAAATCCATTCCCTTTCGTGAAGGGGTAGTGTAAAGTTGATTTCAAAAGCTATTATAATTATTATACCAGTAATACTGTAAGATGTATTCATCACCAATTATTACTGATTATCACCAGTCATCACTTATGTGGACCATATCCATTCCTTTCATCTTTTCCCTTTTTTTTTTAAAATCCAGACAACAACCACCAGTAGCTCGCTTCAGCCACCTCAACCACCACCTGCCAAACATGCCCCACCTCCTCCTCCCGCTCCAGTAGACCCGAGGGAGACAGCCGAGTACAAGGCTGCCATGGAGCTAGAGCTGTGGAAGGAACAACAAGCTGGGGCCTTTGAAAGTCAGGTAATGAAACTTGAGGAAAAGGATCATGCCAATGGCTACCATGGACACATTATTTTTATAATTTAGTAGTGAATCTTAAGGTCATTATTGACACCAAAGTGCCCAAACTTGTGTATGTTAGCCTCTACGATTGAGTGCCACATGTAAAGCATGCAAAACAATCATCACTCTACCGACCATTTCTACTAGAGTTGTCACATATTCAAATCCTAAATATACTTTCACCACAAGAATCTCCAATGACTACCTACTTTTAGAGCAGAGACCATTAACAGTCAAACTTTGGAATTGTCTGTGTGTATACCACACTGCTGTGTTTATCTTTATGTGCTCAGTAAATATGTGATCTAACAATTTTGAAATAGTCAAGCAAATGCATGAACAAATGGCTGACAACTAGAATATATAAAACCAATCAAGCAAACAAACAGGCAAGATTCATGCTGTTAAAAAAAAAAGAAGAAAAAAAATGGAAAGATTTCGGTGCCACCCTGTCTTACATGATAAAACAGTATGTAGCACATATACTGTAAAACAAGGAAAGTTCATGTACATTTTAATTTCACAAATTTTGCGAGAGCCAAGATTTGTGAAATTAAAATGCATGTGAAAGTTCTTGCCTACACTATATGCATTGAATGCCAGTGGCAATTTGGGAAAAATTTCTTGTCGCGAAAAAGACCATCATCTCCAATTCGTGAAAATTTCATGTCGCGAATATATCATGTTTTACAGTATTCGGCACAAGGGTGAAGAAAGAGCTATTAGGAGACCATTTGCCTACCGTGGTATGTAGTAGAAAGGGATGATGTGGAATGATATGCACTTTGAATGATTATGGCATTCATTCCACGGGTTTGACAGCTGTAAAACCCCTCCAAAGGACTAGGCAGTGAGGATGAGGTACCTTGCCTAGCCTGACCTTGTCATATTATATACCTTGCTATATCCGACCTCAGTATACTGAAGTTCCTCTGTACATCTCCCTGTCCTTTTCCCCATTGGATTTCTCTTTCGAACACAGCTGAAAGAGAAAGAGCTGCGGCAGCTGCAATCTCTGGCGGAAGAGTTCAAGCGGAGGGACAGAGAGAGGACTTTACTTCTTAAAAAGAAGGTAATGATGGTGGAGATACAGTTTGAAATGAGATCATCAACTCCTTTGTTTCCGGAAATGTGAACTCTGCTCACCACAGCTGTGCTTAGTGTGCCTATTGGGAGTGCTTTGTTCACAATTACCTAGTAGAATTGATGTCTTTGGAACTAATTGTCATTGAATAAAGATTACCTGATCCCTGTAATCCCCATTAGCCTTCCTGTTGAACTGAGGCACATTGGTTACACCTGAATGGGCTTGGTTAACTCTACAACTAGGTTAATAGGTTTGGAGAGATTACTGAATGCTGATCAAAAAGTTTGGCAAGTGAATTAAGCTAAGTAAGTGCCTGAGCACATAAAGGGTAAAACGTGGGAAGCACAGCATTGAGGCAGTCATGTGGGTTGGCTGTAATAAAGTGAAAGCGACAAATCACAGCCACTTAGGGGGAATCAAGCTAATGTGGGACTATGACATTTAGATGTCAATGATGCATGTAATGCAGAGTCTTGTTATGACACCACAAGAGACATTTGGTGCCTGTGACTGTAACATTGATGGTCTAATTATTATAACATTTGCTTGCATGGGACTGGTAATATATAATATGTTAACAGAGCAGGTTGTCTCACCTATTTATGGAATAAGCTTCTCCATGCTTATTATCTTCAAGAGGACAGTGCTTATGCCCACAAAGTTTGATACACCAGTAAGCTGGCCCATTCCGTTGACCAGCTTTTTATGTGTACAATGTATGTCCTTTTTGAGTGCCATTCAAACAAAAGCTGCTCCTAACAAACAAAAAGTTTGTCTGAGGCTTGCCCAACATGGCAGGAACTAATGTTAGCAAGCTTGGTTGTAAATATTGAAACTGTATAGAAACAGGTTAATTAATAACTCATAACATGCAATGTGAGAGGGGACGGGGAATCTGTAGATATGATCACATCAGTAAAACAGGATGCTGAATTTGACCAATGCCAACAGACGGAGGAGTACAGCTCCTTGGAGGAGCAGCTGCGGCTAGCTCTGGCCGACGTGGAGAAGCGGGAGCGGCAGCTGGCAGCCAACGAGGCCGAGGTGGTGCGGCTGAGAGCCGACCTCCAGAGGGAGCACCAGCTGAAGATGGTGGAGATGCAGGAGGCATCCAGGAGACTCAAGGAGGACTGCCTCCACCAGATTGAGCTCGAAAAGTGAGTCAGCGCTGCTAATTTGTGTAGCTCTATCATTAGTTCTTGCGAAGCTGCAGCATAAGGTATCACTGGTGTCTTACCATAATGGTCCCAAGAGACCAGAGCCATCACAGTTCTGAGAATTCTGCAATCTTAGATGATTAGGTAACACACATTTAAAATGCTTTAATGTGACAAAATCTTGTAGAATATGATTTGGTTTTGTGGGTATTTTTACAGAGTTAACCCCCTCTGGATCATTAGTCTCAAAAAGCAGATGATATTGTATGGAAATATTATAGTGACAATAATGAGAGACTTTATCCTGTCCACGTTGCAGGTAATTGCCTTTCTGTACTAGGCCTATATTTCCCCTAAATCCCTTCTTTGCCAATTGCCACACATGCTGGAGTGGCTTATATGCCTGGAAATAAATTGTCAGTGAAAAGAGATTACCTATACCCCAAATCCCTATTACATCACTATGGCCTTCCTATTGGACTGCAGCATATTACTACATTTGAATGGGCTTTGCCAACTGTATAACTAGGTCAAGAATGGAGGAATTGTTGAATGTGCTCTGTTGAAAAGGCTTGGCTCATTAAGCAGAATGCCTTGACACATAAAAGGTTAACATGGCACATGGTGTCAGATAATTGCATCTGATGGAGTCCTAACTCAAACAGGCTTTGGTAGTTATGTTGACTTTTTTTTTTTAAAGCATAATGGGACTGTATGCTATATTCTTAGTCTGCCAGATTCATGAAGATAAGAGAGTAAAGTGTATCATTCATTTGTTCTGTAATATACATAATGTTAATATTAGATAAAACTTACCACACCATTTGTGCACTGTGAGCTGCAATGAACCAATTTATTTGCTATTCATGAATATAACAATTATGTGCTATTGGGGTCTATTACTTTTAGAGTTAATGTATAAGGCAACAAATTAACAGATATGTTTACTTTTAGGTCATTTTTCATCTATATGATTCAATACCACCACATTTATTTCTGATTGAGAGACCACTACAGAGTGTAAATTATAATAAGTGATCATTGTGTTTTCTTTGTTGTTCTCATGTATTTGTTTGTTTCCCGTAGGTCAAGAGTTCGGATATTGGAGGAGGAGAAGCAGCGTCTGGCCAACCAGCTGACCGAGGCTGACCAGAGGCTGGCCAAGAAGGACCAGGAGTTTGAGCATTTCAGGCAGGAGTCCAGCGGCAAGCCCGAGATCCAACTCCAGGCCCAGATCAATCTTCTAACACTGGAGAAGGTATTTTGTTGTATGTCCTTCCATCATCAGATGTGTGCATACACAGTCTAGGAACAGATTGATACTCTGAAGAATGACATATTACTTGATGCCCCAATCTACTGTTAGTGCCCTTAATCAAACAGATACTGTAAAACATGATATATTTGCAGCATGACATTTCACGAATTGGAGCCGACGGCCTTTTTTGCAGCATGAAATATTCACGAATTGCCACTCATGGCATTCAATGCATATAGTGAAGGCAAGAACTTTTTTCGTGCATTTTACTTTCGCGAATCTTGGCTCTCGCAAAATTAAAATGCATGCAAACATTCCTAATTTTACAGTAAACTAATGTCTGGATAATTTTATGGGAATGTAAGAAGCTGCCAGACAGTGTCACTTGAAGTTGTATGGCCTACTCCATGGATGACACCATATTCATGAAGATGTTAGTTTCCAGAATGATATTGATATACTTTATTGCAGTGTTTAGTGTTGGTGCATGCTGTAAGTTAATGATAGTTTGAAGTTCCTTCAAACCCCTGCAGTAAGTATTGATGGTTTCATGATGAATGTTCATGCAATCACAATCCTACAGGAATGAATACACAAACTTGTGTTAATCTATGTCAGGTTTAGGCAAAATGGGTGCTGTTTTTTGAGAGAGCTGATAGAATAATTCTCTGTCTTGAAACCATACAAAAAGGCATAGAATGTGCAAAATATTGAGACTGAATGTACCTTCACAGAAGAAGATAAAACATATTCATGGTTGAAATTGAAGCTTTAAAAACCTTGACTGTTTAATAAACATCATTCTTGCTTTGTTCTGTGTGTAATAATCTGTTCTATGTATCATACAGTAGGAAAACCTTGTGAGAACATTGCATACCTACTGGGTATGTAAAACAAAAAAATATGCACTCCTTTTGTCAAAATTTTCATTACTTTTTTTTTTACAGTATTTTGTGCAATCTTATTTAAAAGAAAATATACAAAAGGGTTGAAAAAACTAAAATGTGTCATGGAAATAACTTCAAATTGATCATCCACTTTGACGTTCTTCGTCCCAGGTGGAGGTTGAGCGAAAGCTGGAATCTGCCACCAAGTCCAAAGTGCACTACAAGCAGCAGTGGGGTCGGGCCCTGAAGGAGCTGGCCCGCCTCAAGCAGCGGGAGGCCAGCGAGGCCCGACAGCGGCTCAAGCGTCAGCAGCAGGAGCTGGAACACATGAGGCTGCGCTACCTGGCAGCGGAGGAGAAGGAAGTGGCTAAGGTGGAACAGAGGGAGTTGGAGGAGATTAAGGGCGAGCTGGACAGGTGAGCTTGAACATTAGCCCCTTGCCCCCTCCCCCTTTCCAAAGTCAAAAGCTACATTATGTGACTGGTTGACTTCACTTAATGGAATAAAATATGATAAATAGAATACTTTAAAACATGATATTTTCACGGCATGGAATTTTTGCGAATGGGAGCTGACAGCTTTATTTGCAGCATGAAATTTTCGCAAGTTGCCTCTTACATTCAATGCATATAGTGTCAGACAAGATCTTTAGCGTGCATTTTAATTTTGCGAAACTTGGCTCTCACGAAATTAACAAAGTAAAAATGCACGCGAACGTTTCTTGTTCTACAGTAGTCTGTTTAATAAAAGTTAGTCATACAAAGAAAGTTATGATATTTAATTTTTTTTTTTTTTTTTTTTTTTTTTAGCCACTGGACTACCTTCCATTATAAGTATTTTGTAAGCTTACTTAATATCCTAGGGAAAGAGACATTGAAGAGGCACTTTGTCACAGACTGGTATTTCTCTTGATAGCACAAAACTGGAAACGTATGTCAGTGACAGGTAATTTTTTGTGGATCTACCAGCTTTTTTGTTGCTCAAACTATAGCTTACCAAAACTTTTAAGTGCTTGGTCTAATTGCAGGGTATTTTTTATGTAGGTAATTCCTCTGCACTATGCTGTTCATAAACCGAGGGTGACTCTTTCTCTCACTTGCTTCTTTCCTGATAGACTGAAAGAAGGGGATAAAACCAAGAGCAAATCCCCCGACCGGCCAACCTCGCACCCAGGGACTGATGTCGGTACCGGGGAGACAGAAGAGCGCATCGAGGATGCGGGGATGGAAGAGCACGTGGCGAGGTTGATTGAGGAGAGGGACACGCTGCTCAGGACAGGGGTCTACACCCATCAGGACCGCATCATCAGTGAACTAGACCGGCAGATCAGGCAGGCCATAGCGCAGAAGGCATCATGACAACGGGAAGACATCAATCTCTGGTTTTCTCGTCGAGGGGTGGAGAAATGTATGTGAGGGCAGAGAGCCAAATGAAATGTGATGGGAGGCATATATAATTTATTTGATTTTACATGTGGTTTGTCTGTATTTCTGCATGGAAAATGCTTGCGGCAATGAGACTCATATGTTTATAGCCTAAAGGATACTTGCAGCTTACTAAACTCATGTGAATTGTATGTAAAAGTCCTGTTTACTGTATACGTTGCATATTTTGTGAGTTTTTTATTTTCGTGAATTTCGCAAGTCGGATGCTATTCTCGCATTCAAAAAGATGTGAAAATGTCAACACTGATCCCGACATGAATGTTAAGTGCACGCATACAGTTCTTCGTTCATTTCTGTACTCCAAGATGGCGAATTTAGCTACATGCAAAATTGTTGGGAAGTTATTAGACTCGCAAAGTATATGGGGTATACAGTATTTGTCACCTTGAATCCTTGATTGGAAAAATATATAGAAATGTATATTTTCATATTCTTATAGTGTGGCCTCAACTGGCATCTATTAAAATGTGTTTGCAAAGTGTCTTGGTCTCAGTGAGAAAATTCACTGATTTTTACTATACAGCATTTCTAGGCAGATATTTTTCAATATTTACCAGGCCAGATTATACATGAATATGTGCGATTTCTATACCATTAAGTGAAAAAAAAAAGGAATAATCCGGAGTACACCAATCTTTTCATTAAAGGGATGGTATAGTGTTGGTTGAGATGGGTGATTCAGATTTTATCTTTTTGTGAGATATATAGAAACCACTTAGAAAATATTAAAGAGCATACAATTCCAAGAGGAATGCAAACTTAATTTGATGACAATCGGTTTTTCAAATGGCAACCCCCCCCCCCCCCCCCCCAAAGTAAAACCAAAAGGGTTTTAGATATCTGAGAAAATTCACAACCAATTTTCATCAAATAAACTTGGAATTCCTCTCAGAATTGTATGCTTTTCATATTTACTAAGAGGTCTCTCATTGTCTTTAAAAAAAAGTTGGAAACCTGATACCCCACCTCAACCAAAACTATACCATCCCTTTAAAGGTATGATAAAAGGCCAAGTGAGATATGACACTGATGGTTAGTCTTGATATCAGTCTGTCCATTCTAGATAAGGAGCAAGAATCACTTCAAGCTTTGCCTTGGTGCTGAGTGGAGTATAAATGCAGTTATTCTCCAGGTCACAATCCAGTCCACTTGCACCTAATTAGTTGTATTTTACTGTTGTGAACTCTGTGTTCTCAGCATACTAGCAATAAATGTACATGTGTGCTGTGCAAAGTGAAAACATTCCAAACCAATTCAGTTATTTCTGGATCGTTTCACATCCTGAAATTTCCAATACATAGCTTGATTATTCAACTTGAATATCAATACCTTCTACCATGTAATACGAGAAAGCCCTGTTTTAACGAGGCTGCCGGGACCACCGACTATACCTCATTTAAAACTGATACCTTGTTTTGAATATCCTAAAAATAAGCAGACCAACTGACTACAGCTGTGGTAAATTAGACCGCCATATTCACCTGATTAAAAGCAGTACATTGTTGTCAGTGAGCTTGTTATAGCAGAGTTTCCCTGCGTTTTCATTGCTGGAAATATTGCATTTACCTTTTAGGATGAAGATGAAGAAAGGTTGGTCATTGCCGTTTTGTTTGCACAGTCCTCTCGATGCTAATGAATATGCCCCATTTTTCTATTCAATAGAAAAATTCCCATGAGCAATTGCAGTTTTAATCTGTGCATTTGCCACACAATAATTCTCTGATTTGAAGGTGTTTTACTTCAACAGTTTTATCCATCTTGCCTTATTGCATAGAGAATTAAACCAATGTGAAACATTTTCATTTTGCAAAAAAAAAAAAAGGAAAAAAAAAAAGAAAACTCATTACAGGGTGAGCAACATATCTTATATTCAGCATTGCTACTTAAAACAATGAGTATGAAAGTTGTGCTGCATATTTACCAAGGACTTTACCTACTGACTTCATACTTCACAGGCATATGTCCTCATGAACTGTGCCGTAGGGAAGGACTACTGCTCATGTCTGTGGAACTGTTTCCCAGAAAAGAGAGCTGGTTCCCAATGAAATTCATGGAAAAGGACCAGCAGACTAGGTCACCCCACACTTCAGCTTTACAAGCAAGCACCGACTATCTGAATGTCTTTAAATCCCTGTAGACTCTTCTATAGCTGTCTTGGTTATATGTCTCTATCTCTTGAGTTGGACTCCCTTGCTTGCAAATAAAATGCCACTTGAATCACATATGCACCCAAGTAATGTAACTTTCTCTGATGTCCCTCAATATTGTGTAAGTCACCATTCATCATATTCTTACAAAGATATATACAACAAAAATTGAGGTAGAATGGACAAGATTTACAGGGCTGACTTAGAGCCATTGAAATGATCCCAACATGCCCATTGTGCCCCCTTTTATTTTGTTCAAAATTTTCATGATGTATGACCATATTCTTGCAATTCAACATCCCCCCACCCACACACACACACTAAGCATTTTTCACTGGAGGGACACACCCCTTAGGAGTCTCTGATTGCCATCTATAATTTATGTAAACATTGTGCCTGTAGCATTACTAAAAGGTGGAGTGCAAACCGCTTGAATGGGTGCCTTGATGTATATTGTGATTATTACACTACCCTGCATTGTGATATGAACTTTCTAAGGAAGTGTGATTGTTCTACATTGTACTATATGTAAATAATAAAGTATACAAAGTAGCAACCTGAATGTACATATTTGCTGCCTTTTTGCATGAGTGTATACATTTTGACACCCTCTCTGTTTGGAGAAATGTTGCGTTGCAGTGTAGAATGTCATGAATTTTATGTAATACATTTACTGCAGGTTATGAGCCAGTGGGGAGAATCTGTACAATGCAAAAATTATGAACATGCTCAGAGCAAACTAGCTGGCCTACATTTTTAAAGTATATGTACATGTATTTTTACAGTGTTTGCCTGCAGTGAAGTGTAACAGAGTAGTGTTCACATGCACCCTAGCTCAAAGCCATCTTCAAACACGGCAAGTTATTGCTTAACACGGCAAGTTATTGCTTCAGGAAGTACCATAATGACAGCAGTTACAGTAACACACGCTTTGTACATGACTCAAAAGTGCAATGCTGTGAGAGCTATCGTCAGCATTTCTACACAAACCATACTCTTTCTCTGGTACTCCTACTGAAGAAATGCTTTAGGAGAAGAGGTGATTGATTTATATGACTCAGAAACCTCCAAACAAACACAAAAGTAGGGCAAAGCTTGCTCAGGAAAACTTGGCGTAATAGTGAAACATTTCATGTACGATACAAATTCATACATGATACATTCAAAGACAGATTGGCAATTCAAACATCCACACACATACAAAATGTACATAAATGCCACTGAAACTTGTGCAAGGCCTCAAGAACACACATGTGCCATGATATTAAATTAATGAAAACAAATTTAAGTATAACTAAAACATGAAATTAAAATTGACACACAGAACTTTTTTGTTCAACATGTTGAAGGTTTTAATTTGAACTGAACATGTTTGTCTCTGCATATTGAAAGACTTCAAATTCATTTCAAGAACAATAAATAAAAATCTGACAAAAACCATACAATATGAACATTTGTACACTGCACAATAAACATCTGTCCTGAATTCTTTGATAAATCAACTTTATACATATGAATGTCACAAGAATAATGAAAAATGTACACTATTGCCCTATATATCACATTTAAAATTAATCATGGAGTTAATGAAAACTGGTAGTTATGTCCACATTTGAAATTCAAAGAATTTCTACAATCTGTCTTGTGAGTCAGACGATATTATCCTACTATTATTACAATAATATAAAATCAAATATCCCCTATAGTTGATTTGACATGGATGCACATTTGATGGCTATGGAAGATTCAAGACTGGAGTTTTACCAACATGACTATTGTGCATGTTTTGTATCTCAATACGACTGCAACACATGTACATCATAAAAGAGAAAATTCATCGTGAGAATCTGTTTACAGAGATGCCTCTGCCAAGCTGTCTATTGATTCATTCAATGCAACTTATTGGCTATCTTGTGTGCTGTCTCATGAAGTCACTTGAACTGCATTCCTTCAAAAGACTCACATCTTTGCTTATGAGATTACTCTAGATTGCAACGCAAACATTCCAGTGAAGCATGTTGCTCTTGCGTATAATGTATTAAGATTAATCTCCCCCCCCCCCCCCCCACTTCTTCTTCCCCCATCAGGGCTAGAGGTGATCGGTAAGTAATCTTTGGAGTGCCTTAGTCTAATACCAGCAAATTTGCTGGTCTGTTGACTTCATAGATCTGCACAGATTTCTTGAATCTCATCAGCAGATAAGGATTATGTAATCCTCCTTTGTCATACTATACTCATCTGTAACTTTGCTATATCTGAGCAGGTTGTCCAACTTACAATTTGTACCTAAGGTCAGTTGAATTGGAAGTAATCATATTCCACTGAAATAGCCTGGCAAGTTACAGCTAAAAGCATGGACACAGATACAACCTTGTAGATTAAACCCCGGATTCAAACTCTTTGATGCTTTGGAATATTATGCTGATTTTTAGGTCACAGGCAAAAATAACAGATACATCACTTAACTGGCAAGATCACTGATTACTGATTACAGAAAAAGAGGAGCAGACATACATTTAATCACATTTCAAAACAACCATAATTTGCATATTGTCTTTCACCACTTTGTACAGAATTTGAAGATTTTATGAATTGTCCTTTGAACACATAAATAGATTGACTCAATTCTATATGTTTTCAATGGCCACAGATTTGGTGCAGAAAAAAAGGACTCTTAAACACATTTACTATTATTCAAAATGATACTGTTGACACTTTAATACTCTATACTACACATATTTCATTGATATATTTGATGGCTTCCATAAAGCAGTTGCTTTATATTTCAGAAATTATTGGTGTTTGGACCCTGTTTTCAGCATAAATGTCATATGAACAATAATTCTTCCCATAAAAAATGCATTGTGTGTTCAGGAAAATTTTGTGAGGTGACATAAACTCACACACACAACTCACACATGCACAGTGAAACATTCCCCCAAATCAGAATCAAAATATCTAGATAGACATTTCCCAGTTCATCCACTGATGTTGACAATGCATTCACACCTTTGCCAGCAATGCAATGCACACACAAATGCAATCTAAGAGAATAGTGTGCTAAATTCTGCTCATTGATTCATCAATTGTGAAACAGCATGCCTACTCATTTCAGAACATCCACTATTTGTGAGCTCAGTGAGCTGTCAAGAGCCATACGGGCATTAAGACTTCACACAGTCTGCAAAAATTAAGCCTTTCTGGTTCCAAGGTGACATTACCATGTATCTTGTATCACAAAGGATACCTAAAACATTCTTATGTCAAAACATTCTCATGTCATATGAAAATACTGCATAAAGTCACCATAATCTGATTTTAAACTTGCATATCCACCATAAACTCTGTACAGTAATATTGATGCATTCAGACCTCGCATCAGATGCTGGTCATAAATATTCCCAATACAGGTGCCTTGCAAACAATACTTGGTGCCCAAGGAATGCACAAACTTTGGGCACTTTGGCAATACTAGAACAGACACACCACTAGAAGATGTGCCAAAGAGGAGTTACTGCTTAAAATCATCTGCAATCTCAACAATATATATCGCTAAACTCACCCCAGTACTGGCAAGAATATGCAGGATGCTTATATTTTAGTGGCTGTGTTGCACCAAGATAGTTGTCTATGGTGATGATATTGTAATTTTCAATCAATGCACAAGATACCAATTAAGGCGGTGTCAGCATATTATACAAATATTCATATTTTACATGGCCACTGGACTGATGTGTAACAGTGACTCCATCTCATCTTTGACATAAAATGTTGGATACTTCATTCAGCTTGTTCTTAACAAAAGCAAGCAATTTCTCTGTGAGACATACTGGAAGGTATATGAGATTTAAAAGACATAATGGAATAAAAGTTAATGATAAATCAGCAAGAAAGAACGAAGGAAAAAAACAAAACAAAACTCAGCATGCTTACTACAAATACCATGACAAACATGGCAATAATTGAAAATATAAATGAAAACTTTATACAAAAAGTATAGGTGCAAGGTGACTCTTTGGCACATTACTCTGTACGTGTGTTTGTTGTTTTTGTTTTGTTTTTTTCCTGATACTGTAAACCACATATTGTCACCTCTGATAAAACAATGCAACAAAGGTTAACTACTGGAAACATAAGAAGAGATATAAAGTTCGGTGGGGAAAAAAAAATTGATTTTAAAAGCATTAAAACAAAAAAAGGAGTTGGATCAAACTGTCTCTTTTGATGAGGAACAGATGAAAATGCATCATTGATCTGCATTTTGTCATCGACACATTACAAGAAGAAATTTGCTATTCACTGTTTTTAGGCAGCACCAATTGGGAAAATCCTCTCAAGCTTAGAACTGTTGAAAGCCAGGTGGAGGACGCACTGCTCCTTTGGGCTTGAAGCCTGACCCGTGGAACTCCTTGGCATGGACATTGAGCCCACGGGAGGAGCGGTAGTTACCACCTCCTCCTCCTGGTGAGTTCCTCTTCCCACCACCACGAGACGATGACGAGGACTCCCTGTTGCCATGTGGGATGGGCGACATACGCTCCCCTCCGGAGGCAGAGCCAGAGGGCCTGAAGGAGTGTGGGGGTCCCATCTGGAAGGCTGGAGAGGAGTGGGCAATCGGGGAGAACTGGTTCCCATCCTGAGTGGACCATGCGACCTGGGAATTGCCAGAGCCAGCTTGTCGGAGATCCTGGGGCTGGACCATGGAGCCAGCTGGCGGTGTGTTCCTTTAATCAGAAAGAAAGCTTTTATTTACAGTTAACGTTGCTTTGGTTGCTTTTTTTTCCCCCTTTCAATTTATGAGAAGCAAGTTCATTGAAAATGTGTAGTGATTAGTTTCCCACTGTTTAAATGCATTCTGTGTAGAAATAAAATGAATATTGTTGTTTTGACAGTTTTGCAGATATGCACAATTTCATTGTTCCTGTCCTTTTTTTTTTTTCAAAATCAAAAAATGAATATACAGCTGTACAATAGCTTGAATTGGCAGTAACATGTACACACCATGTGTAAGAAAGGAACTACCTTCAGCATCTATGGTAATGCTCAGTGCCACCTGACATGATTTTCAACATTTATGGATGTGTGTGGAACCACATTTGTGCTTTTACAGCATAACATACAGAATACAGTGTGGCACACAAATTAGAACATACGCTACATACATGTATAAAAAAAAAAAGCAGGGTTTAGCAATGCATACAGGTAGGTGGATTTTCACCATGTACTTACCTCTGCGAGTTGTTCCAACGACCACCACTCCCGGATTTGGGGGAGTGTCTCCAGTTTGTTTGATTGTGTCCCTGGGGGCCCCTGAAACCCCCTCCACCCTGGTAGGAGGGGCTGGAAGGAGGTTGAGCTCGCCCACCTCTACCAAAGTTCTGACCTGTCAACACAAATTACCCAAGAGAGACCATGATCAACGATGCCACTTGGAAATGTATTTGTGTTCTCGAGATATCTATCACATGTCCTTGTAAGTGCATGAATTATCTGTCTCTTGAAAACATATTATTATTATTATTATTATTTATTTATTTGTTTATTCATTTTTTATTTTTCTTTTGCATTTTTATCCTATCTAGGTGCAACCAGCTTGACCAGAAACATCTTATTTTTCTTGTTCTTTGTTAACAGCACAATGCCACTGTAAGCTCTTTAAGAAATAATCCTTTATTGCTAGGGATAAACCATCTAATGATTAATGAAGGTATTACAAGTGAAAACTTGAGTTGAATCACCCACCTCCTTGACGCTGGTCATTGTTTCTCATGCCTCCCCTGCCATGGCCTTGCTGCTGGATCACAATAACATGCAAAACACAGACGTTAGCAGTTTCTGAATAGATAAAAACACTCTCTAGTACTGTCACTAAAAATAGAGAATACTACTCTGACCTCATAATGAATAATCTCTAGTAGGGGCCTGTTTAATAAAGATTGAGCATAAGTTGCGATCAATCACAAATTGCGTTTCATAAACAACTTTGCGATTGATTGCAAGTAACGCTTGGTCTACTGAAAGTTATGCTTGATTTTTCTTGAAATCAAGCGTGTCTTTATGAAACAGGAATTATGCTCAATATTGAACTTACGCTCAACAAATCAAGCTTAAGATCAATAAAAACTCTTTATGAAACAGGCTAGTCATTAAAACGTATGCAAATCTCCTTTTACCATTAGACTAAGCTTTAAGGAGTAGTTCATTCAAACTCTTCTGTTGTAGAAGCTCTCCTTGGTCATCAAAAATGCATTCCTGGGGATACCAATTCCTATCTATGATCAGAATTCTAGAGGACTGTCAAATCTTACCTGCTGGCCAGAAAATCTCCCTGAGATGCTGCCATGTGGAGGGCTGTTGAACTGCTCAATTGCTAAAAAGGGGGAAGAAAAGTGATGTAATTTAATTGTCGGTTATTAAGACCAGAAGCAAGCCAAACTCTGATAGGTGTATATTTTAACATGAACTGAACATTCAACTGTATGGTATTCAGGAAAAAAAAGAAAGAATATCTTCATGAGCGAATGATATTCTGAGATCAATGAAGCTTGTAGAATTATTTCCTTTTTGTATCCGTGAATACTCTGTGCAATATTCTCATTTGCACCAATTACCCACACACTCAGTATGATGTTAGCTTGACACTTGTGATGCTTATGATACAAGTCAAACATCGTGTTTTGACACTTCAAGCACATCATTAGTATGAGGTGGAATATTGAAGAAATTTCTCATGAAGTCACAGCTAGTTTGAGTTTTTGAGTTTATTTCATTCATACCACGGATAAAAAGCCTGCTTACAGCTGGACAGCTGTTTTCCAGCAAGACCATTTATTACATTGAGTATAACTGAGGATATACACAGCGAAATTACAATCATATACAATGGTATACAGTGAACAACATCCACTCAACAAGTTACATAAAAAGGCAAAATCAATAATAATAAAAAAAAAGGTAGATATCAAGTGGAGAAAGGGCTGCTTTACCCATTGGTTTGGGTCTCTGTCCAACTCCTACAGGTTGCTGAAGACCCAAGGCTTGCTCTTCACTGGTCAGTACGTGGATGATGGTCTTTA
The DNA here is from genome assembly GCA_033980235.1 of Diadema setosum. Classification (NCBI taxonomy): domain Eukaryota; kingdom Metazoa; phylum Echinodermata; class Echinoidea; order Diadematoida; family Diadematidae; genus Diadema; species Diadema setosum. Next base: position 20,826,297 of record CM067063.1, read on the forward strand.
AGACTACCTACAGGTGGGATAAGAACCACAGATACACCGGTTAGAAACTTCACTAACTCACTCATTGATGTGTCTTATTGGATAATGGTCTTCAGGACTGCCTACAGGTGGGATGAGAACCAAAGATACACCGGCTAGAAACTTCACTAACTCACTCATCGATGCATCTTACTGGTCTTCAGGACTGCTTATACAGTTGTGGGGGGGGGGGGGCAGAACCAAAGATACAACACCAATCAGAAACTCACCAATTCACTCATAATTGTGTTCTAATCTTTCCAATACATTCAAACATACACACACAAGTACCACTACTGATTCACTTATATTTTGATCATTAAATTAACCCTAATCCTCTTCTCATTTGTCATTCATTCACTCCTTCTTTCTTTCATTTGCTCACACATCCATACATACATCAATAACCAACTGATATGTTCACCCACTCTTTCACTTGTTCAGCCAAATATAATTGCTGGTTTCACTGAGCAATATATTTTGGAGATATAAATTATTCCTTCATACATCTTTTCATGGATTCATCAACACAAATTTACTGAGGGTGGTGGATCTCATTGCAACAACTACGAGATTCATGTACATACTGTATATCAACCACCGCATTGCCCACTGTACATGTCACATAACTACCTAAAGAGACTGAAGATTAAAAACACCAACAAACAAACAAGCAAAAAACAACAAAAAAAAACCAAACAAACACAACAACAACCCAAAACAAAAAAACAAACAAAACAAGGAACCCAGTGGGTCTAGTACTCACCTGAGAATCGCAACTTCACCATTCATGCATTTTTGCAGACTATTATCGAAGAAATAAATAGCAAACTTGTGGGCTTTGGGGACCCCCAGGGGTATGGTGTTCATTTGAATATTCTATAAAACTGGCGATAAGAAATGCCAAATTTGTAGTAAATTTGACCATCCATTTTCAAAGAGAAGATGACGCTGTAAAATTGGTCCAGATGTTGGGTCCCTCCTCCCTCAGTCTGCTCACCCAGCATGAACAAACAAGCATACACACCTACACACCTATACAGAAACACAGATACAGCATGGTACACAATCTACAGCATAGAGTACCTCATCTGCCTGGGACCAGGGCTTGGCTGGGGTTCTCATTCTTCTCAGGAACAATGTGTGCCACTTAGTCCTCAGCTGCAGGGTCAAACTGGCAGCCTGGAGGAATTCAACAGAGCAGATTTGTGAGAGAGCTTAAATTGGTCTAATTGACTTGTTCCGATCACACAGTACACAATTTAAATAGAAGCTGCTGGAGTGCAAATATTCTGGTAGATGTAGTTAGTCTGACACTCTCATCCTTCAATTGGTCAAGAGTAGCTACCATAGAATACATACATCTCTGATATCTATGACTATGAGCATAATATAACGAGGTTTATATCATGCTTTCATAACCTTTACACGATATCTTATATGACCTCTAATCTTTAAGCATTCGCAAATACTGACTAATCAGTATAATGAGAATTTAATGACATTAGCCATAGTTACAATTATTTGTGGTTATGATGATGATGACAATGACAGGAGTAAAATCAACAGTGGTAGTAGGAACAACTATGATAAACCAGCATTGACACCATATAATTTATGAGTGCACTTGACAGTAATGGATTGAAACCCACCCTGGCATCACAGATATCATGCAAGAATTACAGGTTCTCTGGTGGACACTAAGGGGGACAGCTACATTGAGGTGACCTTGCTGCACACAAAGACAACAATTTATAACTGCATACCAGGGGGTCAGCCTTGATGACTAGCCATTCATCCAGCTTCAGCGTTGCCTTGGCAACTGCCCCATCCTCATCCTCTCCCTCGCTGGAGTCCTCTGCTGCCCCGTCCCCACTGGGCCCCATGCGCATTGCCAGGGAGGCTGCTGTACCCTCTGGCAGGACCAGGGCATCAAACGGGAGCCGGGCAGGCCCGCAGAAGAGGCCCACAGTGACGGGCGAGATGAGGGTCACGCAGCGTACGCTGGTGCGGAAGTGAGAGCTAGAAACAAGAACGCAGAGGAGGAGAGTGAAATTGAGGAAATCATGTCTCTGAACACATTCATATGTCTTTTTCAAGATGAATTGTGAAAAAAATGGTTTTTAACCTGTTGAGGGCGAGTCCCGAGTATAGTTGGGCAGGGGTCTACAGGAAACACATGTTGTACCAAAATCAGCCCATCCTCAACAGGTTAATCTTTTCACAAATTATCTAGCTCTTCAAGATGATCTGTTCATCTGATTTTTATGTCTAAGGCACATAGACACTTGATTCCTGACACATTTCCTGATATCATATATCTGAAGTGAATTCGAATGTGGCTTTTTGACACCATACTAACCTTACCATTTTCTTCACCCTATATTTCATCTAACATCTAAATTGACAAACTCTAATCACCTGTTATAAGAATAAAGGAATATCATTAAAATGAACTGACCAACAAACATTAAGAACAGAATGATAAGAATGATACTGTTTTCAATATATTTATGGCTCATGTTGTTCAAAGACTTTTATTACCAGAATATCTTTTGTTTTTCTTTGCTTCTCTTGGTTGGAAAAAATGAAATCACAGCCTTTGTCTCATACCTTAGGAATCTTCTGTTTTTGTTTTTTAATCTTACTTACATGTTGTTCAAACTTCTTTTGATCTATCGGTCATCATCCCTTTGCAAAAGAAATTTAATGACAAATTCACACCATGATTTGAGGGTTTCGTTTCTTTTTCTCCAAACAACCATCCATTTCATGCAAACTTTCATCAAAATGATGCCTCTGTTTCTCTAGCAATTGTCCTGACCTTGTGAGTTCATCATATATCATCCAGTCTGAGGGCAGGCTGTCAACAGTCTTCATGTGTTCCTCACTCAGTGTCGTCTTTCCTCTGGCCACCTCATGTAGGACAGAGTTGGGATGGAAGCGCACCTTGGTCTCCATCCTAGCATTGGAAACACACAGGATTATTTAACATTGCAGTCCAGTCAAAAAGTACGAGCTCATTCTATTTTTAAATGACACAATTTGAAACAAAAATTGTATATTTTACACAGATGCAGGTCTGACAACCTATGTGGACGTAAAAAACCCAAAAAGCACACAAACCCCCCAAATGTAGCACAATACAAATATATTTTGAAGACAAAAATCATGATTTGGTCCCAATGTGGGAAACTTCCACATGATAAGCCTGCTTAATGAAGTTTAAGAAAAACATATTTTCAATCAAAATACATGTACATATTATACTGAACATAAGCTGCTAGCCTCAAGCTGAATTTTGACAGATCACTAAGTCAAGGTATCATATTATATTCTATAATGACTGCATGTTTGGGACGTGCATTGTGTATATGCTATTTGACAAAAAAGAAAAAAGAAAAAAAGAGCATCAATAATCTCGAACAGCCATCTAACATCCTTGACATATTCACCTGACAGTACAGAAAGACTGTACAGAAAGATTTTCTTTCATTACTAAATGCTGAATCAGCTACAGAATTAACAATGTGGATTGAAAAAGGTTTTCTCTGGCTGTCCAGCAAGTGGCAATTAGGACACAACTCACTGAGTGGTCAGTTGCCTGCGTTCTCGGTCCACCTTGAGAATGCTGGGATACATGCCAGCACAGAGACACGCCTTGACCACAGCCCAGTTCTCGGAGTTGGTGTTCAGATCCCGGATGTCTCCAGGACCCCTGGCCCTGACAAAGCCAGATGCCCTCAGCTGACCCAATAGCTGGGTTCTGCACATGGGTGTAAAACAATGCTTGATATCCACTTTGTGTGTGTGTGTGTTATCTTAACATCTTGAGTTCATAGGACCATCTTATCTACATGATTATCAAGGGCACAAACTCAAAATTTTGTGTGCAAGTATGACTCTCTACATCATGCAGCTGACATTAATGCCTACTTCAATGATATGTTTTACACTGCTACTATGGTCATCTCTCTGTGGGCAACAACTTTTCTGAGGATCAGAGAAATTCTAAGACCTCAGAAAATTAAGCTGACATATGCTTGATTTAATATATCTCAAAATAATTGAACAATGTCATATATTCTATGTCTACATTGACTCAGGTTTGATGTGTATCCAACAGTTCACAGTTATTTATGATAAGTGTCAGATATTGCAAAAGGAAACATTCTTGAAGTTTTATACTATTAAAAAAATAAAATCAAGAATGGTCTTATTTACCAACATATCTTGCACTGCTATTTGTGTGGCTTCATTGTTCATTGCCTAAAAAGTCCTTACAGACTACAGAATGAAACATTTCCTGTAGCATTCATTGAAAGATCCCATGGAAACCTCACTTCTCTGCAGCTCACCTCATCCCAACGATCATCTCCAGAGTGGCCCTGGACAGGTAGTTTCGCTTGCAGAAGGTGCTCTCCCAGCCATCACTGCGAGCCCGCTGCCATGACTGGGGTTTGGACGGGAAGCAAAAAAGGGGCAAGGCAATGATCAGAAGGTACACTCCTTTCACATCAGGGCCCCGTCTTATAAAGCCTTAAAATCGATCACAAGTCCCCAAATCAATCGCAACTTGCATTGCAGCACACAAAAAACTTGTGATTGATTTCTATCACAAGTCTTTATAAGACAGGCCCCTGGGCTCCATTGCACCAAACTATGATATCAACTTAAAGTCAACCATCATGGGTTTCTTGGCTTTGATTGGCTGTGGAAATAGTGTTGCTATTCAATTCAATTCAATAAAGGTTTTATTCAATCATGTATCGCAGCCAGTGGCTGAATTGCACATGTTTACATGCTATGGTAGCAACCAGTGATTGCAGATTACCATTAATTCTTAAGTTACCATTATTAGTTTTACGCAAAAGGGCTCGGAAAGCAAGTGGCAAAAATCAAGCAAATCCAACTTCACAGAATGAGGAGTAGAAGTGCTACTCTTTCTGATGACTATGTTCTCTCCTAAGAGGTATTTACCATGTTAGGGCTACCAATAATCACACTTCAGAATCAGAGATAAGCTAGAATTTGAGGGAGATACAGGTATGTTATATGGATCTCAAAACCTGGGCAAAACTATATCCCAAATTAGGGAAGTTCTGATATTCATTTGTCGAAAAGTGAAGAGAGATTTCATTTTGTGGGGAGACTCCTGCAGAATCAAGGAGACTGGGAGAACTGCCATGGTAGAATGTACCACAGAGGTAATGCTCCCTTAGTCTTGTCTGTAGATTATGTCATTATGTTATAAATAAAGAAGGAACTATATCATCATGCCCAACAATCTGCACAACAATTAATATTCAATATATTACTCTCAAGAGCAAAACATGCTTACGGAACTTTTCTTAAACAATCATGTTGAAAAAACAATGATCACTGCTATGAAGAAAGTAACATCACCATCCAGTTGCTTTTCAGCAAAATACTTGATTATTCAAGCCATCAAATCTAAAACAACTAATCTAAACTTTGTTGCAAGTCTCCAGAGCATGCACTAGAATGAATTACCGAGTTACACCTAGAAAAAAGATTTATTAACACTATTGAAGTCTGAAACAGTGTTCTTCCTTAATTCTATATCTAGGATGGATATGAATACAGAATTAGATTCAAACAATCTCAACTCTAGAACTCCCTCACAATATAGATACATGTACTCACAAATATCAAGTGTCATATTTTGTTAACTTACAGATGCAGATATTCTTTTTACATAACACATGAGCAAAGGGTAAAGAAAGAATGTAACTGAAAATATAAAGCCTGTGTTTTTATACGGCACATTTACCTGGAATGCTCTGAGCAGCACCATGTGATCGCTGAAAGTGTTTGCTGCATACTTCTTCCTGATCTGCATGGCTCCTCTCTTTTCAGATGGATGGCTTGGAAGCACAACTACAAGGGGACATCAAGTTAAACATTGGAGGAATATGAGACACCAGGAAGTAAAGTTTACAGCAAAAATGATTATTTCATGAGCACTTATGACAAGGGAAACCACCAGTATATGTGATCTCTCTTCAGCTCACATTAAGTTTTATCCTGGCTCAAAATGAGCGGTGGCCCGGTGGTCCAAGCACCATTTGGCCGCCAAATTTCATTGTCGGGCCACCAGATAATGACATGTCATGATATTAGTAGCACAAAAGATATCATGTAATAGCTGCTTCTTCAGATAAATGATTTATTCTTTCAAAGATATGACATTATCCCAAATGACCTAAGACATGGAAAGACATGAATTCAACCACTGTATTTTTCTGAGTGACTCCGGGCCATAAGAAATGAATGTCAAGCAATCACTTTTTAAGAAATTTTATTTTTGGTGGTCCAATAAAAAATTGTGAGTGGTTACATTATTTTCATGTTTTTTTTCTCCTCCACAGAAGGGATGACTAACTTGTGGCTCAGTAACTGCATGCATTTCAGCCAGATGAAGCGCAGATGAAGTCTATGTTATGGCTAATTTGGCCACATCATTTTTTTTTTCTCACAACTAAATTTTATCAATCTGAAAATGGAAGTAGGTATTCTCCTACATTGAATATCATAATTTCATGAATTTGTGGCGTGATGGAAAAAAAAAAGTTTATGATGTTTATGCATTAATCATTATTTGATATGTTGGACTCATCAAACTAGTTGAGGGTACATGGCATTTGGAACCCTTTATGATGCCTGTCAATTTTAACATGATAATCACGGTTGATCATCGTTTTAACACTTTATTAAATCTTTTTATTTTGAAATGTTATTCTTTATTTCCTCGTCACAGTATGTTGTATTTGAAGCCCTTTGCCTGCCAAATTTCACGTAATCATGACGATTTGTAGTAATTATCTAAGATTTTATTACAAGTATGTCATCTTATTTTTGATGTCTTTCTTCTCTTTTTTTTTTTTTTCAGGTGACATATTTCATATTCCATATTTCATTAAAAGACTACCAAGAAAAAAAAATTATGTTGAGCTTGGCTGTATATTACGCAATAGCTGCTTCTGCAGACATATGATCTATTCCTTGCAAGGGGTACTGCACTACGGGTAACAATCTGCCAGGGTGGTATTCCCACAAGATCATAAGAAGCTCCCCGTGAAATATCACGCTTCAAAAAATGCCTGGATGGCACGGAGCATCTTCTAAGAGTGGCTGACGGAGTGGGATGCCCAATTATGCGCCCAAGATGGGAAGATCTGTCTCCTAGTAGACAACTGCTCTCCTCATCTGAGTGACACTCACCATCATTGAGGTCAAGTTCATGCCGCCAAACACGACCTCAATCATGTAGCCCATGGATAAGGGCGTTATTCGTAACTGGAAGGGCCATTACTTAAACTGCCTGAACAGCAGGATCATTGCGGCTCTCGACAGCAATGAGAGTAAGCAAGCCATCGACGTAGCAACAACCATCACCATCCTAGATGCTGTCTACCTAGCGAAAGAATCGTGGAATGAGGTGAAACCGCAGACCACCGGAAACTGCTACAAGAAGGCACACTTCAAGAATGATGGTGATGATGACGTGCATGTGGAGGAGGAAGCACATGACAATGCCCCTGCAGACATGGCTGCTCCCACCAACATGATGAAGAGGAGTTTGACAACTATGTCAGCATGGGCGATGATCGTGAAGTCGCAGGTGAGCTGACAAACGAGGAGCTGATGGATAGTGCAAGGAGCTCAAACGCGGATGAGGAACGCAGCGACAACTCTGATGCTGACGTTGAGCCTCTTCGACCACCGCTATTCAGCTTACGGAAGATGCAGATGTTGGATGATCTTTGTCAGTTTTGTTCAGGAAAACGGCATTCATAGTGCCTTGCCGCTTGTTCATCTGATTGAAGCACTGGTCTACATTCAAGTAGTATCTACCAAAGAGCAGACCACGATTGACTCATTCTTTTCTTCACCACAAACACACAATGTCATACTTATTTATTTCTTCCATCATTTTCTCTACCTTTCCTCTTTTCACATCATTGTCTGTGCTCTTTAATCTTCTTTATGATACAGAGAAACTGTAACATCATGTTTTGTGCACATGTATCTGCACAGTAATGAGACGGTGTCCTTGGACTGTCAGATTTACTGTTAAAGTCATAATTATGATCACTACACATATATTGGCCCGTTAGTTCTATGATGATGCATGTCAGAGAAACAGAAAGTTAGTTAAAGAGAAATGAAAACTGATTTAGTTGTCATATAGGCCGTACATATTCAGTAAACCTTTGGATAATTTAAAGTTTAGAAATTGATTTAAAGTAGAATCGCACTCTTTATTGTGAATGCATATCCTTGTGATACAACCTGCATTGGTTAATGAAAAAATTTATTCAGTGTATATTTGATTTATATTTTGTACATCTATAAAACTCTTTTTCTTTTTTTCTTTTTTTTTTGTTGAGTCTTCAGGCAGCCTTATGTTCATGTTACAAAAAATGTCATAAAAAGATAGCGTATCAGTAGGCGATACATACTCACTGCAAACTCATCGCATATTGATTGAGGTGAAAAGCTCGTGGGGGGGGGGGGAATGTCATTGTTTAGCGTAATGTAATTCATTCAGATGCCTGGTGTGCGTAACAAAGGTGCCAGTAACTGTGGAAAAAAAGGTGTTTGCCGCACCCGTCCACAGTTCGTAGACTTTGTGTTGTTAATGTTGTAGATGATATGTATGGTGAATGAGGAAAGTATGTTTGCCGTCAGATTTTACAGGGCCTACTATATGTATATATATATATATGTATTGTAACCAATGAAGAATTGGTAGATTAGTGTATTATTAAGAAAACGGGTGAAAATTTGTCAAATATTGAAAGTTCCGTGATAGATTACATAATCGATCGATTGTTTTAGCAATCGATCATGAATCAATCAGTTTCAGGGAAATTAACGATTATGGATTGTTTTGTTAGAAATTTTAGATGGGTAATAATTGTTGGAGATGCGATTATGTTCAGTAATAATATTTTATATAATTATTGCTTTGTTATCTAATCATTTCCGTATGATGAGGAGGGTTAATAAGCGTTAGTATTTGAGGAAAAGGTCAGTAAGTAAAATGCGTAACTGTTTCGGAAATATAGCGGTCAGAGAATAAGAAGAGGTCGAATATGTATCGAAACAGCTGGGTGGGCCCGGGTACGGGCCAAAGTGTGGATGATTAGTGTTGCTGAGTGTTAATAAAGCGTTGATTGTAGTGGACACTACTGCCTGGATCATTTCCTTTGAAGTCTGCTACAGTATAGCGTAAGTATTGGTAAGTAGTGCAGTGCAATTACGGAACTGATGAAATGGTATGTGAGTGCACTGTGGTGGTATCGGATAGTGGTATCTGCGTTGGATGAGCTGCACTGGTACTGGTATCTTCGTTGGATGAATTGTGACTGGTAGTATTCTGGTAGTAAGCGAGTAATGGGAATAGACTGGTAGTAACCCAGCAATTTGGTAGATTTAACGTCGTTCCACATGCCTGGTTGTATATTTCAACCAAACGGACCCCAGCCTACCTCGGACCATCCTGACCCTTCTCCAGCTAGTTGCCGGGGCCGGATGGCACACATCGTATACAAACATATACACTAGCCAAAGAAGGAGAGAAGGCTACAGTATATATGTACTATCTATTTATTTATTTATTTACTTATCTCTTTATTTATTAATTAATTAATTCATTCATTTATTATTTGGCTTTACAATTGCAATATCACATACATACAAAAGTTCATGTATAAAATGTAAGGGAGAGACACATGGGCCAGGATTCACTAAAATAAAACTCTTTACTATTACCAGGAGACATGTAAGTCCTATGTGCCACACAATAAAAGCACACAATAAAGATGCTCATAATAACAAATCTGATGCATCAAAATTTTCAATAAATCAAAAAGTTAATAAAGTATCTCTGGGAATACAAATGTCCAGCTTACATGGGTCCTTATAGGCGAGGGCACACACGATGGTCAGGACGGGGTCAAGGCACTTGAGGACAATGGCATAAAGGACCATCTTCCCTAGCCGGGGGTCAACCGGGAGGTCAGCAAGGTGGCAGCCCAGCTCAGTCAGGTCCTCCCACTTGTCCATGGCATCGATGGACTAAGACACAGTGGACACACAAAGATTGTGGTGACAGTAATCAACAGAGAAATCACTGATAAGGGGGGCTCATCAACATGAAGCTGTTATGGACTATATCATGTGGGTGACTGAATGTACTGCTATTCTGGTATTAAACCAAATACTCTCCCCCCCCCCCCCACCCCACCTCCATCAAAACCCAACTTAAATTTTGTGAAAAACAAAACAAAACAAACCTATTTGCACCAGTTAAATGTTTCATAAGAACATAGGTCACATATAATGATTATTAAAACTTGCCAGTCTTTGACCTAAGATTGCTAGGATATTTGGAATTATTTTTTTTTTCTTTTTTTAAATTAGAAACGAGGAATACATAAATATCTCTACCAAGATTTGAATAATCATTTTTTAAGTAGACATGTTGTCAATGATCCTGTGCTTTATTCTCTGCCATTTATACACAAAAACCATCAATATTCTCTATTCGAGATAGCAAACTATCAGCAGTCTTTCCTGTACCCTGTTATAGATACCAATCACTATCATATATTTAATCCTTATATCCGACCCGAAAAGTCACTGGCAATTCTCAACATTTCAGCACTACAACTCTGTTATTATCACTAGTAGCAACTGAATTGCACATGGTATGGATGACATTTTTTAGCAATAATAAAACCCAGAGGGTCAAACTGTGATGTAGGCTTAACTCACCTTTAGGAGCTGGATGGCATTCCTAATGGCTGGAGCAGCTGGAGGCTCTGGGGCTCTCCTCAAGAAGTCCGCCACTGATGTCTCGTTGGGGGCCAGCAGCTTGGTGTGCAGACACAACTCCTACAGTGTGATAAAGTTAGGCACGTTTGCTTAACAATGCAAGCAGCGATACCAAAACAGGCTGAACTATTGCAGTGCATTGTGGGATACAATAATCCATTAAAACCTTGATAAATGGGGTGACACATTTATCAAAATGATGTAACAGAGATTTACATTGCATTATATTCATTTTCACCTAATGACAAATACTGTATACGGCTCATGTTTCGCATGTTTCTTTTCTTGCAAATTTTGCGAGTCAAGAGCTATTCGTGAATTTAAAGACACACAAAAATATTGACTCTGATCCTAACATGAATGTGACTTGCATGCATACATTCTTCCATTCAGTACTGTACTCGACTATTGCAATTTTAAACACTCGTACAATCATCGGGAAGTCCCGATTTGCGGAAATTTAGACTCACATAACATATGGTGTATACAGTACTGCATGGCCCAACCTGAGGTGGATATTACTGGTGGAACAATTTCTTGTGAAAGCTGCCTGTAAGACTGGGTCTACTCACATGAAGCTGAGTCCTGAGGATCTCTGGGGTCTGGAACTCTGGCAGGGCCTGGAACCGTACTCTGCTGATCAGATGGAAGCACATTCCAGGACGACATCTACCGGCTCTGCAGCAGGCAGGGGAGAACAAACATCATTAGTGTGAGGATAATAAGCCAGTTCGTAATTAGCTCATGTACACATTGGTACAAATGACCTTTCTTTTTTCTCAGTTGGTTAGGCACTTCACTCGTTTTCAAAGCGGCATAATGCATAAGCTTGCCCGACGTAACAATTTATGGAATTCATGTTCAAACAAAGAATGAGCTAACGTTTAGAGCAGGTGATCAGAATAATCCATCGGTTGACAATGTAGCAGGCATCCATTTCATTGTTTTGTATTGAATCCAATAACAGCCTATTTTCTTTTATATTGCGAAATACCATTCTCGCTGTCAGGTGGATGTGCTGGCAAGCACCATTTAGATAAGGATCACATGAATAATCACTGCATCACAGATGCTTATCTCAGTGAATTTACAAACCAAAATGTCTGTTGGTACAAATGACCTTTCTCTGCTCATGCGCAAAGTGAAATTACGAACTGGTCTATTAATCATGGTGATTCATGATGTAGGAACAAGGGGAAAAATACAATAAAGAAAACTTAAAAGGTAATGACTCTCAAATACGTAATGTGGACTGAGCGAAAGCAGCAATATTAGTAAAACACATTAGTGGAGTTTGAGGAAAATCAGACAATCAGTTCAAAAGTTATGAATTTTTACAATTTCTGTGCTGCCACTGCTGGATGAGAAGACTACATGATGTCACTGCAGTACAACTATACACTAGGAAAATATAAAGAGAATTCCACAAAATTTAATGTTTATGAATAGTGCACATTCTCTAAACATGTTACTGACATAAGTACAGGGTAATATTATTCCCCCTGCTTTCTGAAAGAGGCATTAGTCAGGTGCTCTTTCATTATGTTAGAAAAATCAAAATATTTCAAATATGTGGACCTATTTTGTGCTTGCAAGGATTGTCATGGCATGTGCATTCTGTCCCACCATCTACCTGCTCCTATCCCTTGATGGACAGCAACATGCTCAAGAACAATCAGAAAACTTGGTGGATGAGAAGAAAGACAATACAGGCATGAAGATCTCATATGGGAAAGACAGAACAAGAAATTTGAGAAATATGTATGTACTCATATATGTACATATATAAATGAATATATACACTCTGAGGTAAGCAAAGTATGGAAAAGAAAACTGCACTTATACTGACCTCCCTCTCCTCTGTTTGGCACTGGCCTTTGAGATCCAGTTGGACTTCAGTGAGGAAACGTTGGCTATTGCATCAAAGGATTTCTGATAGAAAGAGAATACATTGAATGAATTAATCAGATAAGTTTGATAACTGTTTCCTACAGCTCTTCTCAACATCCACAATCCCAGAGCAAATAATGAAAATATAACCTTGATACATCTTGATAAATTATTATTTTTTTTTTTTGAAATTATCAGGCTAATTCTTTTTCTGCCACATGGAACTCAGAGGATCAAATGAAAGTGGCTAATCTGGAGATATTGTTTATGATTTCTCTCAAAGATACAAGACATTAAACTCATCCTGACTGAGTACATTTTTCAATACCGCACAGCCAACCAATAACAGATGGCAAACTTGTAAATGAAATTAGTCATAACCATGCACATGAATGCAAAATTGCATATCTTCATAGTTTGCAAGGATGTTTGCAGTATAAGACACATTCAGCTGTATCTCTTCATGAGATATGAATACATCACTAGTTTTTACAGAAATAAAGAAAGCAAAACAAAACCAACTCACCTCCTTTACTTTGCCTGAATCCACAACAAACACAACATCATTGATGGTGACGCTTGTTTCAGCAATATTTGTGGACAAAACCTGTGGAGAGGAGTAAATTACTGAAAATATCTTTTGCCTTCAAAAACCAAATATAAAAATGAGATTTACTATGTCTTCTCTTTTTCTTCACAGTCACAGAGAATCTAAACCAGTCTATTTTAGAACAGATGAATTCTCAGAAAAAGTATCTTGTGCTTAAATGTTTCCTGGCATGATTTTACTGCAATGACAAGCTTATCAGTGACAGGCAAACTGGAGTTGACATCTGGAATACACTTTAAAAGCTTCCTCTACATGTGTACCTTATGCAATAGCCATGTCATTATGACATATATATGGTCCTGACCAACTTTCATGGCTTTGTGAGACTTGAATCTCGTACAATCTTCCATTATTCCATTTCAAGCATCATCTCAAGGACTAATGAGTGATGTGCTTATTGTTTATAGACAGACAAAACATTTCTTCTCATCATACAAACATAAATAATGCTTACATTTAATATGCATATCAAATTATTTGAATCATCTTTAGCTCTGCAGATTAAGCTTATGAAACAGTTAAACATCTGTGGCATAATGAGGCAACAGTCAGAGCTTAGCCAGCTGAGGCACAGGAGATTTGAGATATGAGGTATCAAAATACTGACTATCTTCCTTATTCCTGGCCCCGTGGTGCGGAAGACTTTCTTCTGATCATGACTCTGCAAGTTGGAGTGAAGCATGTAGACTTGGAAGGAATTGCTGTCATTGAACGCTTCGTCACTGAGGAGCATGTCACGTAGGGTGACAATGTCATCGTAACCAGGCAGGAACACAAGAATAGCACCTGATGGGATGAAGTGGTATGGAAAGTGAGCTATCCGTAGGATTATTCAAGTTTAAATGATGGTGCCCTTTTTCATGTGTACTCAAGGATTACTTACTGTAAAAGTGGATATTTTTGCGCGACTAATTTTTTTTTTGGTCGACAGGGTACAAAGAGTTTTGCAGGTTTTTGATTCCGTGGAATCAAGACATCAACTACTGGAACATATGGCAAGCAAAAATATTTGTGTGCTTTTATTTTCGTGCTACTTTCTGGTTGTGCAAAATGCACAAAAATTTCCACTTTTACAGTAATGCATAAATAGAATTTTTCCTTTTCACTGGGAATGATAAATGCCCCTTTCAAGCTATGTGTAATCATACAGCGCAGTGATTGGTTGATCCACACAAGAAAATCAGCATCTGATCTTTAACCCTATTCTAACTGGGGGGGGTCAAATTGACCCCCCCTCGACGTTTCGCGCCATGATTCCGCAACGCGCAAAGATTTTACCGCGTCGTTTCATGACTTTTTTCATTCGAGTCTCCCGCATATTTTGAGACCAAATTTGCGACGTCCGGGTACACCGTTCTGAAGTTATGCAATGTTTTGCATATGCATGTCAACCCGAAAAACGCTCGAATTCATGATTTTGTGTGCAAATCCAATGCAAACTGTGTTTTTTTTTGTTTAATTGATATAGATTAGATTATTTCAACTTTTAACCATTGAAATAAATCAATTCTAGTGTGGATAAGCTTGAAGAAGTGCCTACAACAAATTTTGGCAAAAAAACAATAGAAAACAAAAGATCGAAAAAACAATAAAATACATAAGAAATTAACAAAACAATAAAAAACAAAAGAAAATGATTTTGATTGCGCTATTTTTTTACTAGAAAATTGTTTGATGTGTCTTGAGGAACTCTGACACAAAAATTTAATAATCCTTCAGTCTTTTTGATGGAGTTATTGGTGAAAATATGATTTCATGCGTTAATTTGCATAACTAATTTATTAAAAAATATGAAATCAAAATTTTTCTATTGTATGACCATGTAATCTTGTAGTTGACATCCGGCTCTATATTCAGGCAAAATTTTGCGGCGATCGCGCGATCGGCGGCCGAGATCTGAAGGGGGGGTCAAATTGACCCCCCCCCCAGTAAAAACTTGGTCTCAAATAGCCCAGTTAGAATAGGGTTAATTGACCACAAAAGCACACAACACATACAAGTACGAGTACACAAATAATGACATTCCCTAGACCATGCTTAACCCGTTGAGGATGAGTCCCGAGTATACTCGGGAAAGTGTCTATGGGAAATGCATGTTGTAGCAAAATTAGCCCATCCTCAACTGGTTAATATATCTTTACTACTATCTTTATGTATCAAGGAGTACTTCAGTAAGGTCTGTTTCATGTCAGTGTGTGTGTGTTTGTGGGATAGTGAGCTCACCTTCCTGAGAATGGCTACAGATGTAGTTGAGCAGAGCTAGAATCAGGTTCAGGTCTACCTTCTCATCATCAAAGCTGTGGTGGTAGGCCTGGAGGAGTTCCCGGTCCTCTGCACTGATCTCACTGTGGCTCTTGAGTAGCTCTTCCTCATCTTTAATCCCTGTCTGTGCAGTCTCACTACAACATAGGCACACACACACAAGTTAAACAACAAAGTAATTTTCATATAACAAATAATGGATACTTGCTGCCTTTTGTATGATTAGGTTTTTTTTCCCCCCTTCTGGAAACACTGAAATGGTTCAGTGTCGAAATATTGCAAATACTGCATGACGAATTACAGGAAAGCTATCCACTGATTGTTTTCAGCAAACTTTTGATGAGGTTTATGAAAGACATTTGTCACAAAAAAACATGAGAGGCACATCATCTCTTTATAGTTGCATGAAGGGTGAATAAAAAGTCCAATTTACATCATACAAACAACTCACCATATTTAGCCATGATTTGATATGATTCGTAAAAAAGCTAGATTGGTGAAGCAAGTCCGTCTTGATGTTAGAGTGCCAACATGTCATGACAAAAGTGTCACAGAACCACAAAACACATTTCATGAAACCTGCTCTATATTTGTCCCCCCCCCCCCCCAAAAAAAAAAAAAAAAAAAAAAAAATCCACAAATCCAAAACAGCACAAATTATTGCAAAAAAAGTACCACGTGAGTTGACATCTCTGCCACTGCATAAATGCATATCAATATGATATTTTTGCTACAGTTATCCCAACTCACACAAATGCTGTGAGTAATTCCATGATCTGAGTCTGGTTGAACATCTGTGCGAAGTCTGATGCTGTCCTGGGAGGATGAGAGAGAGAGAAAGAAAAGGCAAATAATAGCTCCTTGTACAAATCTCTCTGGCAAGTGTATGACAACGTAAGAAAAAGTGATTGGCATGTTAAAATGCTCCAGTACAGTTATGCATACAGAAAAGAAGTACATGCAAAAGCATAGGTTACTTCTGGGAGCCATTTCATACAAGATGTTAGGATAGCAACTCTTGCTGGAATGGCAACTTCCCATAGCAACATCAATCCGGAAGCCGGATTCTTGTCATTACCATGACAATTGTCATTCCAGCAAGAGTTGCTATCATACCAATTTTTTATGAGAAGGGGCCCTGGACTCCTACTGCGGAAGGAAATATTTCTTCTAAATACAAGCCAGCACCGGGCAGGTGTCTATTAGAAATGCGTGTTGTAGCAAAATCAAACCGTCCTCAATGGGTTAACACTGCAAGATTTACCAAGAGCATCTCACTGCATATTTTGAGATCAAGGGAGAAACGAAAGCAATTCCATCAGCAAAACAAACAATAACACAAATAAAATTAGCAAAAGAAACCACTGACTCACTTTCCATCTGAGGCTTTCAGAGAGGGATTTGCTCCGAGGATCAACAGCTGTTCCACCATCTCTCCATTTCCCCTGCCAGCTGCAACCATCAGTGCTGTCACACTGGACTCAGAGTTGGCATAGTCAACTATGTAAAGGATCATGTATGAAAGAAAGCAAAGATCATTCACCAATAAGAGCCAGGATAAATTACTGTTGTATTTGGGTTGCAGAAATGAAAAGCAATTCTAATTTAGCAACAACACATGAAATCTGTAAGAACTTATCTATTAAGTCTTTTTTCAAAGGTAATGCTGATAGCGTGTAGGCTAACATTACCAATTAATCAGCTAAGAAAATTATGCACCTGAAGACATGCAAGTATTTAAGTTCAATTAATTTTAAAAAATACTACTTTCATAATCAGATTAGGCACAAATATTTGAAAGGTACATTGATATGCATGCAAATACTGCTACCTTACACCGACAATATTACTGCAGACCCCATTCATTTCGCGGGGATGGTATACTAAAAAAATTTGTGAATCAGGTGCTTTGCACAAACTGAACAACAGGCAAAATATCAACTCTGATCCTGACACGAATTCAACAATTACATGTACATGTTTGTCTCTCCATTCGCTACTGTTCTCCAGAATTGTGAATTTAACCACTTGCATTTAACCACTTGGAAAATTGTTGTGAAGTCTCAATTCGCAAAAAATTAGACTTGCTAAATATATGGCATATACAGTATCTACCATTTTCTCTCTATGATAAATGGCATAACTTGAAAGCTGATAGATACAGACCAGATTGCCACTTACCACTGACATTCTCATTAAGAATGATGTACATGAGTTGCGCAAAGGCATCTTCACTGCCCGTCTTCCAGCAGTCTGCAAGGGCATTGTCCATGTCATGGACCAACCACTCTGGCATGTCATCAGCATCAATGGAGGTCTAGAATAATGGGAGATCAGGGAGACGTATTAACCTTTCGATCAGCACCCAGAAGTTTTTCCCCCCATATTTAAATCTTGACTAACTTTACAAGGACAGTGATGTGGCTAAGTCAGTAATGCATTTGCCGTGCAATCAAAAGGCTTGGGTTCAGTTCTAAGGGGGTGATTGAGATTTGTGAGATATCAAAGACACATGTGACAGAAATCCCCTCCAGGTGACAGTATGTAATATGAGAGAGTACACACCTTAACAAAATTTACAGACATAATGTAGATAGATTACTAAACCTAAAGACAGATATGTGAAAAAATATAGATGGATAGAAGGATGCACAAATCTATATAGATATGAAGATTGATATACACATGTATACATAGATAGGTAGATATATAGATAAATAGATGAACAGATTTAATGGATACTTTAATATAAAAGTCTTTAGATAGATATGCAGATGAATATATAGATAGGTAGATATATAGATAGATATATAGATATATAGATATATATATATATATATATATAGATAGATAGATAGATATATTAAGATACATAGATGGATAGTTGGATACAAAGACAGAAAGCTAGACTGTTAGATAAACACAGAGAAAGAAAGCAAGAATTGAGAAAGACAAAGGAAGGTTAAAGGAAACCAAAACCCCAAGAGAAATGTGGATTGCGTGAAAGCAGCAACATTAGTAGAACACATCAGTGAAAGTTTGAGGAAAATTGGACAATTGATGCAAAAAGTTATGAATTTTTGAGATTTTGGTATTGGAACCGCTGGGTGAGGAGACTACTGGAGGTTATGACGTCTGTGCAGACAACAATATATAGAAAATATAAAGGGAATTCCACAAAAATTCACTTTTCTAGCATAATGATAGAGCACTTGATTAACCGCTTTCAGAAAGTAGGGGTAATAATTACTACCCTTAACCCTATTCTAACTGGGCTATTTGAGACCAAGTTTTTACTGGGGGGGGGTCAATTTGACCCCCCCTTCAGATCTCGGCCGCCGATCGCGCGATCGCCGCAAAATTTTGCCTGAACATAGAGCCGGATGTCAACTACAAGATTACATGGTCATACAATAGAAAAATTTTGATTTCATATTTTTTAATAAATTAATTATGCAAATTAACGCATGAAATCATATTTTCACCTATAACTCCATCAAAAAGGCTGAAGGATTATTAATTTTTTGTGTCAAAGTTCCTCAAGACACATAAAACAATTTTCTAGTAAAAAAATAGCGCAATCAAAATCATTTTCTTTTGTTTTTTATTGTTTTGTTAATTTCTTATGTATTTTATTGTTTTTTCGATCTTTTGTTTTCTATTGTTTTTTTGCCAAAATTTGTTGGAGGCACTTTTTCAAGCTTATTTACATTAGAATTGATTTATTTCAATGGTTAAAAGTTGAAATAATCTAATTTATATCTATTAAACAAAAAAACACAGTTTGCATTGGATTTGCACACAAAATCATGAATTCGAGCGTTTTTCGGGTTGACATGCATATAAAAAACGTTGCATAACTTCAGAACGGTGTACCCGGATGTCGCAAATTTGGTCTCAAAATATGCGGGAGACTCAAATGAAAAAAGTCATGGAACGACGCGGCAAAATCTTCGCGCGTTGCGGAATCGTGGCGCGAAACGTCGAGGGGGGGGGGTCAATTTGACCCCCCCAGTTAGAATAGGGTTAACATATGTCAGTATCAAATTGATGGAATGTGTAATTTTCATGAAAAATTAATTTTTGTGGAATTCCCTTTACATTTTCTTTATATTGTTGTCCACACATGACATCATAACCTCTAGTAGTCGCCTCATCCAGCAGTTCCAACACCAATACTTTAATAAAAACTCATAACTTTTGCATCGACTATCTGATTTTCCTCAAACTTTTACTGATGTGTTCTACTAATGTTGCTGATTTTACTCAATCCACATTTCTCTTTGGGTTTTGGTTTCCTTCAAGAGAGGAGGATGAAGAAGAAAGAGAAGATGAAAAAAAGAAAGAAAAACAAGATTACAATACCCATCTTCATGGGTAACCAATCTAGAAACATTTGAAAACTTTGTTTAATGTTCAATACAGATTTCAGTGCAATACAGTAAATAAAAGTTTTATCTCTGAAGCAACTTCAGTTCAGTTTTTTGCTTACATCAGCAGATGGTCCCAAGGTGACTGCCTGGAAATTCTGTGTGAGTGTGGCAGTGGCAGGATTGACTGGTACAGGTTGGTTTGTAGCAGCTCCTCCACAGGCTGCAGCTTCGTCCTTATACCACTTGTTGAGTTGTACTTGTTGCTTAGCAACTGAATCATCCAGTGATGTGTGAGAAATCAAAGAATATCTTTTTAAAAGGAATATCACAATGGAAATAATTCTCTTCAAGATTTAATAGAAGCCATTCTTTATATCATCTACAAACTTTGTTAGAAGCCATACTTTATATCATCTACCAATTTTCAGAGCTCTTAAGATCAAGCCTGTTCTTGATTTTAACATGTCACTCCTTGATGTGTAGTGGATCACCACTATGACAGTTTGAAAAGCAGAGTAATTGAGGCTTGACAAAAATGAAACTGATAATGATAAATAAAGGGTGTATAACAATACTCAATTCTGACCAAAAACAAAAGAACATATATCAGCTAAGAAACTTATTTTCATTCTGTTTGAGGTAGAGTCTTAAAGGACTAGGCATTCTGAAGGATCTTGAACTTAAAAAAAAAAGGACATGCATAATTAACACCTTACAACATTATACTAAAGGTTAGATTGTTGCAATTAATCATAACGGTTAGATGCTTTCTTGCAAATTCAGTGGCTGGAGGATGCCTGAAGAATTTGAAGAGCATACAAGAAAACCTATGGCAAATTTATTTTGCACAGGTAACCAGTTACTTGTTTCAGCTGAAATTGGGAAAATTGAACAAGCAATCCATGGGCTTGTATCTTTACACTGACTACAAGTTTTTGCATACATACCCTTTGATTTCTCTTTCTGATATTCCAACATCTTTGCATTTGTGTAGCCAGTACTGTGCACAAATTGGAGATAAAAAGGGGAATGAGCTTGAGAACTTGATACATTTACATCTATTGCTGCCATGTTGCAAATTGTAGTTACAGATATTTTGTCACTCTATCTGCTCAAAGTAAACAATACAAGTTTAACCATGTCTGTTCATTGTAAATAACAAGAAAACAGAGCATTTGAGCCTCTCACGTTGCTGCTGACATGGTCTATTCATTGGACACAATACAGAATACTACAAAAGTACAAATACACAGATCTATTTTCTGCAAATTATATAATTTGTTCAGAAAATGAATTGTAACATCAAAGCTCTAGAGGCATAAGTTCAACATGTTTCAATGCCATGACTACAGAGATTGTATCAAGTGCTTCACTAACTTCAGTCACACATTTGAAGGTATGGTCACCACAGGACATCACTTATCACTGGTTTTGCAACAGTAAACACATTTCTTGCAAATGTACCAAGATAAACACCTTTTGCTCTTAAGATAGAAGAATATATCAGCATCCCATTAGAAGAATATATTAGCATCGCAAAACAAAAGCTTACCACTTTAATGCATCCTCCAGGAACAACTCATCAACATCATACATGTTACCAGGAACTGCAAAAGTATGGATAAACAATGCACGATCAAAATTTTTGGATGAGTGTGTTGTTTAAACCAACTATTTAAAATGCATGATCAATGTAAAACAGTAGAATTTTAAGTGTACTGTTATAAAATGAACAAGCCAACTGATTTGACATCAATTAAAGTGGTGTTCATTAATTTATACCTCATTTCAAAGAAGCTGTCAAGTATTATCTTGAAGTTTAATTGAATTCACAAACTGAATGAATATTACCAATATGCATTCTCTTCATGATAAGTTTGCTTCCTGGTTGATCTTGTATATAATTATTCTTTATTTGCTTTTATTCATTAACGAAGACTATCATACTATCTTTGAACAGTGCTTCAAACTGGTGTGATATAGCAACTGTAAACATAATGTTCCATCAACTTAATCTGAACATCAATTTTCATTTGATGTCCTTTGGTATTAAAAATAGAAGCATTCTCAGGGCATGGTATGGATGGTACATGTATGTACCTACTTTACATAGAAAATTAGTATTCCCTATTAAAACCTATAAAATCTCTGGACGAAAACCAATGACTACCTACCTGACACAAGCGGACAATTGCCAAAATAGCGCACAAAGAGCTGAACATCGAGGGCAGCGCTCATGAGGACCAGCTTAATGTGCCTCTTCTTTGACATCAAGTCCCTCAGCTGTGTGAGAAGGAAGTCACTAAACCTATCTCTTTCATGGATCTCATCCTGCAGGGACAAAGAGAAGCAAAGTGGATGGGATTTCTTCTGGCCAGTATCCATTTGGTAATTTCTTAAGTACAAAAAGAATGTGGGTGGCTTATTGAAACAAAAGCCTTCATATGTGAATGAAGAATGAGCAAAAATAACAAACAAAACGGGTTGTCTACTTCTATTTCTTTTCAGAACTATATAGAAACTGGGAAAAGGGCATTGGGACATTCAAAGATTTGGATTCAAGTCAAATTTATGGTTAGAGGGGCTGATTTTGCTGTAACATGCATATCGTATAATACCGAGTATACTCGGGACTCGGGACACAATCTGACAAACAAAGACCAAGAACAAAGACAGGGAATTGAATACAATTTGTGCTGTGTCCCTATTTTGCTGAAAAACAGTTTTCATGTCCATGTGTTCAGAAATGGGCAATGGAAAGGACACATACACACATACACAAACACAACTACAGAGTACCAGTACACATGGCATAAATAATGTGGTCAATGAAAAGCATACAGCACTAGATAGCATCACAACACTGCTTCTTTTCATTTTTATACTACATTAAAGGTCCTGTTTACTTTTGGGAACAGTGAATTTAAGAATTGTCAAGATATGACATCTAATGCATATGTGTAGGTCTGTTGTACCACAAAACATCCTATCATCTAAAATTTTCGCAATAAGAGTAAAGTAGAGTAAAGATTAGTGTTAGGTTTAGGGTTTAGAGCTTGGGTTAGGGTTAGGATTAGCTTCAGGATTAGGATTAGGATTAGGGCCAGGGGAAGGGACCTGGGTAATTGCCCAGGGGGTAATTGCCCTAGACCCCTCTTTTGTGAACCCCTTCACTGGAAAATTTTTCCAAACCTCAATATCACTGGAATATAAATTTTTGTGAAACTGTACGTTGATCAAGTCAATTACCGCTCTTAAACATTTACGTATGTGACTTACCACGATGACATGTGTGATAACGTCCAGAGCAGTGTCGCCCGTCATCAGTGTCCGCAGCAAGACACCATTTGTGCA
This sequence comes from Diadema setosum, assembly GCA_033980235.1. Classification (NCBI taxonomy): domain Eukaryota; kingdom Metazoa; phylum Echinodermata; class Echinoidea; order Diadematoida; family Diadematidae; genus Diadema; species Diadema setosum. Next base: position 20,849,670 of record CM067063.1, read on the forward strand.
GAATGTGAGAAGGGTCTTGGGAGATACCCTGATACATGAATTGAATGGAAGAAACAAAACTTACAATGTGTTTACAAATGTATAGCTTGCAAGTCATTTGTTGGAAGAAATATGTAAGCAGAAAGCATTTTACTAGTAGAATACTAAAATTCTACTGAAATGTAATATTCTATCTGCTGCTAAAATGAACATGTCACATTTGTAAATGATTTTTGGTATATACTAATAAAAGAAATATGTTTTTGCATGTTCTCCGCAGCAGGTAAGTTTTGTCAGTGCCCAAATATTTGTTCAAAATAAAAATTGGTGAAATTTATGTAGGAAACTTATACTGAGCTGCAGAAAACCTAGATTACAGAGTTGGCAATTTGTCTTACTCTATACTGTTACAACTTTTTATGTGTCCAATTTCCCCCCCCCAAAAAAAAAAAAAAAAAAAAATCACTAAATTACTTCTCTGATTTTTCTGTTCACTCATACAAAGCAACACAAAATCAGGATGAAATTTTCCATCAGAAAACAAATCTGTCTTAGAGAGTATACCTGCTTTCCAGCCTGATCTGATAGCCCACTGTCTGCCCTATGGCCTCCCCTCTCTCTGCCGCCACCCTCTCCGACACGGACAGGGCTGAGATCCGCCGCGGCTGGGTGCAGATGATGCGGCAAGGCTGTCTGGACTCACAGCAATGATCCAAAATGAACTGCGGGATCTAGATTGGTTGAAGAAAGACATGCAATATGCAATGGTAGTGAACTGAAAGAGGCACTTGACAATGATCCCTGATACTGCACTCTAAAATCAGAGTACAAATGCTGTCATACAGCAGAGTGGACAACATGGCACAGTTGAGTGATGACAATGATGTTGTGTGCACAATAGAGAAAAATTCATGATGCTTCTATCTGGATCTAAAAGTATTCACTGTACGAATTGATGAACCATTGCTATTCAATAGCTGATACCCTTCATATGGAATGCTGGTATTTTGTAGTGAAAAGATTCTTACTTTACTTGACTTGTTGGGATTGTGGACGAACAGAAATCAAATTTTACTCTGACTGAAACATGAAAACGTCTGATTGTCCTACATTGAAGGATTGCCCCCAGCCTAAATGGAAAATCACTACATTGCATATCTGAATAGACAATGGTTCCTTGCGCTTGGTTTCATGAGTCACCTGAATGTAAGAAATTCATGACTTTCCTCTCTTGAAGCTTAATTTCAAGCATGTTCATCATCTCAACTGTATGCTAGGAAATAGGGTTCTAAACAAATGATGTTGCCATATTTGTGCATGTCAAAATATTCTATATCCTTTGCAAGATATTCTGTCCTTTTATAATTCCTTCTTTCTCATTGGGCAGGCAATGAAACACACCACCATAGTTTCTCATTGGTTCACTGTTTACTGATGCTATGCTAAATTTACCTGGGTAGTTTTCCCAGAGCCAGTGTCTCCAGCAATCAGCACCACACGGTTGTTATTCACTGCAGTCAACACCTCATTTCGCATCGCAGAGACTGGCAGTGTCTGGCGGAAACTGTCCAGGTCTGAACGATTCCTCCTCCCCGGGACTTGAGGAAGACTGCTGTTTAGTCGCCCAGTTGCCTTGTTCATCTCACGGGCTGGATTGACTTCAAAGTTAATGATGACATCAAAGTACAATTTTATCTCTATGCTGCAATTAATTTGCATTTACATGTCATAAAACCTATGCATTTTCAACAAATCTGTCAACATTTTCTTTTCAAGACAAAGAACTGGTTGTCATTTACAAAATCAATTTTAGTGAAGTGATGGCTTCGACTGAGAGAGGAGAATTTCAATATGGGATTGGGAATATCCAGATTTCACTTACGTTTAATAACAATAACACATACAACAGAGAAACAAATTTTTCAATGGCGTGGAACATTCATGTAAATAGTAAATAGTAAAAATTGCAACTTAAGTATGTATTAGTTATCTCTCCTTTACCCCTATTACCTATGTACCAGAATATAGTAGACTTAATCATTTTAACTTTACATTTTAGTGACCATGAGTACAGACAACAATAGAGAAATCATGGTCAGAGAAAGTTCCTTGTGGCAAAAAGTAAAGTGGCAAAAGAACTTAATCAAATTTCATGTAACTTTAAGGGAGGGGAGATGATATTTCACTGCTCATTCATAAGTGCTGGTGTAGCCAATAATGATGTGTACAGCCACTGTAATGTATTCATTCACAAACCAGAAGATTTTAGCCATTTGTGTTACTTGTGCACAAAACTAGAGAGGTCTGTGTTATTCTTGCAAACACTTAGCCAGCTTTTACACTAATTGTAGCCTACTCACCATCACTTGGCCCAAACCTCCTACGTTCTGTCTTGGGTTGCAACTCCTGCCGTTCCTTGGCAGTGACTGGAAATTGTTGCAGCAATCCCTGCAACTCATTGCAGGTTGTAGGAGCCATCTGGAACGTGGAAGAGCCATCATCATCCCCATCCCCATCAATCTTGTTGATTGCTTTCTTGGTGAGGGTCAAGTAGCGATTTGATCCCTTGCTGCAGCACATGAAGGTAAATTAAGAAAGACAGGCTGTTCAAACCTACATGAAATTCTGAGAGATTTCAATCTCCAGTTGTTTTGAAGATGTATTATTTCCACTGTGGACACTAAAACATACACACAATACTACAGCTGAAAACTCCTTAAATATCATTTGACTTTTCATTCCTTGTGGATATGCCACTTATTGAAAGCATTCAATGCGTGAATTTGACAGTATGAAATCTTGTAAGGTTGGGTTTACATGACATCCAACACTTCCTGTAGCTGTTAGTTATGTGGATCTCACAATATAAAAGCCAGTTAGTCATTTCATGTCCTACTAGTGAGTTCCTGCAGGCTGTACATTTGCACAGCAGACTGGGAAAGGGGGTTGCGAGTTATTGCTCAAGCACATACATGTCTGAAATACCACATGATAGTGAAGCAAACATACATTGTAACTGTAAGGGTATGTTATCTGGGTATAAACAGAAAATTTTCACTCACTAAAGCACATGTGAACAGAAAGGCTGACATCAACTCAAAATTATTATTGTCTCTGAAGGAAACTGCCACATGTCATTTTAAACCAGAATCAAGTAGATGCACTAGGTTTGGAAACCACAGATATCATAAAAGTGATGAGAAACTTCTTTCTTCATATACCTTGTTTGGATAAAAAGAAATATAACAAGACCTTTTCTTTGATTTGTTGAACAGTAACAACTGCGACTCAGTGTGTGTCCCAAGTTAAAATGTGTTCCATGAAGATATCAAGAAGAACGTTTGAAGACAATTTCTACTGCTGTTAACACGATAAATATTCTGCTACTTCAGATACGATCCACAAAGGTGAAGAACTTTACCTTGAATTAGTAAACTGCTGACAAATGAGTTTTGTACTTACTGCACAGGATGATAACACTCACCCCTTGCTTTTCGACTTCAGCCCAGCTGTGGTTGCCAAACGGTGTATGTACGCTCTCTCTGTGTTGCTGAACGATGCTGGAAATTCCAATACTACACAAAAGCAAACACATCCACTACTCAGGATATCCTGTCCACCACAATGCAAGGTAAACTTTGAATACTTGTGTCTCATTACTGATAAGCTATAATGTTTCCTCCTTGTGCAAAAGCAACAAACAATATATGATAATATACAAGGATGAGATGGTACTTAATGCCAATGCAAGCAGGGTAATATGATGAAATTACTGCAAATTAACATTTATCAGATGTTTCCTGTCATGTTTAAAATAGATAAACTCTGACTGCACCTGTTTTGTTGAACACATTCACACAGATATCATTTGATATATAACTTAAGGTACAGTATTAATTCTGCAAAGTCCAAAGTCTGACGGATCTCATCACTACACAAAATCAAGAGCCCACGAACACATAAAACTGTACAATTCGCATATCACTGTAAATACCCAGTACATAAACAATTCTGAATGGCAACATGGACATTATTCTCCAAGACATGAAACATCACAGAAAAATCTGATAAGAGCATACCTGTTTCGGCCTCATTATACCTAAATTCCTGTATGGCAATGTCCACAGAAATTTTGAATTCCTCTCCTACACATATTTCCTTCTTGACTCTCCTTGACTTATTTCTTCCTCTGTCTGCCATGTTATTGTTACCTAAGATAGAAAGAGACAATGATGAAACAGAACAAAGTTAGACAGACAAGTAATACAAGCACAGGGAGAGAGGGCCAATACAAAAATTCCCATGCAAGCACTCTACAATTCTCATTACATGTACCTCACTCACTAGATCCATTATGTTAAATAAAGGACAGGATGAATTACACATCATCACACATTACGGCTATATTTCTCAATTTACCCTGCTAGCTCCAGTATGTAAGATTTATATTGTACCCATTCCAAGCAGATTTATTAGAATGTACACTGTAACTTAGCCTTTGAAATCAACAGTGTGTGTGTGAGAAGTAGACAACTATGCCAGGAAATAATTTTTTTAAATCTTTTTCTTTTCTAGACAGAAAGACCCGTCTGTCTGGCAGAGGAGTCTTTTATCTTTTTAAAAAAAATTTTATCACTCTCCTCCGGAGGTATAGGAGGGGATCCGTGAAGCCAGACGCAGTCTCCGTGGAACATATCGCTGACGACCAGATACAGACCGATCTTTTTCAGTCAATTTTTTTTCTAGACCTAAATAGTCTCTATCAATATAGAATAGTAGTGATACATAATGATATTTAAATGATACAATTACACAGTATTGGGGGCATGGGCAGATGTGGAAGAAATGAGCCAATTTATAAAAATTAAGAATTGTCTGTTCATAACTTGTCTTGATTTAACAAATACAAATTAGAGTCTACAATGCTTGGTTTCTTAGGACTTACCTTGTAGGTAGCAAACAAACTTAATTCAATGCTCGTTTTATATCAAGGCCTACAGCACGAATTACCGGTAACAATAACCTTCTTTCAAGTCGCTGAACAACTTTTCGATGTCATGTACAATGTACATGTTACATTGCAGGGCTGCCAACTCTCACGCATTGAGCATGACACTCGCGCAATTCAACCAATTTTGACTGTCTCACTCTGATAAACGAAATCTCACGCTAAACCCCCAAAATGGAATGTACATGACTACAAAAATAAATATATCTCTAAATTCTCTGATATACCGAATATCGATATGCCCAAGCCCAAAATTTCGAGATTTTCCCGCGCGGGTGTAAAGCTTAACCAATAATAATCGTTTTCGGTTCGCAAAGACGAGCTATTGGATTACGACTGGTTTCTACCTATACCACGTGAGCGTAGCTTGTACTTTTGGCAAATTACAGTACATGTATGGCTATGACGGGTGCTTTACATTGCTTTACATACACTGACTGTGTACGTAGTATGTACGGCCGCACAGCAGGCCGCCAGGCGCTAGCCAGGAGGTCGCTCCGCTCCCTCGCAGTGTCTCACGCCAAACTCTCACTCAAGGTTGGCAGCCCTGTACATTGTACCAACCACCAGAGACTATTATATAATAAATTAGAGTAACGTGCCCAAGTTTGGTACACTTAACGGTTTTCGTGCTATAGTTCCAAAATAGAAGACTTTCAAGAGTGTATCTTTTCGAACACTGTGTGTCAATATAATGACATTCTAAATGCACAGATATCCCTCTAAATAAGATATAAAAATTATATAAAAATTTTGCAAAAAAAAAAATGGGTTTTTTATGTCACCTTCTTTGGTGCCATGTTTGGTACAGCACGTCCTTGATCGGTACACACACGATTTGTATGCGCTGTATTTGATTAATACTCCATTCATTTGCACGCGCACGCATCAACATTATCATGCATAAAAATCATTCATAGCTGTAACCTACCAATCATGGCATATATTAGCGCTGTCTGGCAGCAAGCAAGGCTGACAGTAAAATTTTATTTATTATTATGTAAATATCTCTGTGAGCTCATCACTAAGTAGACCTAGTCATTTGTAATCTGGCTGCTGTTGACTGATCGAACATCACGATCAACTTCACTTGCACAAAAAAATGACTAGATCTAACAGTCCTTGTTAGACTGACTCACTGAGTCTAGAAGTCCTAGTCCTACAGACCCTTTGTTGGCTATTCACCATGCCATGTTCACCATTCACTATGTATGAATGATTCAGTGTGCAACAACTGTGGTAAACAGCGGTCCAAAATAAGGACCGCGTCTTATAACTCGCCTGCTAATTTCCAGCTCACTGAGCTTGAAATCTAGTTTGGCAAGAGGTCACGAAGATCAGAAACTTTTTGTGAATCTTCACTGGTCTTAGCGCCCTGTTTACTGTGAATTTTAAGAAGAGGTAGGCCTAAATTTAACACTTATTTTTATTATTTGACACTAACGTTCACAGTAAATTATCTTTCAAACGTAAACATGATAGAAACATAGAGTCTACAAGGTTATGAATCATTTATCAGTTTCAGTGTATCAAAGAATACTAGGCTGTACCAACCATGGGCTCGTTACTCTAGACTCTAGAATCTAGTTCTTTTTGCTAATAATGATATTTAAGACACTACCGCAGAGCTGTTAACTTACTGTGAAACGGCCAGCCTCGGGCATACACGTATTTGAATGTGTGGGGCCGGGCCGCGCCGAAGAAGATCGAGGCACTGCAAGCCAGACGAGGGATTCCTTCTCACTCGAACTCACCAGTGCCACTGGAACTCACAATAGCAAGAAGTTCCGCCAATGAACGCACTTGTGTGTCGAGCGCGCGCTCTCTTCAAAATGTAGGACTTGTAAAATCTCTTTGGATAAAAGCTAACAGCCGAAATGGTGCTTCGATATATCCGCGAAATGCTTAGCCTAGATTCCTATTTCCGGTTTCAATCTTTAGAAATTGATCGTCAGAGTTCTATTTGGTGAAAACTAATATTACAGATCTTACGGAACTCTTATGGTTAAACGTTTTTCGTGAGACATTTGTGAGAATTGGTTGTTGAGCAGACGACAGGTACGTGTGTTGATCGCGAACTATCGTACACCTACTTAACAGTTAAAATAGTATGAAGTGTGTAGGAGCCGTGTCGTGGTGTAGTAGTCTGGCGCGCGCACGCACGTAGTCAGATACACCATAAACCAGTGAAATATGCATGCAAAAAAGTGCAGTGGAAGTTCTGCCCATTTGATTTTGTACATGTATAGTAAGGGTACTAGGTCTCGCGCAGGGACGTAATGATCGCGCATAGCGTAACTGCGTATAGCAAGCATTAATACGCGTAAGACTAAGCGCAAAATTTGCCGATACGCCCATGGAATAAACATACATTGTACCTGACAACCGCTAAAAATGAGAAGGAAGCAGGTAAGAAATTTTGATTTCAAACAAATTTTTCACTAAATTTCTAATTTTTTGGAACAAATTTTTCACTAAATTTCCAATTTTTTACGTTATAATTTACCTACCTTAGCTTAAAATCTTTTTTTAAGGATGTTGTAGCCTAGACGTGTCGTCTCGCTTGTCTCGTTCGTATGATCGTAGCCGATAGAATTCGTAATTTCTTCGATCGATCGTTGATAATATTCTACGAAAGCCGAAGCACGCTACAGCCGCAGAGAGGGGCAGACACTTTCACGCATGAAACTACATAGGGCAGCTGCGCGATCTTTACATACCCCGAGAAGGTGAACGCATAAAAAAAAAGTCCGACATACAAACGGCGACAGCGCACTACTCCGTCATTGTATCATCAGGAGATTCTGGGAGGTGATTTTTCTGCATTTTCGTGATATTCATTGAGAAATTCAGGTACGATTATGGAATAACTTCTATTATAAGAGCATTTCAAATTTTCGTGCGCGATATCTAGACCCCTCAACCATACTTTGTATTTTGTGTCGGCTGATCTGCCGACACGAGCTGCTGGCACACCAACATGGCATCTGATGGGCGAGAGCAGCAGCGTATCGATATTTTAGAGGAAATTGTAAGCATCAAGTATGAAACCTGTTGAGGTTAGTGCTAGAACATTCTTTCCAAAGGCTTTGGATTTGAGGTTAGTTTTTCGACGAGCAGGAGACTGAACTTTGAAAGAAAAATCTTCATAGGATCTTCTACTTCCCCTGGGCCCTAGGCTAAACGTTAGGCTAATTCTTGAAATTGAATTCCTTTGTGATGTCGTATTAAGACCTTTTCTATACATGCACGTCGACAGTTGACAGACCTAACCGTTGACGTTTAGACTAAAGTTTTGTTATTGCGAACCCAGATAGGCATGTAGTTCTAACAATGAAACGAATAATAAGCCCATAATGTTCGTTACACAACAATACTAACGGCATATTTCGGGTTTCAATATTTTCAATATGATTTTACTTCTAAGACTGAAATACATAGTCTACCTAACGTTTTGTTCGCAAAACAGAAGACAACATGACATCAGATGTTGAGCAGGTGTTCCAACATTTGAAAGCGTGGTTCTCAAGCAGCGTCTCACAAGACACAAAGATATCATGGAGTGAGTTTACAAGCCAGAATTGGAATCCTATAATTTTGCACATTTTATTTTGTTATAATATAATGCAAATCTGGACTAGCTAATGTTGGGTTCTAGGAATATTAGAAGGATCTATTTATGGTTGTGGAATGCCCATTTGTGCAGATGAAGTTCTCATCAAAAATTGTAATTTTATGAATTAGAATGGCTTTTGCTTACATAGATCTTACAACTCCAAAGCAAAAGGCGAAGTTTCCACATTGTTATTTTCCTTGTAATATCTGTACCGGTAACGTTAAATGTGTAAAATACACATAACTTTAGTTAGGGCCCTAGAGGTAACTTGACAATTTAGGATTATATTCTATATCATATACAGTGTACTATCACTAACATAGTTAGAACAGATCTAACTGTTAAGTGTTACAGTGTCTATGGTTCATACAGGTTGGAGTGTCTAATACTGAATAGTATTAATACATCGACACCCTAACATTTTTCTATCAATAGAAACTTAAAATATCACACAATTTGCCTGAAATTGTAGTTGTACTCACAGTCACACAAACTTTAGATCTGTCTTATCTATTGGAAAAAATGTGATTTGAGATAGATCTACACGCTTGTTAGATTAACTGCTTCAAACACGTGGGATGTTGTTTTCTCTGCACTCGATGGCGCTGTACTTTATGAAATCGACACCCCTACCCTCCATTGCCAATTGAATTGCATATGATTTTATTACGCAATGTGTAGGCCTAGGCCTAGGTTCTAGATCCATATGGTATCATTGTTTTGCTGTTGCTATTGTTTATTACGGTACCATGTTTTTTTCCCCCAGTAATTGGATATTTAAATCCCCATTGAACACTGTGCATATAGTCTCATGCGTGCATTTTTGTTCTTTATGCGCAATGCTATGAATATAGAGGGGTGCACACATACCACAGGGCCTACATGTGTATTTCACATAATTCTTATGTATCGAGATTTCCATAAATATGGTAGACATGATGTGCTAATATAGAGGGTTTCTTCATGGGTGGGTAGGCAACCTACACTTTTTTTGTGCATGCAAGGATGTTGCAAAAAAGAATGTGATATGTATAGTAACTAGATTGTCTACAGACTTTTTTCAACTTCCAATACTCATTTTCTCTGTTACACACTTCCAATTTGGTTTTCTCTCTCCCAATATTACAGTTAAACATGGAGGCAGAGAGGTGTCTACTATCAAAGATGCAAACTTTGTTTTCACAGCCAATGCCAACTGCCATGATACTTTGAGGTATAAAGTAAATTGCATCAGAATTTCTCCTCATATGCCAATTTACATTCAAGCTGCAAAGTGACTGTTTTTAACCAGTACTGTTTTTTTTTTTCCTTATTGACATTATATGTGTACCCAGTTGAGGGCAAACATAATTGCTTCTTTTCTCTCTCTCTCTCTCTCTCTCTGTGTCTGAATAAAAAAAAAAAAGGCTGTATCATTGAGCATCCCATTTTTTTTTAAATTTTTTTTAAGGGAGTTCAAATTATGCATGACAAGTTACAGTTTGTATGTGGGTTGCTTTATGTAAAATAAAAATTAACAGTTCTCTATCAAACACAAGTGCCAAGGTTGGAGAATTTTTGTTTTTCTGTATCCATTGATACAGTCTAGATTTCCCATCTGAACCAAAGACAAAATTTTGCATTTTACCAAAACAAAAAATATGTCTTGTGAAGATATCAAGAATTAAGAGAAAGTAATAAATATTTCAGAGTGATATGTGAGAATTATCTCCATAATGCTGACAGTAATTTTTTTTTCTTTCCACTGCGCAATTTACAGGATATTTGAAAGTGAGGACTTTCTGCTTGGGTTTTTGAGCATCTTCCATGTGAGCTACATTGATGCTTGCCTGGAAATGCAAACTGCCCATGAAGTAGCTGCAGCGAAATTCATAGTGCTGCCTCCTGATATGTCTGCGGGTGAGATGTGACATCAAATTTCTGATTCAACCTTTTAGGCTTTATACAGTATGCCCGGGCACTTACAATGTGTAGCGTAATTGACTGCAAAACTTTTTCATCAATATTCAGTAATCCCTCCAAACTTGACCTAGCAGTAAATGTACTGGTATGTAGCAAACCCACTCAAGTGTAGCAATATGCCTCAGTCCAACAGGAAGGCTGTGGCAACACAATAGAGACTCTAAATTTAGGACTGTAAATATGAAAAAAAAATGTGTTCGCAGGTTTCTGTGATTTCTGTGGACACATATTTTTCTTTTTCTTTCTTTTTTTCCCCTGAGGGGAAGGAGTTTGGAATGATAGCTGCTGCTGGTACAGTGGACTCCCATTATAGCCAAGTCAACAAACAAATAAACAATAAAAGCAGAGTGGACAATGTTGCAGCCTGAATCTTTACTTCTTTGTAACCGGAATTTGTAAATAATTATGTTCCCCACTGAACAGCAGAGTGTACTGCAATATAAAAAGCAGTGATTGCCATTTAATGTCTCAATTATAATGTCACAGCACAATAAACCCATCTCCTTCAATTGCTCTCATATTCATGACTGGTCTGATGATCTATAGCTAGAGTGTTATTGTTCTGGACCCTCCACATACACTGTAATAAAGCATTTAGGTAATTCTGTGCGATGCTGTTATCTACTGCAGATGTGAATGTTCACCCCACGTACAATGTACCTGTATATACGAAAAGTGTGTACTTGAAATCTGCAATCCTACACCCCTTCCCTGTGGTAATGAGCGGCGGATTTTGATGTCAGAACATTTTTCCTCTATCATTTTGCAAATTCTTGTGTTTGTTTGTGTGCATGTGTGTGTGTGTGTGCATGTGTCTATGTGTGTATTTTGATGTATGATATTCATGCTGCATCAGGAATGATACAATCCCCTTTATCTAGGTCTTTATGAGCACTATGCACATGATAGAGATCACACTTTGTTTCATGTTCCATTTTGCTCACTTTAGACATACAAAGACTTGCATTTGTGGATTCAAAGACACGGTCTGTCAATTCAGGGCTACCAACATGCAAAGATCAAACGAGAACTACTGACAATGCAGTACAGGGCTGTCAGCAGGGAAAAAGGTATCATATCCTATTTCCTCTAGAATGTGACTGCCACATTCTATTCATACCTATATATGATGCATCACGTGTAGTACCCCGGGGTACCACGTTGTGTAGCGCCACCTCACGTCCACTTGAGGACAGCCGCAGAGAAATGCATGCACTGTATGTGCATCTACAGTCATTCCCATGCCACTGCATGTGATACTATGCATGCATGGTATGCTGTGCTAGCAATACAGCGTGTGCTTCAGTGCAGTGCAGTGCAGTGGCTAGCACATGCTAGCTCCACCACCAAAATAATTTCCCACTTTTTGGGACCCAGGGTACAACCTTAAAAAAAAAAAATAATAATTATTCAACAAAATGGCTGATTTTTATTTGGTATCCTGGGATACCATTTATGTCATCATATGTGAACATTCAGCATGATTACCAGTTTGTTATCTCTGAACAAATGCAACTGATGGCAAGTACAAGGTCAGTTGTCAGATCATACACTGTACTTTAAAGGAAAGGCATATTGCCGTCTTTTGTCAGTGGCCAAAACATGTTCCTTCAGTCTGAAATGTTAAATGGTATTACCTCAAGCTTTTATTATCCCTTGAGGTAACTTGTGGTTAATGCCCATATTTGCACACAACTAGTGGCTAGTATAACACATCTGTATCCATGTGATATGGGAATTCATGTTAGAATCGCCCTCTGATAGAAAAAAGAACCGACCAACAACAAAACAAAAACAATACATTTTTACCTTTTCCATTTCCAATCTGATAAAGCATAATTTTTCTCATAAATGCTTATTTGTTTTCCGCTTCATTTTATATTAGGTATTGCAACAAATCATCAAATAGTGATGTAACAACTGACAGCTTTACAGTGCATTCAACTCAGTCTTGTGTAACACATTAACTTGCATTTAAATTGACAGATTAAAGAGAAAGGGGGCCTATCACTGAAATTGACTGTGAAATGATATCCATTCATTCACCTTCTGTTGTGCAGTATGTATGATGAGAAAATAGGTCAGGCATTTACAGGCATTTGAAAACTGGTCAGTATAGGATTATTATCAGGGTTCCCACAGTCATGGAAAATCCTGGAAAATCCTGGAAAAATTTGTGGTCATGGAAAGTCAGGGAAAAGTCAGGGAATTTGGAAAATTTGTGAAAAGTCATGGAAAAGTCATGGAATTGCATTTACCTCTTGGCTATGGCAGCTTTCCAGTTTGTCGTGTCTCGCAACTCTCATACTCTGTGATCATACACTGCTATTATAATTGGTGTTCATGATTTCCATTTTTCCCGGTTTTGTGACATCCCAAATTCTACATAACTCCCGGGACATATACTAATGATAATAGATGTACATGTCATGAGTAAGATAGTGGGTGGAACGGATGGCTGTGGGGGGAGGTGGAGGCCATCATAACATGTCTGATTTTGGAAACCTTGCCAGAAAGGAAGTCATGGAAAGCAGCAATTTAGTCATGGAAATGTCATGGAAAAGTCATGGAATTCTGTTCTCAAATTTCTGTGGGAACCCTGATTATGTAATAACAAAAATATCCTTGAACAGTTAATAGATAGGGTAAATAGGGTCCACACTGAGTTTTGCAAAGTAAGTGCTGATGCATCTAAAACAGAGTCCATTGCAAAGCTTTGCTGTGATGATTGAAGATGACATAGAAATGGGAAAATTTATGTACATTTTAAATGCCAAATATATGATAATATTTTTTCATCACTAGGTCAGCCACAGATAAAGATCATTCTTGCGGTCACAGTGAAGCTTTTGTCGGTGGACTGGAAGTGCGGCAGTCAGGTATGATCATCATCAGCATTCATTCAGCTTCCTAAAACTTCAATTTAGTTGTCAGTGTAAGATGATAGCAAGAGTGCTGGTTGAACGTGCCAGAGGCTGAATAGGATATATTGCACCATTGTGGATTTTTAAGTTATCTGTGAGTTACAGTGTCAGAATTTGGCAGGCATACCCCAGGAAGCAACCAAGGATAAAATGAGATCTCACCATAGCTAGATATTTTGGAATGAATTTTTGAACACATGTCTATAACACATATATCTCTCAATGTACATTTAGCCAGCTACTGTCCAAAACACATAACATGACTTAATTATAAAATGATTTTACTGGAAAACGGTTACTATTTTCCCTACATGCTCTGTTCATTACAATATTGAAAGAATGGCAGAAAATGTTTGACCTTCCATACAAACTTACGAGTATTGATAGTAATTTTGGTAAGGTGCAAAATGCAGCATACAGCACTCCTGTTCTTCTGCCTTGAAATTCCTGAGATGATGCAAGAATGTTGTACACCTAAGTTTGTTACCTCCGCCAAGGGAGGAGGTTATGTTTTCATTACCGTTGGTTTGTTGGTTTGTTTGTCTGTGTGCAAAATAACTCAGAAAGTTGTTAATGGATTTGGATGAAACTTACAGGAAAGGTTGAGAATGACACAAGTAACAGATGATTAAATTTTGGGAGTGATCCGAGAATTTTGGAATTTATGAAGGATTTGTGATATTTTGGCAGATAGGGTCAATGAACTTGGGAGTTAAGGCTGCGCATATTTGAGGTTTGCATGCGCGCACTAAAGAAGTGTTCTAGTTTCTACCAAGGTGAGGTGTGCTGCGCAGCTGGAAGTTTATGACGTAACAAAAGGCTTCTATATTTGAAAATCGGGCGACTTTCAGCACGCATGCTATAAGTATGTATGGGTGGAAATCACTGATATCTCTATGGGACAACAAGATCAGCAGTGGAAATAAGCTGCATGCTTGGCGGAGGTCTGCGCTCTCAGAGTGCTTCTCTAGTTTGTATTGGGATATTATTGCACATTCGTTTATGTACTGTCATCTAATATGTAAATTATATGTGAATAAGTTCATTGCCTTCTGCTGGAATGAACCCAATTTCTAACTCCAAGAGACTACTTTACACCATCACAAGGATTTTCTATCAAAAAGAATGTATTACATCAAGGATCTTTGTGTTCAGGCATATAACATATCTTTTTTTTATATCTCTGTGTTCTTGCACTGACAGATATCAATTTCACCATAGATGACCTCGACAGCATACCACATGTCGACTCCTTGCCAAAATGCAAAGGTGAAATTTGTGATTTCATCCTAGGAGTCAATGGCTTTTCTGTGTCCCTGAAGGCTTAGCCCCACTTCAAGTCATGCCAGATAAATGACCAATTTACATTCCTGCCAAGGGACTCCAATCAGGGGCTGGAGGTGAGGCCTACCCATGGCAGAAATAAGGTTTTAGTGTCCTGTAGACACTTCAGTATCAAAGACACATTACAGAGGTAATGTTATGACTGTGGCTGTGCATATACATGTAATTCATTTGTCATACATTGTACTAATTTTCGCAACCTACTCTTAATCATTCCTCTGATATTACATTTTTCTTCTAAATTAACCATTGTAAACTACTTAGTATTTTCTCTGATATCCTCTGCATTCTGACCTCGGCATGCAAAAAGTTATGTGTGCCTCGGTGGTCATTAATGTTTATCTTTAATTAAACAAGTATGCTTATCACCAATAAATCTGTGTATAGAATTGACATTCTAAGGCACCACTGCCTTTCATGGAGCCTGAAATCTTGGATCTCATTTCCACTGCCAGTACTACAGCTTTAGAATGTGTTCATGGTGAGTCTCTAGCTTTACAAATTCCAAGGACAGTATGGTGAAATTGATGTAGATCCATCAAATACCATGAACAGTGTGCCACACATTAGCACATATGATGGTTGCCCAATGAGTCATAATGTGTGTGCACATTACCATGCAAACGATCTCCAATACACAGACCCAGCAAGCAGCAAAAATGTAGCAGTCTTGTAGGATGGCTCTGCACTCCAATGTCATATCAGGTCACAAAGTGATTATTTGTTGGTTCTCTCACATTCTCATCTCCATCTGTTTCTAACTTATTTGTATACATGTAGTGTAGTTATCTAAATGTTGTTTGTTCAACTCAGCTGAGCATAGGTCTTTCCCTATGTCCAATGTATATGAATGGTAATGTGAAATGGTGTTTGAAAATTTGCTGTTATTAATGTAATACACAATAATCCAATTCAATTTCATTCAATTCACTTCAATTCAGATAAAATAATTACATGTTACACTGTTACTGTGACTTTAATACCAATGAGCTGAAGTTTTCAAATAATATATATATATATATATATATATATATATATATATTATTTTTTTTTTAACAGAGTGGTCCTTTAATGCCACATGACTGCAGATTACTATCCAACAGAAATGATATCTTAATCTTGAACTTATACATTTACTTGAATTCAATACTGCTGCAACTTGTGACAATAACACAAGTTTGAGTGATAGATCGTCTCCTTGACTTGAGACACAAGTATAATAATATTGGTATGGTTTGGTCAGGGAGGTGTTACAGAGATGGAGTAGCAACTCTTCGTAATTCATGCAAACACATGTTTGGGTTCAAGGCGTTACAATGGGATGTCTAGCATTCCATTACGCTTTGAAGTAATGCTCGGCACCGCTCTAGTTGGAAGACGAAGTTCGGAGACGAAGAACGCATTTCACCTTTCGTTGAATTACAAGCTTTATTTCACCGCAAAATTTTAAATGAAATACTCGAATTGATTTAGAAAAGTTTAGGAAAGAATTCAATATTATTAACATGTATTTCTAGTTTCTTCGTAATTCGCAAATCGAAAGGAAATGAAAATTAGGCCCTCTTAAAAACCTAATTTTTTCTATAATGAGCACATTTCCGCATGTTGATTTTCTATCTATTAATAAGGGGATATTTTGATCTTTCAAATAAAGTGCTCCGTTAAAGCGTGTTCCAGCGTGTTTTTAAACTATTTGCTGTTAAAATTGTGAGTTTTACACTGCATTTTGATTCGCTGCTCCAATTCAAGGTACACAAATTCATTGTTGCCATCACATTGAAAGAGAGAGCGAATTGCAGTAGTAGCAAATATTTCTAGATGTGAGAGCGCTAGTCCCGATTATTGATGCTCTCTTTTGTCAAAGCACATGGGTAACACCTGTAGTTGAACGCATAACTTCTCGGCGGTGCCGCGCATGACTTCAAAGGAGAGCTTTAGTTGCCTCTCCTTCTCTGTAACACCTCCCTGGTTTGGTGCTGATAATGTAAACACTGTCCGCACAGTTGTAACAAGAGATGGCAGTATCAGTATGTTCTGTGAACACTGCTTCAATCAATTTTGCTCTCCAATGATTTTCCATTACTTAAATACAACTTTTCTTTATGTTACATGTGATGTTCTTTCATTGTTTTATAATGTGTGATCATGTGTGAATATGACTGTGTGTTTCATTTTAAAGGGTGTGTACAGTTCTGGTCGAGGTGAAGATTTAGCTTTTAATGTTTTGTGAGATATTTTGAAAGCACTCTATGAGATGTCAAAGAGCATGCGGTTCTAAGGGGTATCAAAAGTTTATTCGATGAAAATCGGTTCTGAAATGGCTGAGATATCCAAAAACAAGGTGAAACAAAGAGATACTAATAAAGTTGGGGCATGTCACCTTTTATTATTAGCACTTATTTGGATATCTCAGCCATTTGAAAACCAATTTTCATCAAATAAACGTTGAATCCTTCATAAAATTACATGCTCTTTCATATTGCATAAGAGGCTTTTCATTATCTCACATAAGAATGTTCAAAACATGAATCCCTATCTCAACCAGTACTGTACAGTCCCTTTAAAGGGAAAGTACAAAATTTATCCTTGAAAATGAATGGGCACTTGATTTCAGTAAATCCATATTTAATGACATAAACATCAAAGTGGGCAACATTTCATATCATGACAATGGTATGATAATATCAACATGATAAATGACACAAGAGCACATAATGCTTCATAATGCATTTTAGTCATAAATTTATTTACTTACGACTTGCTGCTCAGTTCATAAGAGAGAAAGAACCTATCTTGTCATGTCAAAGCATTAATAAATTGGAATAATACATGTTTGTTACTTCAATTTCTAAAGAAACAAAGCTGTAACACATGTTTAGGTCTGCACAAGTAACAAGAATCCATCTTAACATATGCTACTACAGTAAAACAACATATGACATCCAAATTTGGCAGTTAATTTCTTTAAGTTCTGTATTAATCATATCACATGCTTCCCAAGTTTGGATAATAAAAAGAGGAAGCTTGTAACTGCAACCTTATACTGTATCTCTGGTACGATACTCATATTTTTCTTTAAGTAGAAAGCTTGCAGCCAACTCCCATAATGGTTCCCTTACAATTACATATGAAAGTAATTCCATAGATTTATGTTTAACATTGATTTTTTTCTTTCTTTCTTTATACCTCTGCCACAAATAGTCACCAGAGGCATTACATTGTATGTTTTTAGGTTGTCCATCCATCCGCCTGTCCGTCGTACCATCCTTCAATCGGCAATTGATTTTGTGTACAGTGCAATTTAAGAACTGTTTGAGGTATCCAAATGAAACTTGGCATATGTATAAGAGTAGATGAAGCTGTGCCTATCAGCTTTTGGGTGCACGCGTTCAAGGTGAAAGGTCAAGGTCAAATTCATAAAATGTCACTATTCTCCTCAAATCTCTGCAACTGCAGAAGTATTCTTAAAGAAACTGGTGTATACATGAATTACCAGGTAAAAATTCTGGAAAGAAAGTTTTGGACTTCGGAGTCAAACATCAAATGAAAATGCTAAAATTTCATTATTTTCTTCATATCTCAGAGAAGGCTCAAGTTATTTTCTTGAAACTTAGTATATATGCATGTACAGTTTGACATGGATTCTCTAGAGAGTCTGGAGGTCAAAGGTCACTGGTCAAAGGTCACTGGTCAAAGGTCAGGTAAAAATGCTAAAATTTTGCTAATGCTGAATAACACTATTTTCTCAATACCTTGAAAATTACTCAATGCATGTATACACTAAATAGGTATTCACATGCATTTATACTGCACACTGATTCTGTATGGAAAGATTTGGGCCATGGGGTCAAAGGTATAGCGATAATATTAAAAGATCACTATTTTCCCCATATTTGAAAATAGCTCAAAGTACTGTCATAAAAATTAGCTATTACCAGTTAGTAATTATTTGAAGACAGTTGTGGGGCCATGGGGTCAAAGGGCAAGGGTCAGAGGTTAAGGGAAAATGCTGAAATTCCTTAATCCTTGCTCTCTGAAACTATTCAGCCATCCAAGTAAAATCCAGTTCAAGGAATGTATAAATACTCAACACATTTTTGGTTGCACAATCAAACTTTCGAACATGTCATTTCAGGGTTTTTTTTTTTTTTTTTTTTTACAGTTTCATCTGAAACTGTTGTCTAACTCTGTGAAGATGTACTACAGACCTATTGGGAGAATTATGCGATATGGCGGAGGCATACCAGTCGCAATAGTAACATTTTTTTTTTCCAGATTACAGCAATCTAAAAAGAAGTGCCTTTGATAAAGTTTTACACAATAAGTATTTAATCAGATGATGTGATATCAAAATACCTGTATTAAGCTGGTATTCTTGATTACTTACATGCAAAAACATTTTACAAGAGTGAGCAAGGATACATTTTTCAAATTTCTCTCAAGTATAATATGTCACATAATTCAATAAAATTACATGTAATCACCCATTCAATAAAATTGCCACCATCAATCTTTCCAAACTGATTCCTATTCTGTTATTCACAAACCTATGATACTTTATATTTCATCTTTATTCTTTGTCATACTTTGTCATTTTCTTACTCGTGTTTTATAGAAACACTAAATTAATATATATTTCATCAGAGAAAACAAGAGGGCCTCTAAATCAACCGGTAAATAAAACATTTTAGTTTCCTGCTGCCTGATTGATTATTGTCCTCATGCCTTGTAACCACTCATGATTTCCATAAGGTATTAATACTCTTCTATTGGCCCTCAAAATTCAGTAAAATTTCATATGTGGCAAAACCATATAGTCATACCTCAGCTTCGTTTGTATCACAATATGAAATTATTGTTCTTTCAGAAAAATGTCCCTCTTGAAACTGGACTGGGATTAGACTAGATGCATTGATTCAGGCACAAACATACATGACCAACCAGATTTGGATTTGATGAAATTCCCCTCTGTAAAGCCAAATTCATGCATATAACAGGGAAATGACATGTCCAGATCGAGTCCACTGGCTGAGGCAAAATACATTATGTATATAAATATAGGCTATTAATGGAGTGGTTTGACAAATAATTGCTTCTACCACTAAATACACAACAGATGTCTTCATCTTCCCATCTAATTCTTTCCTAGTTGTGCGATCCAAAGCACAGCCTTTTCACAATACATATAACTGAACAGGAGTACCGTAGTTACGGGTAAACTCGGCCCCTATAGGACCCCTTGAAATGGAGCTGGAATTGATGTTCAAATGCATCATGCTTAAACGTTGTAACCAACTTCGATAATTCATTACCACATAAGCTTGTCAGCTGCGCACTCATGATCGCTGGTATCCTGCTTGTTGTCATGGTATCTATGTCATTGTCACTGACGCCATTTTCCGCAGTTGCCTGTACATTGTCTTCGTTGATGGTAAGTTAACTCACTAACTTCTTTTTATCTTGCTGGTATTCCGTTAACCGTTTCTGAAACCACGCAATTTGTATATGAAGCTTGCTTCAAAATGGCGAGTTTTGGGCGATTTCACTGCGCATTTGCTGACGCTCGCCTATGAGATGGCGCTGTTGGTAAACTCAGCCCCCCCAAAGGTTGAGTGTGCGAGTGTGACTTTCAATGTATGAGTGAATGCTGTGCATGCAATGAGTTGATTTGTACAAATGGTGCTCATGGTGTAGTAAAGCAAAATATTGAAGAGTGTGATTAATAGATCAGCTGTTGCTATGTTTACAGTATACTACAGGACACATAGTAATATGGAGAGAAAGACAGATATAATACGAAGTTTCCAATCTTCGTCATGTATCATAATGAGAGACTTTAATACTACATGTATCTCTACTGGGGGTAGGTGCCCCTTCCTCCATTTTCATGAGTGCAATTTTTTGTTATTAATGGTCGGTACTTTCTAACTGTGTTTTTATAATTTCGAATGGAATAACCGATGAAATATTAGATCAACTAGCTCATTAGTTAATTAGGATAGGGTTGGACTATGGCCCCATTACATTCAGGGATGCCAAGTTCAAAAAAATTTTATGAGTGAGATTTTCATGACTCGGCATCTCGGCGAGCGAATGTGCGCGCAAGGCCCCCCCCCCCCCCCCCGTGGCCTCCCACTGTAGGGAGCTTTTTCAATTTTATCTCTTTAATGGTGCGATCAGGTGCATACTTAAATGACTATTTCTTACTTATCTTAAGAGGCAAAAGGAAAATATACCTTCAATTGTAACTATCACTTTAATCCTTTGATCTATGCTCCTTATAGTAAGACCCAAATTGCAGACTTTGCCCGATGCGTGAGAAAAATGGGTCCCATGTGTGAGATCGTGAGACGACCCCTTAATGCTTGAGTCTCACTCAGAATGCGTGAGACTTGGTAGCTCTGTTACATTAAAGTTAAGTTCGAACGCATTTCTTTAAAAATTCAATCACAACTTAATTACAAACCAATCGGAATCAGGCATTTAGAAATTACTGTCTTATCTTGTGACTTGCATTTGAATCTAGATGCCACCGGGATTAGGCCTAGGCCTAATTTGTAATTATCAAAGTTTTTATTCTCCATTGAGTTTGTGTATTGTCTTTTCCTGTCTAAATATATTTCAGAACCCCCCCCCCCCCCCCCCGACACACACTCAAACATGCAGGCGCCTTATTTCTTCCATGATAGCAAACAACATTGTGAACCTCTTTCTACACTCCTACCACATCTATCACATCAGCCGTACAATACTTGACTAAAAGAACGTTATGTGAAAACTGGCTAACGTTGAACCCCGAATCAGTATAGGGTGTGTGTGTGTGAGTGGGTGTTTATGCCTGCTCTTTCCCTTTAAAGCACCCCTTTCCCAACCCGGATGTCAAGACTATATATATATTATATCCCTTTCTCATGTGATCTCAGCACAGACACAACCCGCCTCCTAATCTGAATTACAATACAATGTACTTTAAATGAGAGATTTGTGTGTGTGTCTGTGTGTGGGTGTGTGTGTGTTAAGCATGAAATCTCAGAAATCAGTTAATGCAGTATATCATGAAATAGGAAGCGAAAACGAAAAGTTCTCTGGACATTATAATGCTTCTTGATGATAAGCCGTAAGAATAGCACAATTCTAATCCTGAATGAGCTTTCAGGACGAACAGGAATTCCTCCCCCCCCCCAAAAAAAAAAAAAAAAAATCCTGTCATTTCATCAATATTTTAATTCATTATGTATGAAGTACTGAGAGAAATTTTACATTACAACTATCCCAGGAGCCCAAAGAGAGAAAATGCATACGCCACATTATAAAAAACAAACTATCCCAGTGAGAAGTCAAATACATCCCTTTTTCATGATTTCAGGTTCTAACGTGGCGCAAAACCATTTGAGTAATTCCTTTGTTTAAAATTACATGCCAGTTCCTTTGTTTAACTTGTATGCAGACTTACTAACTTCATTAGACTTCTTTTTTGAAATTCTTTAAAGAGAGGTTAATCATCTGTTAATAGTAGCAGTTGTAGTAGTAGTAGTAGTAGCAGGCCTAATGTTATTTTTGTTTTACTATTATTATATCATTATTATTACTGTTATCATTTGAATTTCTTTCATAGTTTTGCTGCAATGTCGAGGCGGAACTTCAAATCCTGGAGTCGGGAATCCACGGATGCAGATGCAGTGCTCTGCAGGATTCGACTGGGGGAACTAAGTCTGAGAGTTGCAGCAAGGATTATGACCTCCCCCCGATCCACCTTGCAGGATAAATACCATGGACATACTCCTGTCTACAGCAAACAGGACCGAGCCCATTACTCACTACAGAAGAGGAGAATATAACCTAGTAAAGTGGATTATGGAGATGGCAAGAGTAGGGCTATGTCAGGACAAGAAGAACGTCTTGGATGTAAGATAGACTGAGGTTTGTTGTATTTGTTTTTATTAAAAAGCAAATAAAGCAAACAAAGGACATACATTAAAACATAGATCATTTTATTTTATTACAAAAATTATATTATGGTATACGTGCCCCCCCCCCCACTAAAATTTTGAAGTACATGTAGTTATCTTAAAGATCGTCAACAGTTAACTTTGCTTAATGGAAATGAATCTGATATCAGAACAATTAATTGTGGTGTGCCACAAGGATCGATTTTAGGCCCTCTTCTTTTTCTAATATATATAAATGATTTACCTTTGTCAACTCAACATTTAAGTTATGTTTTATTTGCTGATGATACCAGTGTATTTTGTAAAGGCTCAGATCTAAGTAAACTGTTTGATATTGTTAATAGACAATTGCATAATATAAGTGATTGGATGGAAGCCATTAAGTTGATTTTGAATATAGCTAAAACACATATTTTATTTGGTATGCGAATTATAACAGATTACAATTTGCAATTGTATTTTAAGAATATGAAAATAGAGTTGTAAGTATAAAGTTTTTAGGAGTAATTATAGATGAAAGATTATCTTGGAATTATATTGATTATATAGCTAGTATTATATCAAGAAACATAGGGGTTTTGTATAAATTACAGTGTCTTCCTAGGAATGTCCTTAAAATGTTATATCATGCTCTGATTTCACCACATATTAATTACTGTAATATTGTATGGGGTTTCACTTTTAATAAGAATATTGATCGCGTACATAAATTACAAAAACGGGGAATACGTTTTAATAACCAATTCAACTTATGCTTTTCCCAGTTTACCTCTGTTTTTAGAAACACAGATATTACCTATTCGAGATTTGATTTCATTAGAGTCTGCAATATTCATGTATAAACTTAATAATAGCCTTCTTCCTGATGTATTCCATGATTATTTTACCCTGAATAGTTCAATTCATGATTATAATACCAGAAATGCTCAGAATATCCATCTCCCATTACATCGCACATCATGTACGCAGTCATCAATATTTTATAAAGGTACTATTTTATGGAATAATTTGAATATAGTTTTCAGGATCAGTAAGACTGTAAGACAATTTAAAAGATTATATAAACAACATCTTTTTGATGCAATCAAGCTACAAGTTGATGAATAGTTAAATATGGAGTTTTCTTCTTTTCTTTCATATCTACACGTACATGCATCCGGGTTTTTTTTTCTTATTGATTTCAAATTGTGAATCTTATCGCATTTTGTATTTATGTTTGTTTCAACTCAATTATACACGATTACACATATTTACATCATGATATTTCTTAAGGGATCATTTTCAATAAGGCAAAAAAAAAAAAAATCGTTGTATTGGCGTAACCCGCCCGACCCTAAAAATCTGCCCGACCCCAAACTTTTCAACAAAAAAAAATTAAGGAAATAACATCACTATTACCGAGAGAGGGCGCGATACGAGTGTGTGGTGTGTTTGTACAAGATGGCCGCTGCGCAATACACTGTATCGGCGACCGGAAAATCGGGGACAAAGACTCTGTTCAACATTGTACGGAGAATTGATTTGTCTCTTCCACTCGGCGATATTGCCCAAGAGTTTGTTGATTCACTTAATTCTAACGTTAAGTACGTCGTTACATCGGTAAAAGTTGGGAAGGACGAGAGTGGTCCATTCAAGGATGTCCTCCTCTCCACGCAGAGCTCAGTCCTCGCAGACTTGCAGTACCGATATGTCGCAAGCTGCTATGACGAAGTCGCTGAGGAAGAACCAGTTGCGGCCGCGCCTCCTCGAAACGCATTTGCCATCCTGATGGCTTCGCCAGCGCGATCGGAGAAGCCCAGTCTTCCAAGCAAGAAAACCCGGAGTGCTGGTGTTGCCGGTGGACTGTCTGCGTACGACTGTCTGTACAATCAACTTCTAGATTTGTTTGAGAGCCAGAACTTGGCCTTCTCCACGCCAAACGAGGGAGAATATATTGTGAAGGTAGGCTTTTGAGATTTTCTTTTTTTTTCAGATTCAAGTTAAACCTGGACCATTAGAATTCTGTCTAGACACTGTGTCACTAGCCTACTCACAGAATGTTTTAAATTTTTGTAAAAAAAAAAAGAGAAAAAAAAAAGCGCAAGCGGATTTGTGGGAGCTAGCCCATTGTTGATTCTAGATCCTTAACATGCTTAAGAATTGTTTTTCTATCTAAAATTGTAGTCTAAAGTTATGTATATTTTATTTATTTGTTTAATCTGCTATATGGTCTAGGTCTAGATTTTTTTTTATTATAGAGGGTCTAGAGAGTATACATATATATATTTTTTTCTCGTTTGCATAACGTATGGTAAACTCTTTAAAAAACATAGAAATCGCCAATGTGTACATTTTGTGTCATTACAAATTCATTTATATTTTTGCACAACACTTGGCCTGGGCAGTGCATAGAATAGAGTTAAAGCTGTAAAAAAAATTGAAATGTGGTTGATTGTTGTTTGCTTTTCATATTTTTGTTATGTTAAAACCACTTTCCCCACCTCCCTAAAAAAAGACAACTAAAAACGAAACCAAAAAACGCCTTTGACGGTCATTTGAATATCTTGAACAGATACTGTATTTTTCAGTGACTTTTAAGAATATATATTACTGCTGTTTGAATGACTTGATTGATGTTTTTTTTTTTCTTCAGATTCTCACAAAAGCTTTGTGGAGCATTACAAACCATCACTCAACCCTGGAAACTAGGGCCAAAAAAGTTCCTGGGCTTTTTAGAGACTTCCGTGACTTAAATGACTACCGCACCAAGAAGAAGGCTTGTCCAAGACTTGACTCTGACGAGTTGATGAAATATGGACAGATGGTATTTTCTCTCCATGGGAGGCCGTCGCTATCAAGTTCGAACTGGAGCATGGTCCGTGAAGCAGTACCAGATCTTGGAGAATGCATGACGACATATGCAGAATACTTGCAGCAACAGGCAAAGCAGCAAAACAAGAGACAGAAAATGTCTGAACCAGTAAGAAAGGTGTGCATTTTATATTGTTTCAAAGGTCCCCATAAATATTTCTGTGATATAAAATATTCAAGGATTTTTTTTTTTTTTTTTTGGGGGGGGTGCTTTTACAGATCTATATTTTACAAGTATTTTGGGGTTTACATTTCAGCATATCAAAATAGAAGTGCGTACAAGGTGGATGGAACGTGAGTTTTGATATTTTGTTTTTCAGATGTTTGTGTATTTTATATTTATATTTTCAAAAGTATGCAGCATTCAAGGTGGAAGCAGAAGTGTTGATGATGTTAGACTTCAACCAGCATTTCAATTCGCTTGGTTGATGTCACCTTAAAAAAACACTTGCAGTTCACATGAAAATCTTTAACTCTATACAGATGGTTTGATAAAAGATTTGTTTTTATATTCTCAGATGTCTGATGCGACAACAGTGTCATTTCATGACAAAGTTCTTTCAGTCAGTGAGCAATATCGGAAGCTTGATGAGATACTGAAGAACCAACCAATAGGTGATTGTTTGTATTTCGACGAAGCTCAGCATGTCGACAGTCCTTTCAAGAACCGTATGCAGCGGATGTGTTTCTTTGAATGTCTCCATGTGTCTGTTGATGTAGATTTGCTGAGGTGAGTTTTATGGTTTTGTCAAATTAATATACAGTATATCTTCACACTTGATTCTATGCCCTTGATTTTTCCCCACTACTTTCAGATACAATTGATAGTCCCAGCTATATACATGTAGTGCTGGCTGATTTGATAAGAAATGCAAAATACTGTTAAAGTTGTAAATTTTCAGGCAAAAATTATTTTTGGAACAGTTAATTCTTGATGATTTTATGGATATAAAATGTTGTGCACATTATATATTTGTGTGTAAATATTTTCAAGCTAGACGCATTGAACGTGAAAAGTGTGGAAAAATAAATCTAGCAAAATTTTCATTCTTACAGTACAGTGGATAAATAAAAGGACCTTAGAATTTATAGCACAAATGCATTTGATCTAAAAAGAATTGAAATTTGGTAATCAACACAAGGATTTTTGTATGCAGGTACTGCCCAGGTGGTTCAAGACACACAGTTTATGTCATATCACCAGTAGATGGCAACAGGGATACGAACCAAGCACTTACAGATGCATCTGCACTCCTTGAATCAAGTAGAGAGAAACTTCCCCGCTACCATACACACAACATGAAGAGTGAATTCAGAAGAAGGTATCATTTTGATTTCAGGGTCTTCTTCATTTAAAAATGCAAACCTTGATTGCTATGTACGCTACAACTCAAAATTCTTTGGTTACCTGATACTATAAAGCTGAGAACAATGTGGGATCACTAGACCATATTCATTGTTGTAAGCATTTATAGTGATAGCAGGTTAAAAAAAAAAAAATGACCTGCACTGTAGTCTAGAAATGTGAAATTTTAATTCCCCTACGTCTACACGTAGGTAGAAATAAAATCTTGACTTAAAACAATGTAAATCACCAAAATGGTTAATACAAATATAGAAAAATCTGGTATCCACACTATAAAATACTCAAGAAAATATTTTTTTCCTTCTTGTGTATGAAATTACTTTTTTAGATATTCTGGTGTAGCAAAGCTGCAACCTGTACTTTTGAGGGCAATGTATGCAGAACTTACAATGGATGCCTCAGCTGACAGAAATCCTGAGATGGATGAACGAATGAGGGTGGCTCTGGAAGGTGAAGTGGGAATCGTTGTAGATCTACGCACAGAAAACACAGGTCGCCCAGGCAACAAGTTTGATGTCTTCTTCCAGCACTTGGATATTGAATTACAACAGGTAAAACCTTAACAATGTTTTCTATATGAATGTGTCAGATTTTTAATGTATTTGTGGAAATTTTGTAGTATTTCATTCTTGAACTTCATAAAGCAAGATATTTATTCACTGATTTTCAGGTCACAACAAAGATTCTCTATCAATACAATGTGTAATAATCTTCTCATAGTTGGTAGGACTTTTCCTGCATTTGTGTGTTAAAGCCTACTTTGTGCTTCTCATGATTCCGCCACTATCATTATTTGACACCATGTATTTTTGTTTGTTTGTCTGTCTGTTTGTTTTTAATGCAATGTTTGTAAATCAATTATGAAAGTGGAAATAAATGAATGAAAAATGAAAATGAAAACATGCATAGGCCTACTAATTTAAATCACAAATCCCGTTTCAAACTGGACATTTTCCTTTTCTAATAATCTCTGTGGTATAACTCAATAAGCAAGCCTGAGTAAGGAGTAACGAATAATAATCAAGAAATCCACACATAGTTATCAATTTTAGTGTATTCAAAGGGGGTGGAGACATGATTTTTTTTTTCCCGAAACTTTTGTCGGTACACTTAAGCATCGTCAAGTGGTCAAAAGTACCGACAAAATAAACCAACACAATTTATGAAAAAAATCATATTTTTCCCACTCGCTCGCAAAAGCAACTCTATCTCGATATCAGGTGTTTGCCTGTAACCACACCTGATCCCTTATGAACTTCGTAACGTATATGATATGTGAAATACCTGGCTTTTAATGCCATATACAGTGTGTAAGTTTGGAAACATATAAGTTTACCAAGAAAAGTCAATTCACAATAAGCAGATTATAAATACTGATGGTTGCTGTTTCAAAACGTAAATGAAATATTACAGTACCTCTAATTCCATATTAGTTTTAATCATTCACCACATAAAGAAAGCAAAAGATTCTTGGAATGCCTAAATCTAATTATGTGACACCTCTAATTATTATAGTTATCAGACTGTACAAATTTTAAATGAAATTGTTGCATAACTTTTTACACGCATGTTGTGTGTATACATCACAATTACATGTAACACAATGGTGTATATTCATGTCATGTCAAAACGACTGGTTACAAGACTAGTGTGCAAATAAACCAGACACACACATGTGAACTGCAGACAACTTGTGTCATGTCTTCTTTAATGTCTACCCTAAAGACAATACAAATTGGCGACGAGGATGGGATCGCCCTCTGTTGAGAAAAGTGCCAGAACTTCAGGGGACTTTAGAAGTTCCAGATAAGCTGAGAACTGGAAACAATGGAACAAAAATGCCTGCAGAAGGGGATCTTTTAGAACTGGTGGCATACAGCTTTGCAGTGAGTAACAATGTGTGTAGTTACCTGTGCAACATCCCCATTCAGCTGATTCAGCATGGTTGCATGTGCTGTGTGTGACTGAATCCTGACCCTGCTTACCGCATCACACACCAGCATTGAGTAGCAAAATGGCGACCCCCATTATCGGCAGACTAGGCCAGTTTGACAGGGCGAGAGAGCGGTTCACATCCTACATTGAGCGGATGGACATGTTCTTCATCGCCAACAACATAGTAGAAACTGGTAGTCCTACTACAGATCCAGCAGTTTCAAACAGGAAAAAGGCGATCCTGCTAACAGAAATTGGACCGGAGCGTAATGGTACCCTCACCAATCTTTTGGTGCCAGTTAAGCCTAAAGATGCGCCATTTGAGACGATCATCTCCCGACTCCAAGAACATTTTAACCCCAAGCCACTGGAAATCGCAGAAAGTTTCAAGTTTGGCACCCGCAAACAAAAACAAGGTGAGACTGTGTCAGATTTCATAGTTGCATTGAAGAATTTGTCACTGCACTGTAACTTCGGAGAGTTTCTCGAGCGAGCGCTTCGGGATCGTTTTGTTTGTGGACTCTTGGATGAACGTATTCAGTCAAGGCTTCTCAGCACGCCTAAGCTATCGTTTGGGGAGGCGTGTAAGGTAGCTTTATCGATGGAGATGGCATCGATCCAGACAAAGGAGCTGCATCCAGTTGCAGCTGTACATCATGCTCAGTCTTCACGTTCCAGTTTCAAACTTAAGAAAGCTAGCAACAAGGCAAGCATCAAGACTGAACAGAGTTGTTACAGGTGTAAGGGAAATCATCCAGTGAGTATGTATTCTTTTAAGAATGCTAAGTGTTACAACTGCCAGAAAGTTGGACACATTGCGTCAGTGTGTCGACAGCCGAAACAGCAAAAGCCTGGTAAGCAACAGTGTAAAGGTGCCGTACATGGTCTTGAAGCCAGCAATGCCAGCCTAAGTGCCGAGTCGGGTATGTACTGTGTTTATGCTGTGACTGAAACACCTCAATTTCATACTACCGTGTCGTTGAATGGTAAACTGATTGAAATGCAGATCGACACTGCCGCTGACCGGTCCATTATGAGTGTAGAACTGTACCAAGCGCAGTTCAGTCATGTTCCTCTCACAACGTGTGTAACTGAGTTACGGACATACTCTGGTGAACTCCTCGAGATTTGTGGGCAAATGAAATGTCATGTTCAGTACAAGGGGTCATCCATCAATCTGCCAATTATCGTTGCGAACTACACAAACAAGCCGACACTGATGGGTCATGATTGGCTTGCTGAGCTACAGCTGGATTGGAACAGCGTGTTTCACACCACATCTCCATCAAACGATGTGCGGCAGCGATTCAGTGCTTTATTCGAGGACAGCTATGAGGGCATCGTCGGTGAGGAGGCACATATTCGTGCCCGCCAAGATGCGCAACCTGTGTACTGCAAGGCCAGACCAGTACCGTATGCACTTAGAAGCAAGGTTGAAGCAGAAATCAAGAAACTGGAGGAAAACGGTGTTCTTGTGAAAACTGATCACAGCGACTGGGCGACTCCGGTTGTTGTTGTGCCCAAAGCAGATGGTTCTGTGCGACTGTGTGGTGACTATAAAGTGACAATCAAGCGGTGGACGATGAGCAATATCCACTTCCCACGTCACAAGACTTGTATGCTCAGCTAGCGGGATGTACAGTCTTTTCAAAATTGGATTTGTCACACGCATACGCTCAGCTAAATGTCAGTCGTGAAAGTCAGAAATATCTCACGATTTACACGCATATGGGGCTATACTCATACACCAAGCTCCCGTATGGTGTAAAGTCATCGCCTAAGATTTTCCAAACAACAATGGACAAGATACTGCAGGGCATTTCTCATTGTTTGTGCAATCAGGATGACGTCTTGATTGCCACGGCGACACCAGAGGAGCACAAGGAGGTGCTTAGTGTGGTGCTGAAGAGACTGGATGAGCATAACATCAAGCTGAAACGTACGAAATGCTCATTCATGTGCCCGGAAGTAGTGTACTCCGGTCTCCGTGTCAATGCTGAGGGTTTGCGAGGAAGAGTGGGTTACAGAGTTCTGGCTGAGAAGGGGCAGAAGGTGGTGCATGAACTGAAAAAATTCTGACAAGACTCGGATAACTGTAATGGCAACAGTATCCGCCATTGGCGAGTTCCTACCCCCGATTAACATGTGGAGCTAGTCATTGGTGCAGGACGTGTGCTGGTAGCGCTCTTGTTAATCTGGTCAACAAACAACTTTCCTGGCATCAGCTGATAAAGAAAATACACAACCTGCAAGAGTTTGGAGCTTGGAATCCTCTGGAGGTGTCACTTTTCATTTCAGAACAACATTGAGTGAGTTATAACTTTTATCATACTTTTGTTTGGGTTTTGATCGTTGGACTCTGGAAAGATTCCTTTCATGCCATAGCAACTTGTTTTTATCAAGTCCTGGCAACAGGCACCTGCGCTCTGGAAACTTGCACAACGCGCACTTATCCATCCAGCTGCAACGCAAACCACCATTGTGACGTCATCTGGGTTAAAGAACTTTGAACTTTG
This sequence comes from Diadema setosum, assembly GCA_033980235.1. Classification (NCBI taxonomy): domain Eukaryota; kingdom Metazoa; phylum Echinodermata; class Echinoidea; order Diadematoida; family Diadematidae; genus Diadema; species Diadema setosum. The sequence goes on from CM067063.1 coordinate 20,881,119, forward strand.
GAAAGGACAACACCATGACGCTGCTTTTTATAACCTTACGATAGTAACAGGCGCATATGTTAGAAACACTCGCAACCAGTGCATAACCAGTCAACAAAATTCATTGTGACATCACCACTTACAGTCAATGCAGCTTTCAGTATAACACGCTAGCGGAACTTATGATATGATCTATGCACTGTCTTTATGACGTCATCAAGCAATTCATCATCACATGCAGGTTGAAGCTCTATACATGGCATCTACACCCGACTCTCACATGTGGTCACTACGAATAGCTGTTTGCATGCAAGAGTAACCATGTGAGAGATACCGACGAGTCTCAAACTCTCGTTGAAATAGGGCTTGTCTACCTAAGCATGCGAAGACTGGATCCGGCGAACCACGTGGAGGAAACCACCATATTGGTTCAACAGGCGGGAAGGCGGATACAGCTAAGTGTTGTGGAGGGCATAGTAAGACACGTAAGACACTGATGGCCATCCACTGCATCCTGACTTATCTCCAGCCGTCCTGATTAAGTCTTGCCACTGGATATAGATGGGCCAGGACGAGAGAGTGAGGCTGACGACCCTGCGCAACTCTTCCTCACTTTAATCCAATTCACGTGCAGGTCACAACTTCCCTCATTTCACTCATGGAATGTAGTGTTACTAGAAGTTGTGGTCGTCTTCGCCAGCGAAGGACGAACATCATCAACACCTCTGATGATTGTCTTGCCAGGCCAGCGAGCAGGGAGAGATGGAAATCCAATGGCAGAAGCACCAGAAGGAGCATTCTTTGCCCGTACCAAGAGTGGATGGATCGACTCTGCTGCCTTTTTCAGCTACATTGCCGTCTTCCACCCATTCGTGGTACAAAGAAGAGTGCCACTGCCCGTCTCCCTCTGCATGCCACACAAATCTTGCAGCCATGCGACGTGTCAGTCTTCCGTGCCCTGAAGTGTGTGTGGTGTGACGCCGAGCGGCAGTACAGGTTCGAACATCCAGTACTCCGTCACAAAGACGTTTGCGTCGGTGAAGAAGACGGCGATTCCGAGAAACAGTATTAGGGCAGACGGCATCTATCCCTTCTCTAAGACCTTCAACACAGCCCATGTCTAGCCGTCTTCTATTTATCACTTTGGGCCCCGACAACCCAAACTTGTGAAGATGGCCCTTCCGTCTCTGCGACGTATACTTCATCTCATCTTCGTCCACCTTCTCCTCATTCTTCTGGACAGCACAGTGATGGACCGTCGATGGAGACTCCCCTAGAGATTCCCTTCATTCCATCCTCCATTGACGAGTACATCTCTTTTCCCAGGGTTGAGGTAAGAAGGAAGCACAAAAGTGAACAGCTTCCAGAGGTAATTTCTGGAGAGGAGTTCTTCGATTGGTGACAGAAAAGAAACAAAAAAAAAAGAAGAGGAAACCAGGAGAAAAGAGGAAAGAAGACAGGGAGGAAAAGAGAAGACTGAAAGAACAAGTGAAATAAGGAGGAAGGGAAGAGAAAGGACAGTATCGGAGGAAAGAGAAAAATCCAAGAGTAGAAAGGACGCCGACTCTGAGTGCCCCAATTGCACCTCTGACCCCCTTCACCATGTAGACTGGGTAAGGTGTGATGAATATGAAAGGTGGTGGCATCAAGCTTGCACGTACTTGTGTAATTTCTCTCTAGACCAGGTGAAGGACATGCCATTCACATGTTGAAACAAGCCGTAAGTGAATATTTTGGTCTGCACTAACTCACATTTTAGGACTATTTGGAAGCACTAATGCTGGGTTTTTGTTTCATCTGCAAATGGTAAATTATGCCTTTAAGTTAGACGACATGCGTTTTAACTCTAATAGGTTACATGCGTGGAAGCCAGTCTTGAACTACATGTACTTTTGAATATTGTTGAAAGAAAAAAACAGATGTGATGTTCTCCATGCATCTCAAATGAGGTAAAATGAGAATCATGATTGCATATAATTCGGTGGATTCCAAATACGGTGCGCCACCTATCGGTTGTAGCGGACAGGCCGATTTTCAACTTTGGGGTCGACATCGCGCTATGCAGCTAGAGCTACGCTGCAGCGCAGCAGACAGTAGCTGCATGCGCAATGCACTGTTTACTGTATATAACTGTACTGGCCTAGCGCCTGGCGATCGGTATACGCGGTAACTAGAGGTAGACGTCTACGGCGTTACGGTCGCGTCGCCACAAAGCACAGCGGACAAAAAAATGGCAGACCCCCCCAAACCCAAGGCCCAAGGCGAAAATGGCAGACCCCCAAGACCTAGCTGTCTTCCGGCAAATGCGAGTCGACGAACTGAAGAAATACCTGAATGATCGTGGCATACCAACTCGAGGAAAAACAAAGGACGAACTTGTTCAGCTGTCGGAGAAATGTGGGGATAAATATGATGTTCTTGAACCGTGTGGACCACGCAGAATCGGAAAAGAAACGAAGGTGTGTACGATCAGCGGATTGGACTGAAGTGAACTTGTACGATAGGCCAGTAAGATGGACTAGGGATCTGAGTACTATGCCTGATCTGTCGCTTGGAGATGTGTTTGCCTACCTTATGAAACAGTGTGATTGGACCCCAGAAAGGCTAGCAAGCTTCAAAAAAGATGATGGCTACCTTATGTTTAAGGACAATCACGTTGAAGATGTCCATATGGGACACATCCAGAACCACCCAGACCACATTTACATCAAGGCAACTGTGAAGCCTGAGCAGCGTCAAATGGCAGAACGGTACGCTACATGGGTACTACTCGCAACAGACGCTTTAGTCCATTCTGCTGGCTGTGGCTGTGTTGCAGCGTAAGTTTGCTTTTTCTGTGATTTGTTGATTTTGTCATCTGTTACTCATGTTAGGGCCTAACTATCTATCTCTTGATCTTGCAATCGATATCCGGCTGGCCCAGCCCGGGCGCCCGCTCGCCCGGCGCGGCCGGCTGAGCTGAGCTGCGCTGCTGCATGTGCATATAATGCGAGTAATTTTGATGTCGACTTTTTCCCATAAGGCATTGCGGATTTCGGCCTGTCCGCTACAACCGATAGGTGGCGCACCATATATGGAATCCACCGAATTATCCATGAATATTTAGGATTATTCATTATCTAGCTACCTTCTGCAAAGCATTAAAGCCGACACTTAATGCCTCATCAGTGATGTACTGAATGTATGATTATGAAATGAATTTGAAATACTAGCTCATGTTTTACATGCAACAAGTCAGACAGCTTAAGGTAATAATCATGATGCAGATTCAAGTGTAACATTTAAATCTGAAATGTTATGTCAAGATATTGCTAAAAAGAAGATGAATAAAAAGTGCATTCAAAGCACTCAGAGATATGAATACATGTCAAGTAATTTATATGTGTAATTTGTTTTGCTTTGAAATACATATACAGGTGAGGAGTGCATGAATGTACTCCTGGAGGAGTGCATGTTTGTTGATGAATATTGAACTTGGGCTGCATTATGAGGCATGAAAATCAACATGTTGTTTTCATGTGAGACTTTGCATACACAGTATTGAATGATCATTTTAAAAACAAGGTTTAATATAAAAAAAAAAATGAGCAACATGTCCAACATTCAGTTTCTGATGAAAACTGGAAAATTAATTTCTGAATGGACACAGGTACCTTCACATACATTAGTAATCAACTGCGGCAGGCTTTCGTGGCGCAAGAAAAAAGAGCCAGCAGAAATCGGGAGAACGCATTCTGTTGAAAAACAGCTAGCAATAACGTTGTGGGGGCTTACTACAAATACCGAATTCTGCATGATTAGGCATCTTTTTGGATTCAGTAAATCCGTGTGTGAAGTCACAAAATGAGTAGCATTATCGTTGATGTTTCCGAAAAACGAGCATCTGCGTGAGGTTGTCGATGGTTTTGAGCGAAAGCACAGGTTCCCCCAGTGTGGAGGTGCCATCAATGGGACACACATCCCAATAATCGCCCCGCCGGAATTCCATCCAACTATTACAACAGGAAAGGTTTGCACAGTGTTGTGCTACAGGCCATTTGCAACAATTCTTACAGGTGTGTTTGATCTTGCATACAATTTTGCGTAAAAATTTTTTATTTTCAATTGCCCAATCATAAGTGAAGGACTATCATTCACATCTGTCATCAGTGTCTTCATTATATTGTGTTAAATGTATTCTACCGTTTCTACTATAAATGTTTAATCTCTCTTTTACTTTCCATATACTGTATCCTCTCTCTCCCTCTGTAGACCTATATGTGTGGTATTAGAATGCTTATATTTTTCTCGATTTAATTCTCTCTACTACAGTGGACTCCCGTTGTAACGAAGTCCTCTGGACCCGCAGTTTTCTTTCATTATATCGAAATTTAGTTATAACCGAACAAATAAACAATAAAAATACATAGAGTGGACAATGTTGCATCCTGAATTTTTACTTCATTGTAACTGGAATTTCGTTATAACCATGTCCGTTATAATGGGAGCACACTGTAATCCCATGGTCAGTAATGTTCAATCTTTCCCTTCCTCTCCATATACTCTCTCCTCTCCCCCTCTATTTCTCTCTCTCTAGACATATATGTGTGCTAGAAGTACACATACTGTACTTCTGTACTGTAGTAGAATTCTTATATTTCTCTGGGTATACGTTTTCACTGCCTACACGAAGAAACACTCTTATCTTCCTATCTGATTGCCTATGGAAATATACCTATCTGTACAGAACACTTTATTATATTGAAATGAAACACAGGCCCATTATTTTACTCAACTAGCACCAGAATAAGGATCAAGAAAACGTTTTGAAATATATGTTGGGGAAAACGTTGAAAAACGGTCAAGTGACACAACCATTTTCAAACATAGGTAAACCTCAAAATAGTGCAAAAAAATTTATGAAAATCAGAATAAACAACAGCATTAGCAATAGTAACCTTTCTATTCATGAAAAAAATTGATATTGTTAATAATAATGACCATCGTAATAATGATAACAAAAATATATATTACAGTAGAACAAGCAGACAAAAATCTCACATTGATGCACGTTTCGCTTTAATCTCATGTTGTATGCCCGAACACAAAGAACACACCATGATCACAACATACAAATTGCATAGCGCCAGCTTGTGGCCGAGTTTACCCATATGAGCTTCTTATTCCTTTCTACGGCACGCTTTCGCCACAACGCGTATAGCAGCGGGATGATCGCTTCGCCACAGTACACACCTGGCCTATCACAATTGCCACAGTTTTCCCTAGTTCACGAGAGGTATAGTGATCAACAATTTTGTAAATCAGTAGCATAGCTACATATTTCATCTTAAGGGGCCGAGTTTACCCATAACTACGGTTATACCATGAGTTTGTTTATCAGTCATAATGTCAAAGTTAAAAAAGAAATATCTGGATGAGAACTTTCTATCGGGTGGGCTCCATGCTCTATCATCACCTAGACTCCAAATGATGCAGCTTCCACTTTTGGTCTTCTGTCAGCTTAGGTGGTACCAAGACAGCCAGCTCTTCCTTGCTGAAGGTTCTCTGTGAACCACCTAGGTTTGCCATACTCGCCACAATGCTGTTGGTAGTGGCATGGGGCCCAAACGTCTGTAGAGTGACGAATGATCAGTGATTTCAACTGGTGACAACTTGGGTTTTAAACATTTAGAATTAAAGGGGGAACTCAGCTCCACATATCTTCTCACTTTAATGAATAGAGTTGTCAAAACTAAAAGTTTCATTGAAATCAGACTTTTTTTAGAGGGGGCGGGGGGGGGGGGGGTTCTAAATGGCTATTTTTTTTTTATTATATGCAGAGTTTGAAAAATTCAGGCTGCAACAATATCTGCACGTTTTTTATTGTTTGTTTCACAAAATTTGTTTCACGAATGTGACCGCCCAGCTCAAAGCCCACAAAAAGTAGGCCAAAATGAATTTCCACTTTTTACATCATTTAAAATAGAAAGCTCCAAGATTTCTAATGACATGTAACTTGTTGAAACTGACCATCCTAACCCATTCAAGAAGTAATCAAAAAAAAAAAGAAAGAGGGAATTATGAGGTGCAGTTTCATAGAAAAGGGAGAAAAGAGCATTTAAAGATTTGGGTTACTGTGCTGTGCAGAAGCATCAATGAATAGCCAAAAACGCCTGGCCTGGTTAGGGTTACAAATTTCAGTTAGTTAATTCAAATAATATATTTTGGTCCATTACAGAGAATTCTAATCTGCGACTTCTTGTGGGTTTTGAGCAGGGTGGTTACGTATGGTTCCTTCTGCCCACCTGTGATGAGGCTTGGTCGTTCAGCGGCTTGGTTGGCCAGATCTCTTCCAGGGAGGACAAGAAGAGACCAAGCAGACTCTGGAAGTCATCCTGTAGAACCCTCGCCTCAGCCTCGGAGTCGAAGCGTACCAACATCTTCAGGAGGAGGCTTATTTCATCTGCCAGAACAGAGAAATTACATGATCAACATCCAGAAAAGTTATCAACTGGAAATGAGGAAGACATACATTGAGTTACAAAGAACTTACTTCTTCAGGAGCTGATCTGGATGATGACATTAATCTGGCAACTCTTGCTGGAATGACAATTGTCATGGTAATGACAAAAATCCAGCTTCCTGATGGGCTGTTGCTATGGGAAGTTGCCATTCCAGCAACAGTTGTCATCCTGACATCTATTATGAATTGGGGCTCTGGTCTGCTGGCATGCTTTCTAATTTTTGACTTGGATCATTGTAAGCCCTTTGTGTTTAACGATGGGTGAGATGAATACTAGGGTGCATTTGAGCCCTCTAAAGCGAACCAAAGTAAACTGAGCCAAAGTGTAACATATTGGACCGTGCCAGATTTGGAGCTTTCAAGCGCTCTGTGGAGAAAGCGTACCTCATGAGCTAATTTTAGCCTCAAGCCAGAGGGGGCCACAAGCTGTGTAGCAACAGGGTCATTGATCTGCGCACTGTATTATGAAAACGGTGTAAACAAGTGTGAACTATACAAACGCATCATCACTTTCACTGAACATCAAACAATTACAGGGAAACATCAAAATAGATTTACAACCAATTAATTTCATTACAAGTTCTGAAGTCATTTCATAGCTTTCAGACAGAGATGGATCGGAGCTCTCTCCATCACCATCTCAATAAGTTCATCAAGCTGCAAGCTTGAAGATGGCACAAATTTCTAAGAAAATTGATGCAGCTTCGACGACTTCCTTGCCTTTGGTGTGGACTTACATTTCGAGAGCGGACATTGTGTCCGACACTGTGGAAAGGGGGTTTCTGGGACATTGTCCACCATTCATTTTCTGATGAAAACTGGAAAATTAATTTCTGAATGGACACAGGTACCTTCACATACATAAGTAATCAACTGCGGCAGGCTCTCGCGGAAGAAAAAAGAGCCAGCAGAAATCGGGAAAATGCATTCCGTTGAAAAACGGCTAGCAATAATGTTGTGAGGGCTTACTGCAAATACTGAGTTCCGCATGAGTAGGCATCTTTTTGGATTCGATACATCTGTGTTTGAAGTCACTCACAAAATGTGCAACATTATCGTTGACATTTCCAAAAAAACAAGCATCTGCGTGAAGTTGTCAATGGTTTTGAGCGAAAGCACAGGTTTCCCCCAATGTGGAGATACCATCAATGGGACACACATCCTAAAGGCGGTGTCACACCTGTCCGGGCAAGCTACGCGGGCTTGTGGCGAGGAGGTAGTTTAAAGCACGTAGAAGATTTTCCGCGGGCGGACAAGAATGTTGGCAATTTTCGCACTTGTTTCTTACTTACTAGACGCGTGCTACTTAGCTTCTACTTGCGTGCGTTCCGTGTGACTCGCGTGAGAGCTTTGAAACCGATCCATTTTCTGTTACGAGCGACTTACGGGGATTGCGAAGTACCTGCTTTGGAGTTGCCTGTGAGGTGCTACCGGTAAGGGTTTCCTACTTGTGTTCTGCGCGTACCTCTACGGGCTACTCCCGTGACTCTTCCGGACCAAGTTTTGAGCATGCTCAAGGCCTTGTCATACCGTATCTGGGGAAGTTTTGCGGCTTGACTTGCGGGGAAACAAATTTGCTACCCGGAGCTCTCCGCAGTTGGCCCGAACTTGACAGTACCTAGCACTTATCTCGTCCTTAGTTGCCGAAGGTGCGCACGCTAGCCCAATTTTCCCGCAGCAAAGTTTTTAGCATGACCAAAACTATTTCCGGATGAGTCGCGAGGATTGCCCGAAGAGTTCCACTCAGAACACCCGTAGGAGGGCCGTAGCCGCCGCAATTCACAGGCATTTGACCCACTTGAAGTAGGTAAGTTGCCCGCTGATCTATGCCTATGTGAAGGGAGTGCGTGCCATTTGTGGGCTCATTCTCTTCTTTGTCCTCTGTCCTCTGTGGCGTCGAGGACTACCTGGTCCCTTTCGGACAGGACTTCATCCGCCGAATGGACTTCAGCAGCAATTTGATGCATTTGCTGTGAATCTTCCGGGCTTTGTGGCTGTCCATCCATTGGACGTTCTCTGCCCTTGTGCACTTTCCGTCTACGGGGCATCTTCACTTCTTGAAAGCTAGTTGACAAATGATTGTTTGCCCATCCACTCGAACCAGCCTATTGTTCAGGCTAGCACTCACCTCGCAGGCGACTAGTACGCAGATAACACGCAGTTGTGGCGCAGGTACTTCGCAGAGCCCGTATGTCGCCCGTAACTGACATAAAAGAAGCTATCACGAAGCTATCACGTGACACCCACTCGCCTAACATGCAGTTCAACGGAATACACGCAGGAAGGACTTAGGTATCACGCGTTTATCATGTAATACCCACGCCAAACTCGCCGTAAACCTTGTCCGGCCGAAGAAATTATTCTGCGTGCTGAAAAATCCCCATACGCAATAAGCCCGCGTAGCTGGTGTGACAGGGCCTTTTTTTGGCAGCGGGTAAACAGAGCCAGCGTGCGCACCTCCGGGTAACTACTTTTGAGATACATGCTAGGTACTGTCATGTGCGGGTCATCTGCGGGGACCTCCGGATAGCAAAAATGTTCTTCGGAAGTCGCACGCAAGGCTGGTGTGACACGGCCTTAATATTCGCCCCGCTGGAATATCCATCCGACTATCACAATAGGAAAGGTTGGCACATGCAGTGTTATGCTACTGGCCATTTGCGACGATTCTTTGCAGGTGTGTCTGTTCTTGCATACAATTTTACGTTAACATTTTTTATTTTCAATTTCCCAATCATCCAATGAATGACTACCATTTCTACTATAAATGTTCAATCTCACTTTTCCTCTCCATATACTTGTTTCCACTCTCCCTCTCCCTCTCTAGACATACATGTATATAGGTAGTAGAATGCTTATATTTCTCTCGATTTATCTGTCTCTACTAATCCCATAGTCGGTAATGTTCAATCTTTCCCTTCCTCTCCATATACTCTTTCCTCTTCCCCTCTCTATTTCTCTCTCTCTAGACATACTGTATATGTGTGCTAGTAGCACGTGTACTGTAGTAGATATATTTCTCTGGGTATACATTTTCACTGCCTACCCCAAAAAACAATCTTCTTATCTTCCTATCTGATTTGTACAGAGCACTTTATACTGGAATAAAATACAAACCTATTATTTTCTTACATGAAAATTTGTGCATTCTTCAGATTTACAGACTTGAAATTCAGATGGCCTGGGAAGGTACATGATGCCAGGACTGGTGAATTCTGCCATCTGTCATCTTTGACAAAGTGGGAGGCTTTTGGGATCCTCGTGAGTTTGTGTAAACATACAATGTGCTTCATTTGGCAATAATATGTATATATATATATATATATAGATATTTATTTTTTATTTTTTTAGATGCCTGTTTTCACAAGTTGCCAAACTTTTTACTGAATACTTGTACATCAAAATGAAACTTTTTTTTTTTCATGTTGTGTGTACATCAGTACACCGACTTAAACTATCAGTGATCATGATTAGAAATTCAGTGTTGACTTTAGTAGACTTGTACTTACAGACTGCTCAGGAACAGTTTGTAATAATTCTTAAAATTTGTTGTCCTCGTTTTTAGTCAGGATTACCAAAACAATACAATACAAAAGAATTCTGGAATTGAATCCTGAAAAATTGGTAGGTCATAACAAATGCTTTAACACATTTCACTGCTTTAAGTATGCATCCACAGAAAACAAACTTTTGAGAGTGGGAGTACACTCTTAAAGATTTTCTTTTTTCCCATCTTATTTATGTGTAGACTACAAGGAGGCTGGCTGGGATGGATGTGTCAGTCATGATTCTGGGAGATCCAGCTTACCCACTTCTGTCATGGCCTTGAAGGGGTACCCAGACAATGGGCAACTAACACAGCAGCAGCAAACAAGGTTCAACACGCAACTAAGCAGCGCACAAATGGTCATAGAAGGCGCTTTCAGTCGGCTAAAGGGAAGATGGAGGAGCCTGCTGAAGAGGAAAGACACAAGTCTGCCAAAGCTTTCGAACATTGTCCTCACATGTTGCATTTCGTGTAACATTTGTGAGACCATGCAAGATGCGCCACTGGGAGAATGGATTGACCTAGTTTGACATGAGAACATCTACCAAAGAATGGCCATGAGCAGCAGGATGTGACAACTGCATGATATCTGTGATGCTTTTGTAACCCCACTCAACATGTGTCATTTGAGCATACCGTACTAGTACACATCTATCCACAATAGCAGCAGAGAATGCACCATTTTTTTTTTTTTTCAGATTGAGTTTTAATTGAACAAAAGCACTCTGACCACAATAACAATGGCCAATATGAACAATGGATGTTTGCTTGTCTACATGACAAAAGTTAGAATACATGAATTAACATAGCTTGGAACAACACATGTATGAACAAACAAAATAATTAGAATGTAATGTTAAATGTCTGTGGTAAGATCTCTTGGCTAACTTTTACTGATAAAATGCTGTGTAACTTTCTTTATGTTGTCAATGAGAAAAATTTCAACACTACATCTGATTTATCATGTTAAATGCTCATTTTCTGTACAGGCTCCTGAATGCAAACAACAGTTAAGATAAACACATATTAAGACACCTGTTATCATTTAAGGAAAAAGCACTGATGTATTTAATATACACAGTCTCATATTGAGTCTGTGCACTTATTAATGCTCTCCAATAAAAAGAAGAGATAAAAACGTGTATAACAGTATGTTATACTATTTCTGAAAATAATTAACTTTTTGATTTCTTATACCATTTTCAGAAGAAATGCCATTACACCTGTCACATCTGATGTTGAATTTATTCCTATATACATTTAAGAAGCAAGAAGCTTTTGATTTGCTTTATTTTAAAATAACTATGTTATGTGTGGAAATCATTCAAAAATCATTCAAAAATGTAAAGAAATCTGACATTATCACCTGATCACCTGAAGTCCAATTGGAAGCAATTTATCTATTTTGTATTGTTTGTTTTTGCTGGTGATAAACATATAACAGGATACAGTACCTGCTAATTCAAACACATTTCTGGGATCACAATTACTTTGCTATACCTATGTTACATTTCTTATTGTACAATGTGTATTACAATGAATATTAAGAACACTGATAGATCTGCCATCATAAAATTATTTTCTGGTATATACATGCTTGTATCAGCTTAGGAATATACTACCAGATACTACAATAAAACAGAAAAATGCAATTCAAAATCTCTAAAAAAAAATATCTGAAAATGTGGCAATGTTGTGACATATTTCTTTTTTTTTAAGATTTCACTTACTGAAATATTAAATGTTCTTTCTCCCACAGTAATGTCACACCAAGGACACTCAAATTAATTTTGCGCAACTATGAAAGATGATTAAACAGTATTTGTGTGATCCTATAGTGCATTGTATTGTTAAGAATGTATACTTCTAAATTGAATGAATTTCATAATATTTTCAATACCCTCCTCATCAGACGTTCTCAGTAACCATTACAAAGAATGAAGTAAATGCATAACTAATGTACATGCACTTTACCAGGTACAATGTGTATATATATATATATATATATAAATCCAAGTACAATTGCAACTTAGCTTCCTCATCGTATAACTACCTAGCATAGATTATGGGATGACAGTACCTTAGTTTGTTTCAATGCTATACAGCAATATGTATGTGCAAGCAATATATATTCTCTGGAATGATGACTATAGAAGAGAAACAAGTTTCCATTTGCTTTTAAACATGCTTCTTGTTTGCTAGGAATACTCTCATCGGTCTCTTGTAATTGGTGTGGTATTTCAAGATATAAATGAGAGATAATTAAAATATGAAACTAAGACAGCTTAATGTCCACAATCATAGGTAATTACGGTAAGAAGAGGTTTGGGGAACTAGCCCTTCAGTCCTCAGATTTTGGAGTGTTTTGCTTAGCTCCTTTGCAATATTGCTCAGACCCAACATAAGACTACTGTATTAACAATAACTATATTTCTTTGGAAATTATTGTCCTCTCTCTTTGCCTCACGTTCTTCAGCTTCTCTTCTTCGTCTCTCTTCTCTGGCAGCAAGTTCTTCCCTTTGTTTACGTTCCTTGTTTTCTGACAGCTCCAGGAGAGTCTTGGCCCATTCCTGTCTTTTTCTTCCTCTTTGGATGGTATTTCAAGACATAAATGAGAGATGATTAAAAAAAAAAGATAGCTTAATGTCCACAATTATAGGTTATTGTGATAAGAAGAGGATGGGGAACTAACCCTTCAGTCCTCAGCTTGTGGAGCGCTTTGCCTAAGCTTCTTTGCAATGTTGCTCAGACCCAGCATAATACTATTAATAATAACTATGTTTCTTTGGAAATTATTGTCCTCCCTCTTTGCCTCCCATTCCTCTGCATCTCTTCTTTGTCTCTCTTCTCGATCCAGGAATAATAGACTGTTCTACGATAAAGAACCAAACCGTGGCTTTGTGTTTTTCAATCTGAACAGAAGCCTTGACATATCCTTGAACTGGAACTCACCATCCATCGATGCCCAAAATTTTGATTGACGTTTCCAGTTCACTCATGGGATTACGTGCTTCTAACTAGGAATGATATAGTTTACGTGTTCAGGAATCAGGCAAGCCTCAGCTCCAGTGTCAAGCACACAGCCAATCTTTACATTCTCCACATCGGCCACCACTTTCAGGCTCAGCGATATCAACACATCTCATAAAGATTCTGGCTTACTTTCTCGACACCCTATTTCTGTGTTCCCCACTTCGACTTGTATCTGCTTCTCTGCCATGGGCATTTCACTCGCATTCTCTACTGTTTCACCTTCAACAATAGAGCAAGCTAGTTTTCTGGAGTGGTGGTTGACGTCTGACCTGAGTCACCACTCGATGTCAGTGACGAGGTCAACATTTGTGTGCATGAACTCTTATAGTATCCTGTTTGTTTGCAATTGTGACACATGACTTCAGACAGCGGTTTTCGGTGTCTCTGTGATGATTTCAGCTCTTGCACCTCCAAACAAAGACACAATAACTCGATCGCCACGCATCAGTGCAATCTCCTGGATTAGATGACGCTGCTGTTCAAACACGTCAGGCAACTTTGGAAGTGACGAAACGGCACATTCTCCGACTGTCTAACACAAACTTGTCTGGCTTGCGGTTCCAGTCTTTCTTGGAAGAGGAGTAGTGCTTCTCTTCTCATTTCATCAAAGATCGCTCTCTCGTTCGAAAGATAGATTCGTCGGAGTTCTCACCTGACCCATACTTCCTTTGCTCCTTGGACAAAATTGTTCACAGAGGGATTTATCTCTTAACTGTTTGAACACTAATGATTCCTCTTGTGTTTCCGCTGCGTTCTCCATCCTTGAGTACAGTTTCTTGAGAGCGCGACTGAACTCTGCCAACGTCTCAGCTTCTTGTTGGGTGCGACTATGAAAGATGGTACTGAGGGAGTGCAAACTTTCCTGATGGCCAAAACACAACCGCAGAGCCTCTTTCATCTCTTTGATTTCTTTTTTTTTTTGTCCTTTCTGGCAGACATGCGATTTCTGCTTTTGCTGCTCCCGTCAAGTGATCGATGAATACCTTCAATTTCTCAGACTCACTTAAACCCAGACGACTTATTGCATCATCAAATTCCTCCAACCATTCACTGAGAGATAGATCACTGCTTCTCTGTGGGTTACCCTTAAATTTCGACAGACGTCTGGGTGGAATTACACTGCCGAATCCCATCGCTTTCTGAAATGCCCTCAATAATGTATCCACACATCAGGTAGCATGTTACCCTCCATGTTTCGCAACAGGTTATCGCAATATAACGTGCAAAGTCTTAAAAATGTTCCAGTCACCAAATGTTCAGGCGCAACATATCGAGTAACTCTCTGAATCCACTGGTTGCTCTGGATCTAGGATTAGAGTTCTGTCCACTGCCGTCCACATCCCATAAGAAATAGTGTAGCTGACGCCTCATCCAACTCCCGACACCATTTGTTGTAAGCTGATGATGGGAGGGTCATGCTACACATATTACACATGCACACAGCTTCTTTGATGGATGCGGTTGTTTAATTGCAGCTAAATCCAGTTGTATTTCAGACAGGTTACTACAGTCTTGTCACCTAGGTGGTTCCCACTTGAACTCTCTTCTCTTTCTGTTCAATTTTTTATTGTTGTTGCGTCTTGCTAACAACACAACATAACGCATAACAATTTCGCGCAACATAGCAACTCATGGTAACATTCACAAAGCTTTAATACGTCACAATATAAAACAGGCGCATTATGTCACAATCCAATATACTACATAAAAAACATTAAAGAATAAATTGTTTTCTAAATGAAACCAATTATGAGCATGAAAAAGCCTATTTCAAGGCATTACACTTAACTAGAATACAATCATTACCTTTTCCCACTTTTCCTACCTGTTCTCATTTGTGGTATAACATGCATGCTTACATAACTAAGATGAGCACACTATAGCTTCAGATCATTAATGAAATTAATGAAGGTAGGGAAAACATGCATGCTTAAATCACCTTAGGAATACACTACAGATAATGAGAACATACAAATACAGTTCAAAATCTCTCAGAAGATCTAAAAGTATGGCAATGTTGTGACATAATATTCTTTCTCGAAGTGATTTCACAAATGATTTAAAGAAATCATGAAAAAAGATTATTTCTTTTAAATGATTTCACTCCCTGCAATAAAAATGTTCTTTCTCCCACAGTAATGTCACACCAGGGACACTCATATATAATTTTGCACAACTAAGAAAGATGATCAGTATTTGTTCAATCCTATACATGTAGTATGTTGCATTGTTGAAAATGTATACAACTTCTTACCGGGTAATTAAATGAATTTGTAATGTTTTCAATACCCACCTCACCAGACTTTCTCACTAACCATTACTAAGTATGAAGTAAATGCATAATTATGTACATGCACTTTACCACTGCAGGTACAATGTATGAATTAATTCCAAGTACGATTTCAACTTAGCTTCCTCACCATATAACTACCTAGCATAGATTGTGGGATGACAGTACCTTTGTTTTAATGCTGTACAGCAATGCAGATGTCAATAAGACATTACAAAATCACTGTCCATGAATATTGAAGGCAATATATCCTCTGGAATGACTCTAGAAAAGAAGCAATGTTTCTATTTTCTTTCAAACATGCTCCCTGTTTGTTAGAAATCATAGGTAATTATGGTAAGAGGAGGATGGGGAATTAACCCTTCAGTCCTCAGGTTGGGGAGCACTTTGCTTTAGCTCCTTTGCATTGTTGCTCAGACCCAACATTATACTATCAATAACTCAATTTCTTGGAAATTATTGTCCTCTCTCTTTGTCTCGCTTTCATCAGCTCCTCTTCTTTGTCTCTCTTCTCTGGTAGCAAGTTCTTCCCTGTGTTTACATTCCTTGTCTTCTGACAGCTCTAGGAGAGTCTTGGCCCATCCCTGTCTTTTTCTTCCTCTTCATGAAATTCTGCCATAAGCCTTTGTTCACTCCCTCTCAGCTCAGCTGAGATTGCATTGATAGACATTTCAAAGCGTGTTTTCTTCCATTTCTTCAATTTTTTCCCTGTACTGTAAATGAAACATGAGAGAGAAAAAGACAAGCTAACTGTACACACTTTACTTACTCAATGCTGATTATCTCACTTGCATATACATGTAATAAACATTAAAGAATAAATTTGTTGCTGAAAAAAAACTAGCCAATTATGAACACAAAATAGCTTATTTCAGGACATTACACTTAAATAGAATATGATCATTACCTTCTCCCATTTGTTCTGTTTCATTAAGTGTAGCACTCACTTTCAACATAAATGTAACAAGACTTATACTTATGAATCAAACTTTACAAACTAAAACAATTATGACCATGCATGTAAAAAAAAAAAAAAACAATATCTGAAATAAACAATAAATATACATAAAGTGGATAATATTGCAGCCTGAATTTTTACTTGTAAACGGAATTTCATTATAACTGTGTTCGTTACAATGGGAGTGCACTGTATCATACATATCAAGAAAACAGGTGTCTAAGAAGGCACTCTTTTTTCCCTGAAAACTTGCAGCTTATGATTATTTCTTGCAATAAATTTTTCCTTATAATATTCCCTTACCCTTTATTTACATAAATTAAAACGAGGAATGATTCCTTTTATATAGATTTCAAATTTCACAAGCATAGTAATACAATGCAATGCCAAATTGTAAATACCCCAAAAACCAAATAATTGATTTTCCGTCGTAAATATTACTTCTAACCAGCACTGATATCAATCCCTTCTCTTACTTCAACCCAAAATCTATCAACATATTGACACTGATACTAAGAATGTATTAAAGTGTCAACATTAGAATACAAACATTCTTTTCTTTCAATCAGCCCAATTCTATTCAACATCTTATTTATATATAAAATCATCAGCATTGTCATGGACATTCAGTGACTAGCAATAGTGGCATTGAAACTCCCACCCTCTAAAGTCTTTTTCTTCCAGTCAAGATTGTCCGGGTGCATGTCACAAGACCGACACCCACGAGTCA